>CM053791.1:194751497-195351497 GCA_028749045.1 Cupressus sempervirens | reverse complement strand
GTCATAGCAATTGCAGCCCAACACAAATGGAAGGTATATCAAATGGATATGAAATCTACCTTCTTGAATGGTGTATTGAAAGTAGAAGTATATGTGCAATAGCCACCTAGTTCTAAAGTCCCGAGTGAAGAACACAAGGTGTATAGATTGAAGAGAGCTCTATATGGGCTCAAGCAAGCTCCAAGGGCATAGTACAATAGAATTGATGCATATTTGATGAGCAATGGCTTTAGCAAAAGTGATGGTGAGCCCACTCTCTACATCAAGGCAGCAAATGGTAAGATTTTGATTGTTGTCTTGTATGTAGATGACTTAATCTTCACTAGAAATGATAGTTTCCTAATTGGTGAATTCAAAGAGGCCATGAAGAATGAATTTGAAATGATAGGCCTAGGCCTCTTGAAGTATTTTCTAGGCATAGAATAAAACAAATGCATGATGACATCTTCATCTCTCAAGAAAAGTATGCAAATTAGATCTTGGAGAGATTCAAAATGCAGAATAGTAAGGCAGCTCCAACACCAAAAACAATAGGTCTGAAGTTGGGCAATGAAGATTGCCGCAAAAGTGTGAATCCAACATTATACAAGAGTATGGTGGGAAGCTTGATGTATTTGACAACAAATCAGCCTAACATGATGCATGCAGTAAGTTTGATTTCCAGATTTATAGAAACACCAAAGGATTCCCATTGACAAGCAGGAAAGAAGATCCTAAGGTATGTGAATGCTACCAAAGGATTTAAGATTTTGTATACTATAGATAATGATTTCAAGTTAGTTGGCTACACTGATAGTGATTAGGCTGGAAGCTTAGATGATAGGAAGAGCACTTCCGAATACATGTTCCATATGGGATTGGGTGCAATTTCATGGGCATCTAAGAAGCAACTTATAATTGCTCAATCTACAATAGAGGTTGAATACATAGCAGCAAATGTAACAGCATGTCAAGCTATTTGGTTAAGGAGACTCTTGATAGATTTGAATGACAAGCATGGAACCACAATCTTCTGTGACAACATTTTCTCAATTGCACTATCTAAGAATCCAGTGTTCCATGGGAGAAGAAAGCACATAGAAATCAAATATTATTTCATCAGAGAGTTGGTGGAGAATGGAGATATCAAAATGAAGTTTTGTAAGTTTGAGCAACAACTAGCATACATTTTCACTAAGCCTTTGGGCATAACAACTTTTGTGCACCTAAGAAGGATTCTAAGTGTAGTTGATTTGGATAAAGTGTGATCCTTGTTTATATGGCTCAAGAGAAAGGGGAGTGTCAAATTTTTCAAACGGTTGGTTTCCCCTAGAGCCACACACCCACCTACCCGCTGACAAAATTCAACTTGGTAGGTGAGTTTGAAACTCAAAAAGAGAGGGAAATTTTGTTGTGACAAGTAAAAGGGATGAAGCTCATTCATTCAAAAGATATGTAGAGAGAAGATCAGTAGATCATAGCAGAGGAAGTGCAAAAGAAAGTGCATAAAATTCAAAGAGTTCAAGAAATTGGAAGAAGATAGAAGTTGTAGCATGTAATGTTCTCCATCTTTTAGGCCCTCAATGGAGTTCTTAGCTTTTCATTCTCCAAAAGCTAAGTGGAGAAATAAGAAGAAATAAATTAAATTGAAGTCAATAAATAAATAAATCTAAAGGCGACTTTATATTTAATTAATTTAATTTTCTAGAAGCACAACTAATTATTGTATTGAAAAGGGGGAAGCTTCTAAAGAGTACATTTTCTAAGACAACTAATTATTGTATTGGAAAGGGGGAAGCTTATAGAGAGTGCAATTAAACAATATTTTATTTTTTTCTAGAAGGGTGAAGGAAAAGAATAAATAGAGGTGAGAGCTTCATTGTTAGGCATCTGATTATTAGTCCCTGCCTTGCATAAGGCAGGTACTGATGCTTTTGGTGATGGCATACTATTAGTGCAAATTAAATCAAAACTAACAATCTAATGTTTCAATATGGAAATATTTAATAATTATTTTCTATTTTCAAAATTCTAATTTTCTATTGGTTGGACGGATTTTTGACAAGGGTAATTTTTGACAAAAAATTGTGAAAAAGCATCCGAAATTAAAAAGGCGATAAGTATTGATTTATTAGCATTTATTATGTAGTGGAGCTATTAGAGAGTGGCAACGACCAATTTATTGCACATGATTACGATGCAATTTTGTGTGAGAAGAAAGGTTTTAAAACATTGCTATCAAGGGTTTGGGAGTTATTTTTAGTGATAGGGACGATTGCAGAAAGCGAGAAGATTACAGAAAGTGACAGTTGAAAATGAAGAAGAGAGAGATGTAAGTTGCAAATCTTAATTTTCTTCTTTGGCAGTCATAGATCATTTGTTCATATTGCATTTGCCCTGTTCACAACCCCATTTGCATTGTTAAGAAGGCTTGAAGTTGTTTTCCGTTTGTTTAGGGAAGACCCTAAATAATCGTTTGCCATATGCAGGCGCATAATGTTGTGGTTCCATGTTCATTATATTAGTGAAATAAATCGAAAAGGAATTATATCTATATATAACTACGAGTTGTGTCGAGATTTCCTCATGACGTTTCAATTGGGCTTCTTGATGAGTTAGAATCCAAATTCTCTTGTGCTCCTCAAAGTCCTTCCTCGCTTTTTCCACAACCTCGGCCTTAGCCTGCTCCTGCAATTTAATCCTCCACTACTCTTCTGTATCATTTAGTTGCGTTCTCTCCTTCTTTGCACCCTCTTTCCTTGCAGGCTTCTTTTTTAGCTTCTTCATGTCTTTCATCTTCTCTTTGCGGGGCAATTGATCCCATTTAGAAACAAGGGTTACTTGAGGCTATGTTCTTGTAAAAGTTTGAAATGATCTTTGATTTTCTCGATTTCTAACTTTACATTCGGTTGCCCTGGATTATGAGTAGTAGTATTGAAACTACTTTTCTCAATAGGCTCCTCGCTAACATTTTTTTGGGAAATAACATAATACGTATAAACAATTCAAAATGGTTTATGTATATTATTAAATTTTAGCTTTCTTAACAATCCTGGAGTGGTTACCTCATATTCTAGAAGCTGCTCTTCCTGCACTTGACTGGCATCGACCCATGTTGACTCTGTTCTTTGCACTCATTCTCCTCAACCCACACTGGCAGGCCAGATCCAAATTTCCATTGAAATGTCTAGCACTAGTAGACAAAGCCAACGAATTTGATTATGTATCGTACAAGCATTTTCCTTTTTTTCTTTGAATGCCTCTGTACTTCACCATATTTCGAGCGAATAGACTCACGAGGCAGCTGGAAAATGGTAAACGAATGTAGCTAAATTAAGTTCCCACCTCCAGAGTGTCTGAAATATTATTATTGTTGTTTGTAATTTATTTATTTGTTTATTTTAAATCTTAAATTTCAAGTCCATTGATCGGTGGGAAAGCTTTGATGGTTCAGGTTTAGTTTGTGAAACTAAAAACTTGGGAATTCGCCGCAAATATCATTATTAGATGACAAACTAGAATTGGAAGGTTGGAAGCCAATCGAGCTGGGTACTTATAAATTACAAGATTTGAATAAATAGTATTCTGTACAAAATATGAAGGAAATCTAAAAGATTTTTTTGGCTTCATCACATTTGGCATTGGTTAATAAAATATTTGTACCTGTGTTCAACTACCCTCCATTTCAAGCTCTACTCTGACGGTATACATAGCTTCTGATTTCCTTTGCTGGCTTTATCCTCTCCTAGGATTTCTTGTTAAACTTGACTAATTGATATATAAACTGTTATGGTTTCCTAGGTTGTACTAAGATTTCATGATCATTGGGATTCATATTCTAATGTTTTAATAGTCCATACAGCCGTAGATGTAAAGTGAAATTTTCAATTTAGCTTGCATGTATTCCAAATCTTTTGAAGGTTTCAAGTGTCCAGTCTTGTGCTGAATATTTTTGCATATATCTTGTCCTGTTACTTGATGAAATATGGTACTGATAATAGTAAAATGCATTCAAAAGTGCTTTAATATCTATAGCTAACAAATTTATATCCACAAAGTTTTCAAAATAGAGGTTCACAAAACTTGAAGTTTTTATGGGTAAAATCTATTACACAAATATAAGTTTATGTAAAATTAATTACTCAGAACAACAAAGCTTTCTATAGAATGAACCAGAGTTGGGCTTCATGATGAAACATAATTTAATCAGGGATGGGCTTCATGATTAACAGAGTTCAGTCACAGTATATACAGATTGTAGAAAGAGTTATTTTTTTTAAACATGAAAGGAAAAAATATCCAGATAAATACAGCTCCATAGGTACTCCATAAATCTGAATCCATAATTTGAGCATCGTGATTTTCTAATAAATATTTCAAATTCAATTCCATCCAGCAAACTGATTGAAGCATAGTAGTACAATATTAAAAAAAAGCTAGTACAGTTATAAATGTAAGGCTTTCTGCATGCTAAATGAGTTTGTTTTTTCCAGTATTCTGCTCTACCAAAAAGCACACTAACATTAGTAATTTAATACTTACATCTGATGTCAGAAAAATGCTTTACATGAAACTCAAAAGGCTTTGTTCATTTCCCAGACTTTCTGAGATTGGTTGTCATGTGTAGTAAACACTATAGACAGAGCTTCTTTTTATTCATGATACATAATTATATTTACAATCTTTATACTTTAAAGACAATAAGCCAGTCACTTTACCGTAGAACATGAACTATGTTACTGATTATTATTATCATGTACCGTTGTCATGCGCATAAACCATTTCTAGTTGATCGTTCTACATTCGACTTCTATTGTTTCAATTTTCTAATTTCTCTTTGGTTCATTCTTGTACATTAAACTTTTGCTATTTCAATTCTCTAATCTCTTTTCCCTATCACAATATATGGTTGCCAGATCAGGACAAGTTGAAATAAAAGAGCTAACAAAACTATCACTTCCTCATGATACATGGTAAGTTATTCATGAATACATCTAATTTGTCAAGCATAGAAATTACATTTCAAATATTCAACTATTAAATCTTACCATTCCTATTTCAAGTTCTAGATATCTTGTAGCAATGGAAAGTTAAGATAAAGGCAACTATGGACATGTTACTTTGGCATAGTTTTAGAAGCTGACATGTACATGTCGCATTGGAAACTGTATGTTCGCTTACTTAGATTTGAAATAGTCAACCAGCAAATACATTAAACTTGATATTCTGCGCACAAAATGCATGGACACAATGTCAATGTTTGAAAATAATGACTATACTCAAGAAAACCTCAATTGTAGTTACATTGTTGTAGCAATGCAAACAACAAATGTGCTTGTCATAAAATCATTGAATACTGTAGTGACTACAAACCCAAAATCTTGCTGCTCTTTGCACTCTATCAAAGTAGCAATACGTGACAAAAGTAACATCCCAACAAACCAATGCCAACACCGAAAAACCAAACGAACTCACACTACCAGAAATAGATTCAAAGAATCGATCTCTACATACCGCCACACAATAAATGACACACCAATACAAGCATGTGCCATTTGTGAAATGCTACACTTTTGCAAAAGCATCTGTCAGATTGACCGAGACATATGAACAACTTTTCTATGCTTCCCATTACTACTGATGTAAAGAAAATTAAGCTAGGACAATTGATTTGCAAGCAATGTCTCACAACAATATCATTTGGCAAAGTGCCTTGCTTTGTTGTGCCTTGGAACATAAGACGAAATCCTTCCATAAATGCAGTCAAAATGTTGACTTCATTAGAAGAAAGACTTGTGTCTTTGCGGATAGCTTTTGCACAAATATGGTAGTTAGGCTTCAAGAGGTCACAATATGGACTAAATGGAACAATCATCAACATTCCTGTAGACTTTGACAAAGTACAAGCAGCACTTCCCAGAGAAATTGATCAAACAAAAATCGTGGCAGTGAAACTAAAGAGAAAGCTACAATATGAAAGCGCATATGCCTAGGGTAATGTTTGTCTTGTTTTTATAATGAATGCACTTGCAACTTTAGCAACCACCCCACTATACAGGACAAAGAAAGTTGTCATAAATAAAGAATGGCACATGTCACTTGTAGCCAAGGCCCATGAAATGAACTCAGAGGTTGAGAACATAGAGGACATAGATGATGCGACATCGAACACTAATGAAGATCCAATAGATGAATCACTTATACATTGGTTTAATGACTCCCACTCAATTAAAGACCTTGAGACAACTGTTCTTGAAATTGCACCTTTTGAAGCCATCAAACCTCTTGGCATTTTCCAAGACACATACTTAGAAGAGATGAACTTCCCAACATTATTCTTTGGACATCCTCGTCCAACTGACATATCTAACAGATTATCGTACAAGAAAATTGCAAAATGGAAGCTAATGCATCGAGATAATGACTTTGCAATGCATATCACTGACATCTTCTTCAAGGCTATCAAGATCATAATACAAAAAATATCATCCCTAGCTTGGGTTTTATAAGGAAAATAGAACTCAAAGGCAAAAAACTTCTGGCCAAGGATGTACATGGCTGAATGAATTTGGAAAAGATACTACGGTCACCCTTGGGATTCAGATCACTGAAAACCATTCAAACATTCCCTGACTACTTGGACAACACTAGAAAGAATATATTTGCAATGATACAAAAACTTGGACCTCTAACATTCTTCGTTACATTAACTAGTGCTGAACATTATTGGCAACCACTATGCAAGGCATTAGACCATATATATGTATATGAGCAATGTTAGTATGCTAATAGAAACCAAATTTAAATAAAGCTTTTACAAACTAAACAAAATTCATAAACTTCAAGATAGACTAAGATGAACTCTCAATTGAGAATATGAGCCATTAATAGACTCTCTCAATGAGAAGCTCTCTTGTTGAGTGGCTTTGTCTAAATAGATAGGATGTATGCTCAAACTTATGCTTCAAAAAGGGCTTCAAATGGAGTTGGAATTTGGGTGTGAGTGTATGGTTTTGATGTAAAATGGCTTCTCAAAATGGCATTATGACTTTACTTCATGAATTGTGTTCTTTTGCAAAGGGGAAGGATCCAATTTATAGGCAAGAGGCTTGAGGGATTGAGGGCTAAGATGCAAGGATGGGAAAAAGCTCATGGAGGGCTCAGATTGCATGAGAGGAGAGCACATGGATTGTGCTTCCTTACAACCAATCAAGGAGTGACACATGTCACATGGTGAGAGGATGGAGGAAAGGGTAAGGATGAGTCAACAAAGGAGGCTCAAGGGATAAAATCTTCATAAAGACCCTCATAATGACTTGTAAGAGCAATAAAAGGGCTTGGAAGAGTCATTTATGGCCTAGTGGGCTTCATAAAGTTTTATGGTTGAGATATTTTGAAGGAGATGAGGGCAATTTCGACTTGGACTTGATTAGGAAGGTTTTAAGCTTGCTTAGGCTTGTGCAAATGATTAGAGGATGGATTAGGATTGTTTAGGATTAGCTTAGGGATAGGCAAGTGGATGGCATTTAATGAGGGTGGGTGAAGGAGGAGATATTTGTTAACTTTGGCTTGGGTTAGTAAGTTTTAACCCATGTTTAGGGAATGTGACAAGGTTAGGAGGGGATTAGGATTAGGGTTAAAGACATCTTCTAGAAGAGTCTAGGCTTTGGATGAGGATGAAGACTTTCTAGAAGAGTCTAGAACTTCCTAGGATAAGATTTTATGAAATAAATAAAGTTTTATTTATTTCAAGGGTTTGGGTTGAGGAGATATTTATTAAAACTTTTTTAATAAACATGAGGATTAATATTTAATCTTAATTAAATATTTTGAGTTGGGATTAGGGGTAGGAAATGATGGGATTAGCCTTTAATTAAAATTAAAGAAGGATTAGAAGATTTTGGAAGAGGTTAGTGGTCTTAAGGAAATTGGCCAAGTTTTGGGCAAAAAATAAATTTTTTATTTATTTTGGATTTTTTGGTCAATTTATTAATTAAATAATTAATAAATAAGGAAATAATGTTTAAATAAGATTTAAACATTTTTGGGAGGGATTCCTTAATTAAATATTTTTAATTAAGATAAAGGGATTTAATGGCATAAAAATTAATTAATTAATTAATTAAATAATTAATTAATAAATGATGATGTCATCAGAGATTTTTTTCAAAAAATAAAAATACTTTATTTTCTAAAAGTTTTAAGGTGTCTACAATACATACTGCAGAACAAACCAAACACAATGAAACAATTGAAGACAAGGATATAGATTTCAAAATTAGGCAAAACCCTGTTCTTTGTAGCCGATATTTCAATCATAGAATCAATGCTTTCGCAAAATGATGTTGGCAAATGACAGGCTATTTGGAAAAGTCTAAGACTACTATTTCATAATAGAATTCTAGAATCATGGAAATGAACATGTTCACTTCATGTTGTGGATAAAAGATGCTCCAGTGTATGGAACCGACAAAAATAGTGACATTGAACAGTTTGTAGACAGATACATTTCATCTAATTCATCACTGCTTGATGAGAACTTGCTAAAAATGCAAACTCATCATCACACAAGGAGTTGCAAAAAATATCGAATCTCAACTTGCCGGTTCAATTTCCCAGTTCCTCCGATGAGAACAACAATAGTGCTTGAACCATTGGAGACAACCGACATTGCTTTCAAGGAGAAAGCAAAAAGCTTCTTCAAAGATTTAGAGAATATGCACTTTACAAAAGAAACCACATTTGACAACTTCTTAGACAACTTCAACTTCAATGAACATGAGTACATTACAATGCTTCGATCTGCATTGACAAAAAGAATTGTGCTGCTAAAAAGAGAACCAAAAGACATTTGGACAAATTCATTTGCAAAACTTGTGCCATCTCTATGGTATGTTAACATAGACACACAGTTCATACTAGATGCATATGCTACTACATCTTACTGTTGTTCATACATGACGAAACAAGACAAGACAATGTCCACTGTATTTTCTCGCTTGCAAAAAGAAAGCACATTTGCATGTGATAACAAGATTCAGTTTATACGAAAACTTGGAAATGCATTACTTAACTACCATCAAATGTCTAGCAGACAAGCTATCCACATTGCTTTGTCATTGCCCGTGTGGAAGTTATCACAAAAAATTGTCTTCATTAACACTGCCCCATTCGAGAGTAGAGTCATCATGTTGAAAAGTCCAAAGCAATTAGCAAAAGAAGAAGACAACTCAAAAAACATAATGTGTGCTTCTGTAATAGACAAATACATACAATGACCAAATGAATTGGAAAACCCATCTCTAGCTAAGTATTGTGCATTTTACTATAACAATGGAACAAATGTCAAAAAAAGACGAAAGCCACATATCATACACTATGTTAGGTACAATGCACTTATTGATTATGAGAACTACTACTAAGAGAAACTTATGTTGCATCTACCTTTTAGAATAAGTAAACAAACACTCCTAGCCAATTACAACACATGGACGGAAGCGTTCACTGCACATAAAACACAATTAGCTAGCAATGAGCAATTGTTCAATGCATAAATTAATCCTACATGGGGAAACATAGAAAAAGCTACAATAGAAAAAAAGACAGAAAAGTTTCCAAAACCACTCTTTGACCATGACAATAGCAAACCTGACGAACAAGCCCAACAAGAAACCTATGACATAATTACTGACCTTGTGCAACCAAACTCTGGAAAATGCAAAGACAAGATTCCAAAGCAACTATTTTCATAAACAACACATCCATGTTTACTCAATAAAATGAATATTTAAATTTATGATGGCAATTGAACAAAGAACAACAAGTGATAGTCAAAGACATCGTCATGTGCAAGAGACTAGCACCACAGACACCATTGTACTTATTCTTGATAGGTGGTGCTAGAACTGGCAAGACATTCATAGCCAAAGTACTGTATTAGGCTATGCTTTGCCTATATGAAAAGGACCTATACAGTGACCCACTTAAACCAAAAGGCATTAGAGTCGCCTCAATAGGTAAAGCTGCATTTAACATAGGAGGTACAACTGCACACTCTATCTTTCGCCTTCCTTGCAATTCTTCCAAAATGTCGTCCCTTGATTTCGACACTTTGGATAGCTTAAGCAAGAAACTTGAGTAGCTACAGATCCTCTTAATTGATGAAATCTCCCTTGTCAGATCTTCAATGCTATATAACATTGACCAAAGACTACGATAGATAAAGCACACACCAACAAAACCATTTTGAAATGTTGACATCATATTCTATGGGGACCTCTACCAAGCACAGCCTATCTGTGACAATTGGATATTTGAATCGCCCATAATTAACAATAATCAAATCCCCTACGCATTTTGGATAGAATCAGTCAAATACTTTGAACTTTATATAGTTGTAAGACAAACAAATGAATAGTTTATCTCCATACTCAATCGAACTAGAACCTCAAACCAAACTGATGAGGACATTTTCTACCTCAATAAAATGTGCCACAAGAATCCTCCTAATGATCCAAATTTATCATATTTGTTCCAAACAAATTCAGCTGTTTAGCACCGCAACCAAAAAATGTTGAGTTTCTTGCACACAACTCTATATGTTCTTGAAGTAATCGACCAAAAAGACATACCACTCGACATCAACAAATACTAGAACGAGAAGACATCACTACCTGCAACAATCCTTGTCAAACTAGGAATCTTAGTAGAACTCATAGCAGGTAATCTAGACATCGAAGATGGTCTGGTCAACGGTGCATACAACATATTCCAATTATACACAACAAACAAGCAAGACATTATTTGGGTATAGTTCAATGATCCAACAATTGGCAGATCCCGCTGCCAACAAATGTAGACCTTGTACACTGAGTTGATTCCTATTACATGGACACCAATATTGAGAATCACTAAAAGAGTCAAAGCCATAAATAAAATTGTAACACGAACACAATTCCCCATCCAACTAGCATCTGCACGAATGATACATAGGGCACAAGGACTCACAATGGAAGCAGTTGCATTGGACCCATCTAAAGTCTGCCAACATGGACTTGCATACACTGCTCTATCACATGTGTAGCAAATCGAATCACTATACCTCACTCATAAATTGCAACATACCAACTTCAAAGTCTCCCACAAAGTAAAAAATGAGATGTAACGCCTCTACACAATAGCACAATGGATAATGAATTACAACATTCCTGCCATACTTGAAACTAGACACATTATATGCTCTCTAAACACACGTAGCTTGCCACTACATAAAGAAGACATAGCTCATGATCATGCACTACTTGCAGCAACTGTCCTTTGCCTTCAAGAAACAAGGATTGCACATACTTCTCATATGACACTATTGACTAAAAACTTTAATTTCCACCCCTTCTTTCATATACATGGCCTACTCACATGTTGGACAAAGCATAGTGTACTAAACAAACTGCAGACCTTTGCAGCAAAGGACTTTGAAACAACGACAATTGACATCTTACATTTGCAAAATTCCCTATGCATCACAAATATCTACCTAAGGCCAAATGCCCCTATTATCAAATTACTCACTTTCCTTGAAAACATTACCAATACAGTACCACAAAATTAAGAATTCATTATTGTAGGAGACTTCAACATAGACATGCTTAGCTCAACAAAACAAAAAAACAATCCTCATAGACTTCATGGAACAACACAATCTGCACTTTGTAGTAAACAAGCCAATGACACATGCATTAACAATAATTGACCATTTTTGGATACGCATCATTGACAATGCACCAGTTACATTCACTATATTAGACACCTATTGGACAGATCATTTTGCAATAGCATTGTGCCTTTAGCTATACTAAATATAGTATGTTTCTCCACCCATCTCAGATCATGGCTACTACAATTGACAAGCTCAAAGACAAAGCAAAAGTTGACACTGTTGATTCAACACAACATGAACACACTACGCACCAAAGCAGCATCCAAGAGGATGAACTGGCAAATGATCTGCAACAACAAAAAAGGCAAGTATATTTATACATTTAAAAAGTATAATACTAGACATATAAACAGAAAAAACTTTCAACACTTATTCTCCAAACTAACATGAGCTCATTGATTGCAGGCTCAAGTTGGAGATAGTCCACCAATCCACCATACTTGACATATGTAAAATGCAATTAGTAGAAGCATTTGAGGGTCATGTTCTAGTCACATATGGCCCAGCATGCAAGACAAGCTCAATAATTGACCAAAAAAAATCCATCGCACACGTTGACCTTACTAATAGCTAGTGCCAGATGACAATTATAGCAAACATTACAAATACATTAATACAAAAATTCCTACCATCATTCCAGCCCAGGACAAGTGTTCGTTTGGAGAAGTTTAAAATTAGGAAAAAAAGCCAATTTGAAAGGGGTGATGCCAAATATTACTTACAGCTGATAGCCAAAACAAAAATACAACTATTCATCTAGTTTTCATGCAACAATGACGCATACCAGATACAAAAATATTACAATTGGTCCACTCCCCAAAGACATATCCAATCGGAAGCCTTGGTGTCCTTGTACCATCCTACAAGCATAAGAGAGATGAATTTTGTTTGCAAATTAGAGATGGACCACTCCCTTCGGATGTTGCTACTATATGAAACTCTACAAACTCATACTTTCTTCTCCCTAAAAGCTTAGAATAAAAACTATTAAGATAAACTCATCATTTCTGACAACCATCATTCTGCCTCTGTGCAGCTCATAGTCATAAAGGATCATGTTGGACCCTACAACAGCCTACAAAAAATATTTGCAGCCTGCACAATTCCAAACCCACTGCTTCTACTTTTGAAAAATGTAATCTGCTAGGGACCATGAGGCTCTGCAATCATACGATCAGGCCTATCTACGTTCATTGGCATACTACATGATGTAGCAATAGAAAAATCACTCACATAATTGGACTCAAAAAATTTACAGGTAATAAAATAACAACCTCCTCTTTGCAGTTATTAAATTAAACTAATTCAATACAAAATGCTCAACTAATTTAGATCTATATGCCTTTGCCAATAAAAGGTAACAGTCACACTAAGGACAAAAAATGTCCATCTCTCATTGTACCAACCTGTCTGCAACATATGTTGCCAAACTGTTTGCCCATCACAAAGTACAAATGATAACAATACACATTGCACCAAATGTGCATGAACCATGCCATTCACTTATCAACCTTATCTACAATGCATACTTGAGACTAAAGACAAGCTACTTGAATGCAACTTGCATGGATGACTTCTACAAAAACACTTTCCAGAGCTTACTGCAATACCATTTCAGACTTACACAAAGGACATGTCATCAACAGTCTACCTTATGCGACAATTTGAGCTGCAAGGAACTTTCATCATTGAAATGAACAATTCAATTGTTGCTATCATGAGCGAACCCACTACAGTAAGCAACTATCCACTTACATCTACCATTTATGCATTGACTGGATACCATTTTCAACACAAAATACTAACGTACAATTACTTGTTCTTTACAAATTTCAGAGCACCTAGCAGAAAATAGATATACGACAACAGAATTTTCCACCACCATACAGTAACATCAAAGGTATGCATGATAGCTTCCACTGATCTTTTCACATTAAAAAAATTGTATGCAACCTCCATTTATTACAACCATAAACTATTCCTAACTTACTCAAACATCTATTGTGTTTGCAAGTTACTTGCACAATACAAAGAATGGATTTTGAAATAGCCAGCACCGTTCTGAAAATCATGCTTTCACAATCATTTTCTACATGTTTTGCTCTCAAAAAACAATGTAAATGTACTTGAATTATTTTTGGAGGCCTTCGAACACTTCACCAGAAAGCCAAATATTAGGATTACAGCATAAATTTTCAGCAAAAAGATAGTCTATTAGGCAACTCATAATTGTTGCACAATACATATTAATACTTAGACTAATTGCAAAATGATTTACATATCTTCTTTTGTCCATGGTTTGATATTGATATTTATATGCTATTTGTAACAAATCTATAAATTTTTGCACAACAATAATGGATAATAGTCATTGAACTTGCATACTTGATCAATCAACACATGTTCATTGATTATTTCAAGAGAGTTGATTCTGAATGAATGAATGAAAGCAAGTTTTAACTAATATTCTGTGATTGATTATGTTTCACATTAAAATCAACTTGTGGTCTAATTGCAATAGACATATTCAGTGCTTGATTACTATTTACAACATTCTTTAACAATTCATTCTTTTACTAAACAGATCATTAACCTTCTTAAGAAACTTCTTAGACATGATTGTGAACATAGCAAATTTAATTATTGAAATCAAATGTCCTTTTTATGTGATCTGAAGCCCTAGTAGGTTGGAAGCTCTTAATCTTATTGATTTTATCCTTGTACCTATTGAAAGTGAGCCTGTATATGGATCTATTGGTGATGATCTTTTTGATTTTAGGTTCCTTACATCCAAATTCTGTGTTAATGAGAAAATTGACGCAATTGGATGGGCTATGATCATTTCCTAAACCTATAAGTTCACCAAGTTCTGAACTAATTTTATACAAAATCTAACTATTATTTAATTCAGGCAGTATGTTTTTGCATTCATACCAAGAAGGGACTATTTTTTTTCCAAATTTTGTTCGTTAAAATTGGGTTCCCAAGCTAAAAATGTAACAGAATGTCCTTTATTAAGTAAATATGGAACTGCAATTAAATCGTTTATAATTTCTAAATTTTAACAATGCAAATACAATACATTATTGGAATGGATAGAAATACTTACCCGTTCTTCATATTGGTCCCTTAACCATCTAATAAGATTCTGATATATGTCTTGAGGACCATTCCATATTGCAAAGATGACTAAGTCATATTGCAAAGATGACTAAGTCTTGGCATTCCCTCCATCTATCCTTCATATCCTCATTGCTAATGATCAAGGCATCTTTAAAGTCAATATGCTCTGGTTCAGAGGGATTATTATTTGAATTACATATAGAGTTCATCAAGGATGAGATAATAACTTTGTGAGAAGTTTGTATGTAAGTAGGTCTCCTAAGAGGAGGGATGTAAACTTGAGTACATATGGATAGAGAGGCAGAGTTGGAGAGCTTGGAAGGCAACATGGAGGGCTTCCTAGGGCCAATAAGGATACTATTAGCTTCAAAAACTTTTGATGGCTTAGATGAGCTCAGATGATCTATTGAGGATAACATTGACTTATTTGAAATCATGGTAGAGCTAGGGTTGTTAGCATATTTGGTTAATGCAAACATCTCAGTTTGTTTTCTAATCGATGATCATCAGACTTATGAGACAACTCCATGTGGGTCTTAAGTTTCAGATTTCCTTGATCTTGGTATTTTTGCGACTTCGTACCTGAATCCATCCTTCCTATGATTGTTTAGATCCGTAATGCATTGGGGTTATCTTTTTAATAGCTTCTTTATCTTTGATGCTATGTGGTTTGAACAAGGAAGCAAAGGAAAGATGGTGTTTGCTTTGATTGACGGTCTAAGTTTGCTTGCTAGACCTAATATTCAGATTTTACGATGATTTTGGATTCTTTCTTTATTCTTGGGATGGATTGGCATTCTAAACTTCTGAACTTCTATGTGCATGAGGTTTGAGCAGATTAATCCTAGAGGCCAGATTTGTTGGAGAAGGATTCTTGTCATTTTATGAATTATGATTATGAGCGCGCTATCACATTTTAGGGGAAATGTCATGCCCAAAATTCAGGGCAAAGACATACTAACAATTTTTTTTTTTTTTAAAATGATAATAGGATTAAATGTAATACATAAGTACTCGAATAGAATTACTTAACTTCCTCATACTCAGGTATAATTACGAAATTTAAGTACCAATCAAATGCAAATTTTCTTAATATATTTTAAACTTAAATTGCATAACTTAATATATATAAATCACTATGTTATATAATTAATCTCAATCAAATGAATAGGATTTTGAAACATAAGAATGTTGCAGGAAGGTGAAACATCATTACTTCTGATTTCGAGAAAACATATGCATAAATTGAAATACCAAAAATATCATAAGCAGGAATATAACTCAATTTTTATAAACAAATGTGGTTCAGTCATTTCTCATTCATTTTATTGAACCACCTGATTCAAGGGCTCTGCCGGGAAAGAACCAAGAAGAAAACCTGGCATTGTTGCCACTACAACAAAAAGTTTAAATACAATTTACACTGGATTTCAATCCCGAACATAATTGAATTTCAACAATCAATTTAAATTTCCTTCATGGCCCTTAACAAGGGACCCATTTCATTTTCTGTAATACATCACTGAGATCATGGAGAGAACGGAAACTGACCGGGTGACAACAACCATAATAAGGAGACAAAATTAGACATTCATTTCCATACCGAGTTTTCACAACAAGTTTGACATTGAATCAAAACTAGGGGGAAGGTGAATTTTTCCAACAGGAGATGTTAGACACAACACCAAAACGAGTGCCCAATTGGGGCTATAACTCAAGAACTTCTATTCTCGCATTCTTACATGCCAAAACTCATACGTGATTTGTGCTAACATGTAGGGGCACATAACACCCTACCCTATCTCCCTCTTCTCATCTTGAGAAGAGACTGTACACTGTTGGAGTCCAACTGAAGACCTTTCCTCGAAAATGGCCACTTCTGCCCTATCCTAGGGTGAGTAATGCCAAATACCCATGAAAGAAAACTTCAAAAATTCAAAACAAACACAAAGGAAAAACATTGAAGAAAAATTGTTTCCCAATCCCTCCCAACATACTCAACACACATATAAACATACATAAGTAATAAAACTGAAACATGAAGCACTACATAAAACCAAAATGAGGTAAAGTATTCCTACCTTCAAGAAAACAGGTTATGGCAATGAACAAGTTTGAGAAGAGCTAGCTTTCCTCTCCTTCTCCTTCAATTCTAAAAATCTCTCTAAAACTAGAGGTTGGGTGAAAAATCCAAACCTCCTCAAATTTGCCTCTAAATAAGACCATAACTCAACCACCTCTAAAAGAAATAACTCCCCCCACTTGCCCAAAAGATCTAGAGGTTTCTAGTTCAACTAAACATAAGGCTAACCTCAAGGTGGGGTTAGGGTCATTCAACCCATGGTGAAATCATTATATTTTCGCACTAAAACAAAAATAGACTTTTTGAGTGACCATAAAAGTCAACAAAAGGGGCTAGGGGGGTGGAAAATGCCCCCAACCGATACCCATACCCCTTGGGTATTAAGATTTCATGATTTTAGGCCTTTAGGATTAATTAGGAACCTAACAAATGCTAGGAAAAAATTAGGACTTACTAACAACCTACTAAAATGCAGATTACTCACTAATCAAGATTAGGGTAATTAACCTCGATTACTCATTGATTAGCAAAAATATCACTAGCCTAATCTGACTTATATCATTAGGTCACTCGGTTAACTCTAACTATCATTTTGGAATGCATATACAATTCACAAGTGTCAAGCGACACTATAAAAACACTGTTACGAAACATTAACATTTAAAGATTACAGAATGATACATTCATTCAATCCATGACACAAATAAAATACGAACAACGAGGTTTGCATCTTTCATCATATTTAACCCTGGTTTCCACAATTGCTACATAGGCTTCAGTTTCGTTTCTCCATTAGATCTACCGGCTAAAATACCCTGCACACTCATTGCACACATTAGTAGCTCAAGAAAATTACATACATATATTCAAAACTTATCTATATAGTTACATAATTCAAAACATGAATCTTTCATAAAATCAACTATTTAATTCATTTCTACCCACATTTAATCATTCGAATCACATAAACAATACCACATAACTCATTCGTTAATTCAGATTAAAGTACTAGAATAATCATCGGTAGGCATGCATACACCTAATCATCATAACAACACCAATTAAAGAATACTGAACTATCTAAAGCATAAAACTCAATCATCAAAATACCAAAAAAAATCAACACCCTTATCATCAGGTGAAAATGCCTCATACCATCGTTAGTGAAATTTTAATGTTTTAATAGTCGAGATAATGTAGTAGTTCTTGAATCACTAAATATCTAAAACATGAATGAATAAGCTAATCTTAGTTTCTTTTAAGACATTCGCAACATAACACATTACTTCATTTCCGATACAATCTCCCATAACAGTTTTAACAAAGGATTCATAATTAATAAGTACGCACGAGGAGGGTCCTTACAGGGGATATCTATTGTAGAATATCAAATTTGTTTGTAATAGGCAGTAGGAAAGATCATGCATATTTTGTTTTCAAAAAGTGTTGCTCTGATTTTTTTTGCTATTTTTTTTACTTTTCGTGGAAAAAACATTTTTTATTTTGAGGCTTAAGAGTAAATGTATAACTTTTATTCATTTTTATAAATTAATTGCTAATTTATTTAATTATCGTATATTATGCATTAAAAAATCATATTTTAGAGAAATGTCTTAGAATAATAATTAATAGTTTTGATTATAATAATCGAAAGATGTTATGCTTTTAAATATTTTATAACATTTATTTTACTAATCTTTAATACTTTTTAAAATGTAATGTCTATGCATTAGCATTTGCATTAGTATTTCCTTCTTTAATATTCACAAGGAATGTGTTTTAAAAAAATAAAAATAAATTAAAAAATGAAATTGAAATGAATGTAATATTTTTTAGCTCTTAGTATTGTGTAAAAGAAAACTAAAAAGTTTGAAAAAAAATCAGTGAAACACATTGTGTTAATGTAAATTAGAACTTTTTTAATCATGTCATTCTATGTGAAGATTAGCTAGAGCTAAAAATGTACTCTCAACTAACAATTGGTACTAAAAATTGCATCTTAGTATATAAATATATTGAAGAGATGATAAAGTGAAACAAAACCTTCAAATCTATATGATAATCAAGCTCCATCACTAACAAGGGACGCAAGTGTCATAGTTCCTGCCTATTGTATAATGCTTTTACTGGTAAGACATGGTGAATTGAGAAGTTGCTTGGTAGAGAGTGGACAAATTGTGTCATAGTAGTCATTTACAAATAGGCCATTTGTCAAAATTCCTGTACGAATTTCTAAGAGACTTTGCAAAAAAATAATTTTTTAATGAAGAAAGTAGAAAATTTTGGCTAAATAAACCTAAAATATGAACATATCATATTTTTTCGAATGCATGTAAAGACATGAACAATTTGTGCAATAAAATATGGTCAAATTTGTACGTTGTTTCTTGATGAAAAGAAAAGAAAAAGGCTCCATCCTATAGCTATTAATCTCAAGTCAGCGAAAAATGTCACGTACAAATAATTGTTAACTGACAGAATAATATTTAAACATAATTAATTTATATTATATTGTATTTTGTAATAATTTTTAGAATTTGTAATTATTTTATATTTATATCCATATTATTTTCCAATTTTCTTAAACATGTATTTTTATTAATTATTCATTTTTCAAATTGTATTATAAATCACATTTTTAAAATTCTAATATTACAATGTTACTCATTAAAATTTAAAATCAAACATAAAAAAGTACATGAAATATTAAATAGAGGGCAATATAAATTTTTAATACCAATACAATTATATTTGTATTTTCTTTCTTATTTTTCTATTCACTTAAATAAACAAATAAGTACAAAAAACAACACATCGATTTATAAAATGTAAGGTGAAGCTCTAATAATAAACAACTACCCCCAATTCCATACAAAAACATTAAATTAATAAAAAAAATACTAGCATAAATATTCTTAGTGTGAAAGGGATTTTTTGTTTTGTTTTTTTTCTATATTTTTCCTATTACTCTATTAATTATATAATTTATTTTCTTATTAAAAAAATAAAGCTATTTTTAAGTAAACTTTAACAAGCCATTTTAATACCTTAAAATCAATTTTATAAATATATTATTTAGAATTTTATATATAAATAGACATATTGATAAGGACTCATAAATTATGTTAAAATATTTAAAGGTTTTATAAAAATTATCTTAAACTTATGTTCACCTCTAGTAGCTATAGATTTTTGAGAGTAACCACTTTATATTTTAGTACTTTTAATTGAATTTGTTTTTAAATTATTTTTTACAAATATACCATGAGTAGACTAAGTTTAATCAAATGAAGTATAAAGTTGCCTTATTAGAGTAGATGACAACTAGGCTAACCTAAGAAATTTAAATTACTTATATATCAATCTATATCCAACAACATCAAGTATCACCATTCTTATCAAACTAAACTTCGCCTCTGTGCAGCTCACAGTTGTAAAGGATTATGTTGGACCCTACAACAGTCTATAAAAAATATTCACAGCCTACACAAGTCCAAACCCACTGCTTCTACTTCTAAAAAATGTAATTTGCCAAGGACCACGAGGCTCTGCAATCATATGATCAGGCCTATCTACCTTCATTGACATACTGCATGATGCAGCAACAGAAAAATCACTCACAGAACTGGACTCAACAAATGTACAGGTAATAAAATAACAACCTCCTCTTTGCAATTATTAAATTAAACTAATTCAATACAAAATGCTCAACTAATTCATATCTATATGCCTTTGCCAATAAAAGGTAACAGGCACACTAAGGACAAAAAAATGCCCATCTCTCGCCATACCAACCTGTCTACAACATATGTCGCCAAACTGTTTGCCCATCACAAAGTACAAATGATAACAATACAAATTGCACCAAATGTGCACAAACCACATCATTCACTTATCAACCTAATCTACAATGCATACTTGAGACTGAAGACAAGCTACTTGAATGCAACTTGCATGGATGACTTCTACAACAACACTTTCCAGAGCTTACTGCAATACCATTTCGGACTTACACAAAGGACATGTCATCAGCAGTCTACCTCATGCGGCAATTTGAGTTGCAAGGAACTTTCATCATTGAAATGAACAATTCAATTGTTGCTATCATGAGCGAGCCCACTACAGTAAACAATTATCCACTTACATCTGCCATTTATGCATTGATTGGATACCATTTTCAACACAAAATACTAACGTACAATTACTTGTTCTTTACAAATTTCAAAGCACCTAGCAGAAAACAAATATATGACAACAGAATTTTCCAGCACCATATAGTAACAACAAAGGTACACATGATAGCTTCTACTGATCTTTTCACACTGAAAAAACTATATGCAGCCTCAATTTATTACAGCCATAAACTATTCCTAACTTACTCAAACATCTGTTGTGTTTGCAGGTTACTTGCACAATACAAAGAATGGATTTTGAAACAACCAGCACCGTTCTAAAAATCATGCTTTCACGATCATTTTCTAAATGTTTTTCTCTCAACAAACAATGTAAATGTACTTGAATTATTTTTGAAGGCCTTCGAACACTTCACTGGAAAGCTAAATATTAGGATTACAACATAAATTTTCTGCAAAAAGACAGTTTATTAGGCAACTCATAATTGTTGCACAGTATATATTAATACTTAGACTAATTGCAAAAGGATTTACATATCTTCTTCTATCCATGGATTGATATTGATATTTATATGCTATTTGTAGCAAATCTATAAATTTTTGCACTACAATAATGGATAATAGTCATTGAACTTGCATACTTGATCAATCAGCATATGTTCACTGATTATTTCAAGAGAGTTGATTCTGAATGAATGAATGAAAGCAAGTTTTTACTAATATTTTGTGATTGATTATTTTTCACATTAAAATCAACTTGTGGTCTGATTGCAATAGACATATTCAGTGCTTGATTACTGTTTACAACATTCTTTAACAATTCATTCTTTTACTAAACAGATCATTAACCTTCTTAACAAAATTCTTAGACATGATTGTGAACATCGCAAATTTAATTACCATAAATACAAACATAGAATAAATTTCCATATACACCTGCAAAACCACATACCTCACCTTACATCAATGCCTCCTTCACTCTCCCCACACAAGGCAGGGACTAAAGCTCAATCAGAGGCCTTGTTGTCAATTGCATTTGATATGAACTTGAGAGAAGAAACTAAGGGTTTCTAATTTCAGTTAGCCATTGGAGAGCATCAATTCTTCAGTGTTGCAACCATTTGAGGTGGTAAAATATCCATTCAAATTGGGATTCAAGAGAGCTTTATTCTAGACTTCTATTTGTGCTTAAAGTTAAGGAATAACTGAAGGGTTTGAAGAATATTGAAGGATTAACAAGCGTAGACTTGAAGATTCATCCTTGGCAACCATCAGTAATCATTTTTTTCTTTGCTACTATAGTGCACATGAATAGTGTTGCCTATAGTACCCACACTATAATATTTATGCTTGATTTTGATTGCAACTTTCATCTCCATCCATGGACATCACTATTATTAGGTTCCTCCTGCAACTATTAGTAGTTAACATTGCAATCTTAGGCATATAATTTTGTTGTTGTAAGTGATAATTCATAATCACATTTGGCATTATTGTAGTCATTATTGTAAGCCCATTTGTATTGGCAAATTCATAGCAACATTATACATGGGAATGAATTCAATAAAGGAGATATATGTACCATACCATTTGTTTGACAAAATGTCTATCTAATAGCATATATGATCAGCATAATAGTTGTATGTCAATTGTTTGTCAAAATGTTAGTTGGTTGTAGGTATGCATTCCATATTTAGTTTCCATGTATATGCATTGAAAATTCCAAAAAGAACTGCACTTGCATATTAGTTCATTGTAAGAGGTATTGTAATATCATTTGTGAACATTCTAAATTTCTTAGCATCATTCAAACTATATCAAACAATCTAAAACACAAAAAATCAGAAATGAGAAAGGCAACATACAAGTGTTTGACAATATTCTTTAAACTAAAATTAGTTAGTTTGGGCAGGGATATTACATTGGTAACAAAGCTTGGTTGCAAAGTGTTTGACGAAATGTCAAACAACTAAATTAGAGAAGAATTTGGTGTTTGATGAACTTATAATTGGTTGGGGTTATTACACAACAACACAATCTTTGTTCTCTATGTTCTCTGTGAGTTTTTTTTTTTGTCTTGTGAATCAGTGATTGCTCCAGGCATTATTATATGCAACTCTTAGTCTTGTAAGTTTAAGATTAGTTTTATTAGTTGAAGTACTTTTTATTTATTTGGTTGAAGTTGAATGCTCCCTAATTATGTAATAGTTTAACTTAGTTGAATAGAAAGCAAGCAGTTAGGCATACTACTCTTTGTTCTCTCCTTTCTATTTGTTATTGCATGGTGCTTAGTATCTAAGAAGATTAGGGTTGCAAGTTCTCTATTATCTTTCTCTATGTTTTAATGATGGAAACTTTCAATTAGTTTATTTGTTGTTAACTTGCTTGGTTCACACTTTAACTGAGCTCTTCTCTTGGTAACTCGATCAACACTTGCTAGCATTGAGTCTGTCGAGTTACACTTGTGCACATCGAGCTTCCACCCTGTGCCTACCAAGCTCACTCGGTTCATTTTTAGACTGAGTCCACTCAATACTTGTGTTGGTTGTGTGTTGAGCCTATTGAGCTCCACCTTCCTTTGGTGACCGAGTTCACTCAACATCCACGGTGTCAAGTTCACTCGGCATCTATTGTGCGGAGCTCCTTATTGTCGCGCTCACTCGGCTCCTTAGCGTGCTGAGTTTTCTCAACACCCACTACCTATCACTCAACACCCTCTGTTGCCCAACAAAACTATAATGACAACCAAATATTAAATAATATTTATCTGTTAAATATTAATATTTATTAATTTTAAATATTTTTTCATTACAAAATATTCTTAATACTATATATTCAATTTAATAACTTATCAAAAGAATTACTTAACCATGCCACCCAAGGTAAATTGGTACTTTTCTTTATTTTATTCACTTCATCCTCACCCATCCCATGCTTTGTGTCACCTTTTTAGGTGTAACTAAAATATGAGTCTTGGTTTATTTAAAGTTCATGAGTAGTTTTATTTTCGAAAAAGAAATATTCCATGCTCCTTTATAGCCTTAAATGGTGGGATGTGTTTTATCAGCCGATAGGCTTTCCTTCTAGAGTTGCCTCCAGTCGAAATTTGTCTCACGCTGGAAATTTGTTATCAATAAATGGTTATGGTTAAAGATCGTCGGTAAGTGGTAAGCAAAAGAAGTGTGCCAACGAAGAGCATTAATTTTCATTACTTCATATGTATTTTGTAGCTGGTAAGAAAATAAAGAACATTGATTAAATAACTATTTGCATGGGAAGGTGCAAGATTAAATGTTGTACGGGTGCTAACATTCATAACTTCATTGACTTAGTATTTAGCCCATAGGCTTCTCCACAAAAATGGTTTTTGGAAGCAAATAAGTGGTTTCTGATCAAATGCATGGCACTTGAATATAAACTTTTGACTTCTCCTATTTACTTTTATAATGGAAAGAATCTAAAAAAATATTCTTTTCAGATATGTCGATATGATGAGATTGTGACAATTAACAACCTGTATGTAAATATATGATTTGGAGAGATTTAGTAGATTTTTGTATAGTTTTCAGGCATTACTATCTTTCCATTACTTTTTTCCAAAATCGATCGTATAATTTTATAACTCTCTTCTGTGAATTGGTTTGCAATCTGTACATTAATACATGAAAATTGTAAAATTTAGAGGAAACTGCAGAGGCACAATGAGACTTTAAAATGACACAAGGCCATCCAACACCACAACTCTAAAGAACTTGTGAAAGCCTCCTGGTACATAGGTCCCTTTTATTTACATATCTCTATACAGTCTTCTAATTTTTCAATCTTTTTCTAAATTTCTTTAGAAGATGTCAACTGCTAAGAACTTTGGAATATTTTGTTTTTCCACCTCACAATCTGTGAGGCCTCGCCTCGACCCATCCTAGCCTCGATGATACTCTATATTTTTTTTTATGGCTCGATATGTCAGAGCATTATTTGTGGCACTGAACATTATTTTGCTGATTATGATGTATGATGCTTTATTTCAGATATTTGATTTCTGTAGTTTAATGTTTTATAACGTATATGCTGAAAAAATAAAAATGAATGAATGCAAACTAACACTTTGAATCTCTAATTTTAATGAGTAGAATGAGATGAATGAATAGGTCATAGAAGAATGGATGTTTTAAATTTCATGAAAATTGTTGAAGCGTATTTTTATATATATATGTACATGTGCTTCTCGAATTACTGACGTGTGCAATGAGTGTGCAGGAAATTTAGCCAGGAAATCCAATGGGAAGACAAAAGTTGGACCCCATGTTTATTTTGTGCTATATTCTTTTTTTACCTAGTCCATCTTTAAGGTGTATGTTTTTTTGGTAGTTTGTTTTCCCTAGTTTTATTGTCCTTATTAAATCCTTAAGTCTTAAAACTTCAAAATTAAGTACCCTAGGGGTAAGGGTTTGGGTTGGGAGTGTTTTCCACTCCCCAAGTCTCCTTGGTTGACCTTTATGGTCACTCAAACACTCCATCTTTGCTTGAATTCGAAAATTGGTTGTCACTTCATAGGATGGTGACCTTGACTCCACCAAGGGGTTACCCTAAGCCTAGTTAAGTAGATTCTTATTTAGAGGCACTTGGGAAGTAGTGGAGGGTTGTTACCCAATCTCTAGTTTTAGAGAGCAAGCTTGAAGATTGAAGGAAAGAGAAAGGAAAGAAGCTCTTCTCAAAAACTTCCATTGTTGCCATAACACTTGTGGAGGTAGGAATTTCTCTCTCATGGGCTTAGCTTTCTTTTTTTTTTAGATCATGTGTGAATCTTGTTTATAGTATTGTGAAGGTTCTTGTCTTTTTATGTTGTGTGTATTGGGAGGATATTGGAGGGAATTTTACCTTGTTTTGGATTTCATTCCTTGCTTTGTTGAGACCTTGTTCTTTGAGTTTTCATGGGGATTGTGATGTCATCACTCACCCTTGGATAGGGAAGAAGTGGCCATGTATGGGGGTAGGGCTTTAGTTGGACCTCATTGGTGAGAGTCTCCTTTCATGGTGAGAGGAAGGAAAAAAGGGTAGGGTGTATGGGCCCCTACTTGTCATCACCTTCCTTATTGATGTTGTGAAATCATGTGTATGAAGAGAAAATGAGTATCCTTGTGATTGGAGCCCCGAAAGGGCCTTATATAGAATGAAAATTCTTAAAATTCAAGCCCCGAAAGGGCCATGTAATGGAATGGTGATTGACTTCTCCCATTGGGAAAATCCACCTCCCCCCTTGTTTTGATTCCATGTATAGATCTATTGTGCAAACCGGGTTTGGAGTGTACGTTTGATTTGATGTTGTTGTGATTATCCACCTTATTTTAGTTTTGTCTTCCCCATTATCCTTTATTGTAATTTTGAAGTTATTTGGAAGATAGCACATGTTGGAAGTTTGTAGAGATTTATGTGAGTTGTAAAATGATGTAAAATGGATTGGAAACTTGGAAGTATTGGGCAATGACCTCGGGTTTTCTTACTGGTTCTTTCCCGAGTGGAGCCTTTGAACCAAGATGAATAATACAAAAAAAAAAGAGATTATGAGAATTTCCTTGCATTGCTCCCATGTCCTTTGGAAAATTTGCGTAATGTATGTTAAATGGTCTTCTCATTGTGTGAAACTTGTTATAGACAATTCAACCACTTTTTTTGTTCATGCATATTATTGTGATGGATGTATAAAAAGAAAAAAAAAAAAAAAAAAATGGATATGTAAGGGAGAATTGTTGGTTGTGTGAGACTATATTATTTACTCTCAAACCTTGGGATGTATTGAAGAAAGAAAGGAAAGAGGTATTGAGTTATCTTATATCTTGTATGATGGATTGAGAATGTTGAATGTTAATCTTGTATATGAAGGAATTATGTTAGGAAAGGCTGAGTTCAAATAGACATTAGAATGGTATGGAGAAAATATATGCATATGAAATTATAGAGAATTTAAACATCCATTGTGATCTTTCTATTTTCCATTCCCATAGAGTAATTAGTTGCATTATGTATAAAATTGGATTCATATGCAGTTGTTGCATTTGTATGTGAAAGAAAATAGAATTGTATTGATCCAACAACAAAGGAAGAGAAACTAAAGTAAGTTTTAAAAAAAAATGTTATAAGCATATCATTTGATTAAATTACGGTTGCGTTCAAGATGTATTATGCAATGTATAGACTCATCAATCTATTGACACCCATGTCTCAAGATCAATGGAGAAATTTGATAAAGACTTAAACTCCAAAAAAAAATTAGAGGCCTGTAGGTGCTCAAACTTGCTGGAAAATGTATGGGCAAAAAAAAGGGGAGACCCCTCTATTACAGTCAATAAATTATAGTAAATCACCCTCCTATTATAAGTCTTCAAAGGGTGGGTGACCTACCTTAATTAATACAACCCATCAACAAAAAAAAATTATAAAAAAAAAAAATTTCTTTTGAATTTTCGGGCAGAGCTTGCGGCTCGTACCCGGCGGCCCCTGTACTGTATGCGTGGTTGACCCCACGCATACACATGCGTGAGGACCACGCATTTAAATTTGCGGGATCCCCACGCATGTGTATGCGTGAGGCCCACACATATATTGCGTGGGATTCCCCACGCATATATATGCGTGGGGCGGTGTTTTAAATTTTTTTTAATTTTTTTTTAAAATTTTTTTTATAGTTTAGTTAAAATTAAATTTTCATTTATATAGTTTAGTTAAAATTAAATTTTCGTTTATATAGTTTAGTTGAAATTAGTTGGTAGTAGTTTTTTTTTATATATTTAATTATCAGTTTAAATTATAATGTGTATTAATGAAGTTCATTAACAACTTATAAATTTAATAATTTTAGCTTAGCGAATTTAATAATTAATGAATATTATTAATTAAAGAATCGTTCTAAAATAGTTTTATCTGTTTATTTACTAATTGTTAATTTGTAACGTTAATTATTAAATTCTGTGAATGCAATATAGTTATTATTTAATGTAGTTAAGGATAACTTAATTAAGTTTAATTAGTCGATTAGCAGTTCTTAATGGGAAGTTTTATTTTCGGGATTAGTAAAATGTGGTTTAAATTTATAAGTCTTAAACATTAGAATTTTATAGTTTAAAATTGATCTATGTCTATTGGAGGGTCATGCAATCCAGATTAACTCATAAAATGAATGATAATTTTAGTTTTACTCCTTGTCGAAGTTGACGACAAATTCATATGTAAAAATTGAAATAAATTGTATTTAAGGAATTTACTAATGTTCTTAGAGTGTAAATCTTTTAAAGGGATTTATTAAATCTATCAATTAATTGGGTCTTCTAATTAAGTTAGAGTAGCTGTTAACTGAATCAATTGATTGTTAAGAGTTCGTGTAACCGCCTTCTTGGCATCCTTGTTTCATGTGAACTTACTGTATCAACTTAGTGCACTTAAGTTTAAATAAATACATTTAAATAAAAAATATTTTTAAAAAAAAAAAATTTGGTGTGTTTTTTTGGCCATAATTTTTGGGCATGACATTTTGGTATCAGAGCCTAGTTTCAACACTAGGAACCTTAACCACTATGCTTCTGAAATTAATTAAAAACTTTCATTGTGTAGGATGCCTCCTGTTACACGGAACAACCGCCGAGGTAGAGGTCGTAGGGCGAGAGGTAGTGGAGTCAGACAGGAGGATGGACCACCACCTCCACCACCACCACCACCACCTCAGAACCCGAATCAGGACATTTTGGATGCCCTTCAGACACTGATTGGTGTAGTTCAGCAGAGACTACCCCCACCTGTAGCAGAGCCAGTTCAGCAGGTTCCCGAAAGGGAAGCACAGGATCCTGGTGGTAGAGAGAGGAGTAGGAGTCCCCCACCGAGGCAGGATGAGGGACAAGGTGAGCACGAGGGGGAATCCATTCATCAGAGAGTACCACCACCCGAGAGACCTCCTAGACACATAGGGGATGACATCAGAGAGCTGATACGTCTTGGACCCCCACTTTTTGCCGGTTCCACAGAGGGGACAGTGGCAGAGGCTTGGTTGCAGAGCCTCCAGCGGTGTTTTGGATTACGTCCCTATGGGAGTAATCTGATGGCACGTGTTGCAGTCCATCAGTTGAGAGGAGATGCCTCCAATTGGTGGCATCAGGAGGAGACGATCGGAGGGATGAGCATGGATACCCTCACATGGGAGACTTTTTTGGAGAGATTCAGAGAGAGATTCCTGTCTGAGCATTTCAGGCAGAAGCAGATAGAGGAGTTTCATTCTCTCCATCAGAGAGGTCTCACTGTAGCTCAGTATGAGAGCAGGTTTCTCGAGCTCCTTCCTTATGTCGAGTACATGAAGGACGAGAAACAGCGTGTGCATAGATTTATCATGGGCCTAAATTTCTCTCTTCAGGGTCCAGTGTGCATGGCTTTTCCTACTACTTTCAGACAGGTAGTTGAGATGGCCTTGGTTGCAGAGGATACTCGGGGTAGACAGGAGTCACGAGATCGGTCTCAGAACCGAAACTCTACCCAGCAGAAACCCCCTTGGAAGGGGAATCAGAACTACTCAGCAGGGTCCTCTAAGGGCCAACAGTCTCAGCAACAGAAACTTCAGCAGCAGCAGCACCAAAAACCCTCACAGGGTTATCAGGGCTCCAAGCCCAAGCAGTGGTACTCACAGGGTCCGAAGCAGGATCAGAAAGTACAGGCCCCACAGTCTCAGCCAGCGAAGTCTCAGCAGTCTTCTAGGGGTGGTTTCAGTGGGTCTAGCAGGTCAGGAGGGCCACAACAGACTGGTTCACAGGGTGCACGGCCTTATGCACGGGGACCATGCTACACTTGTGGTGGCATGGGTCACATAGCTAGAGAGTGTCCACAGGGACAACCATCTAGTGGTCAGGGAGGGGCATTTTCAGAGCCGACAGTTGGTGATGCAGGCAGATCACACAGAGTATTCGCAGCGGTTGACAACCGCCAGGCCGAGCATCAGGCTACAGTCATTGAGGCTGCAGGTATCATTCAGGGTAGCATGGTTACAGTTTTATTTGATTCAGGAGCTACTGACTCCTTTATATCTCCTTTTGCTGTGGAGCGTTGCGGGCTAGTGGCAGTTAGACAAGATGTCGGTTGGGAGGTAGAGTTAGCCTCAGGAGCTAGAGTGTCAGTTAGTTCCATGGTGCATAGTTGCCCGATTCAGATGGGAGCCACATTCACGGTGTCTGATCTACGCATTACCCCACTAGGTTCTTATGATGTTGTTCTTGGCATAGATTGGCTTTATTCCCACAGCGCCAAGATGGATTGTCGACAGAAGACAGTGGAATGTGTGGATGATGATGGTATCAGTAGAGTGATTCTTGGGGTTAAGAGACCCATATCCCTTCGTATGATATCCGCTATGCAGCTTAGGCGGTGCATGCGAAAGGGGTGTCAGCTGTTTGCAATCACCATTAGTGACAGAGAGGAAGGCTCAGAAGGGGAACCATCCCTTGATGACTTTCCTATATTGCAGGAGTTTGCAGATGTTTTTCCTTCAAAGCTCCCTGGTAGACCCCCACCTAGGGCAGTAGACTTTCATATTGATCTTGTGCCAGGCGCGGAACCAGTATCGAGAGCACCATACAGGATGACTACACATGAGCTTAGTGAACTAAAGGTTCAGTTGGAGGAACTCCTAGAGAAGGGGCATATTCGACCTAGTGTGTCACCTTGGGGTGCACCAGTGATCTTCGTTAAGAAGAAGGATGGATCACTTAGGTTATGCATTGATTATCGGCAATTGAACAAAGTAACCATCAAGAACCGATATCCCCTTCCCAGAATTGATGACCTATTTGATCAGTTGCAGGGTGCTCGTGTATTTTCAAAAATTGATCTTAAGTCAGGTTACCACCAGTTGAGGATTGTGGGGAGTGATATCCCTAAGACCGCTTTCCGTACTAGGTATGGACACTATGAGTTCACAGTGGTGCCATTCGGTCTCACAAATGCTCCAGCTGTATTCATGAGCCTCATGAATGGAGTATTTCGTACCTTCTTGGATAAGTTCGTAGTTATGTTCCTGGATGACATCCTGATATATTCTCATGATGAGGAGGAGCACGAGGAACACCTGAGGCAGGTGTTGCAGAAGCTGAGAGAGAATCAGTTGTTTGGTAGCTTATCGAAGTGTGCATTCTTCAGATCAGAGATCCATTATTTGGGCCATATCATATCAGGCGAGGGTATCTCAGTAGAACCATCAAAGATTAGAGCCATCATGGATTGGCCTGCACCCGCTAGTGTCACTGAGGTGAGGAGCTTTATGGGATTAGCAGGCTATTATCGACGCTTCATTGCAGGATTTTCTAGATTGGCACACCCCATTACATCGCTGCAGAGGAAAGGAAAGAAGTTTGAATGGACAGAGAAGTGTGAGAGAGCTTTTCTAGAGCTCAAGAGAGCCCTCACGAGTGCACCTATTCTTGCAGTACCAGACCCATTGGCGGACTTTGTGGTGTGCACTGATGCATCTTTGGATGGCATTGGGGCAGTGCTTATGCAGGATGGTCGGCCTATTTCCTTCGAGTCTAGGAAGTTGAAGACTCATGAACTCAACTACCCTACTCATGACCTAGAGCTTGCAGCTGTGGTTCATGCATTAGTGAAGTGGCGACACTTCCTACTAGGTCACAGATTTGAACTTCATTCCGACCATCAGAGCTTGCAGTACCTATTCACGCAGCCAAACCTGAATGCTAGACAGAGAAGGTGGATGGAGTTCCTTTGCGAGTACGATTTTGATGTACATTACATCAAGGGAAAGGAGAATGTAGTTGCAGATGCCTTAAGTAGAAGGCGCCATGAGCTCTCATCTATGACTACGAGCACCGATTTGAGAGAGCAGATTTTACAGCACTTGCCAGCAGATGAGCTTTTTACAAAGGTTAGTCAGGTTGTGCATTCTCAGAGACCCTTGGAGGGGAAGTATTCAGAGTATTCCTTGGAGTCCGATGGACTCTTGCGTCATAGAGGACGTGTGTATGTACCTTCCATCGGGGGTTTGCGCGAGCTCATCATACTTGAGGCTCACAGAGCACCTTATGCGGCACACCCTGGTGTTAAGAAGTTGCATGCAGATTTGAGATAGTTGTATCATTGGCCAGGCATGAGAGCACAGATTGCCGACATAGTGGCGAGATGCCTCGAGTGTCAAAGGGTGAAGGCAAAACATCGTCATCCCGGTGGGCTCCTTCAGCCTCATGAGATTCCAGAGTGGAAGTGGGATGTTATATCGATGGACTTTATTGTTGGTCTTCCTTTGTCTTCTCGTCGTCATGATGCCATTATGGTGACAGTAGACACATTGACCAAGGTTGCTCACTTCTCACCTGTGCGTACTACGTACACAGCCCGAGACATAGCTCAGGTGTTTTTGCGAGACACTGTCAGACTTCATGGCATTCCCCGTAAGATTATCTCTGATAGGGACTCACTATTCACCTCATCTTTTTGGAGAGAGTTGCAGTCAGCTTTGGGCACTAGGCTCAATTTCAGTACAGCGTACCACCCTCAGACTGATGGGCAGACTGAGCGTGTGAATCAAGTGTTGGAGGACATGTTGCGTATGTACGTGATGGATCATCAGGTCAAGTGGGAGGAATACCTCCACCTAGTTGAGTTTGCCTATAACAATGGGCACCATTCCTCCATAGGTATGCCGCCTTATGAGGCCCTGTATGGGAGACCTTGCAGGACGCCTTTGAGTTGGGACAGGATCGAGGATCGAGTTTCCATTGGACCTCAGTTAGTCAGAGATATGGAGCAGCAGGTGATTCTGATTAGGCAACGCCTGAAAGAGGCACAGGATCGACAGAAGAAGTATGCTAATGCAAATAGGATGGATCGGGAGTATCAGGTTGGGGATAGAGTTTTCTTGAGGGTGCAGCCACACAAGAGTCCGATTCGATTCAGAAAGGGCTCTAAGTTGGCACCCCGTTTCGTTGGGCCATTCGAGATCCTAGAGAGGATAGGACCAGTTGCCTACCGTCTAGCTTTGCCACCTAGCCTGTCACGCATCCACGATGTGTTTCACATTTCAGTACTTAGAAGATATATCTATGATGAGTCTCATATTATAGATTGGGATGCTTTGCAGGTGGAATCGGACGGCCAGTTAGCGCTGGAGCCCATCCGTATTATTGCCCGACGGACCCTCGCACTTCGAGGTCGAGAGCTGGACCAGGTTAGGGTCCAGTGGGATTGCTACGATGAGGTCACGGCCACATGGGAGGATACGACGCAGATGCGATCTCAGTACCCATACCTTTTTGATGAACTCCAGGAGGAAGTTCATGCCTAGTGGGGGAGGATGTGAGGCCTCGCCTCGACCCATCCTAGCCTCGATGATACTCTATATTTTTTTTTATGGCTCGATATGTCAGAGCATTATTTGTGGCACTGAACATTATTTTGCTGATTATGATGTATGATGCTTTATTTCAGATATTTGATTTCTGTAGTTTAATGTTTTATAACGTATATGCTGAAAAAAAAAAATGAATGAATGCAAACTAACACTTTGAATCTCTAATTTTAATGAGTAGAATGAGATGAATGAATAGGTCATAGAAGAATGGATGTTTTAAATTTCATGAAAATTGTTGAAGCATATTTTTATATATATATGTACATGTGCTTCTCGAATTACTGACGTGTGCAATGAGTGTGCAGGAAATTTAGCCAGGAAATCCAATGGGAAGACAAAAGCTGGACCCCATGTTTATTTTGTGCTATATTCTTTTTTTACCTAGTCCATCTTTAAGGTGTATGTTTTTTTGGTAGTTTGTTTTCCCTAGTTTTATTGTCCTTATTAAATCCTTAAGTCTTAAAACTTCAAAATTAAGTACCCTAGGGGTAAGGGTTTGGGTTGGGAGTGTTTTCCACTCCCCAAGTCTCCTTGGTTGACCTTTATGGTCACTCAAACACTCCATCTTTGCTTGAATTCGAAAATTGGTTGTCACTTCATAGGATGGTGACCTTGACTCCACCAAGGGGTTACCCTAAGCCTAGTTAAGTAGATTCTTATTTAGAGGCACTTGGGAAGTAGTGGAGGGTTGTTACCCAATCTCTAGTTTTAGAGAGCAAGCTTGAAGATTGAAGGAAAGAGAAAGGAAAGAAGCTCTTCTCAAAAACTTCCATTGTTGCCATAACACTTGTGGAGGTAGGAATTTCTCTCTCATGGGCTTAGCTTTCTTTTTTTTTTAGATCATGTGTGAATCTTGTTTATAGTATTGTGAAGGTTCTTGTCTTTTTATGTTGTGTGTATTGGGAGGATATTGGAGGGAATTTTACCTTGTTTTGGATTTCATTCCTTGCTTTGTTGAGACCTTGTTCTTTGAGTTTTCATGGGGATTGTGATGTCATCACTCACCCTTGGATAGGGAAGAAGTGGCCATGTATGGGGGTAGGGCTTTAGTTGGACCTCATTGGTGAGAGTCTCCTTTCATGGTGAGAGGAAGGAAAAAAGGGTAGGGTGTATGGGCCCCTACTTGTCATCACCTTCCTTATTGATGTTGTGAAATCATGTGTATGAAGAGAAAATGAGTATCCTTGTGATTGGAGCCCCGAAAGGGCCTTATATAGAATGAAAATTCTTAAAATTCAAGCCCCGAAAGGGCCATGTAATGGAATGGTGATTGACTTCTCCCATTGGGAAAATCCACCTCCCCCCTTGTTTTGATTCCATGTATAGATCTATTGTGCAAACCGGGTTTGGAGTGTACGTTTGATTTGATGTTGTTGTGATTATCCACCTTATTTTAGTTTTGTCTTCCCCATTATCCTTTATTGTAATTTTGAAGTTATTTGGAAGATAGCACATGTTGGAAGTTTGTAGAGATTTATGTGAGTTGTAAAATGATGTAAAATGGATTGGAAACTTGGAAGTATTGGGCAATGACCTCGGGTTTTCTTACTGGTTCTTTCCCGAGTGGAGCCTTTGAACCAGGATGAATAATACAAAAAAAAAAGAGATTATGAGAATTTCCTTGCATTGCTCCCATGTCCTTTGGAAAATTTGCGTAATGTATGTTAAATGGTCTTCTCATTGTGTGAAACTTGTTATAGACAATTCAACCACTTTTTTTGTTCATGCATATTATTGTGATGGATGTATAAAAAGAAAAAAAAAAAAAAATGGATATGTAAGGGAGAATTGTTGGTTGTGTGAGACTATATTATTTACTCTCAAACCTTGGGATGTATTGAAGAAAGAAAGGAAAGAGGTATTGAGTTATCTTATATTTTGTATGATGGATTGAGAATGTTGAATGTTAATCTTGTATATGAAGGAATTATGTTAGGAAAGGCTGAGTTCAAATAGACATTAGAATGGTATGGAGAAAATATATGCATATGAAATTATAGAGAATTTAAACATCCATTGTGATCTTTCTATTTTCCATTCCCATAGAGTACTTAGTTGCATTATGTATAAAATTGGATTCATATGCAGTTGTTGCATTTGTATGTGAAAGAAAATAGAATTGTATTGATCCAACAACAAAGGAAGAGAAACTAAAGTAAGTTTAAAAAAAAAATGTTATAAGCATATCATTTGATTAAATTACGGTTGCGTTCAAGATGTATTATGCAATGTATAGACTCATCAATCTATTGACACCCATGTCTCAAGATCAATGGAGAAATTTGATAAAGACTTAAACTCCAAAAAAAAATTAGAGGCCTGTAGGTGCTCAAACTTGCTGGAAAATGTATGGGCAAAAAAAAGGGGAGACCCCTCTATTACAGTCAATAAATTATAGTAAATCACCCTCCTATTATAAGTCTTCAAAGGGTGGGCGACCTACCTTAATTAATACAACCCATCAACAAAAAAAAATTATAAAAAAAAAAATTTCTTTTGAATTTTCGGGCAGAGCCTGCGGCTCGTACCCGGCGGCCCCTGTACTGTATGCGTGGTTGACCCCACGCATACACATGCGTGAGGACCACGCATTTAAATGCGCGGGATCCCCACGCATGTGTATGCGTGAGGCCCACGCATATATTGCGTGGGATTCCCCACGCATATATATGCGTGGGGCGGCGTTTTAAATTTTTTTATATTTTTTTTTTATATTTTTTTTATAGTTTAGTTAAAATTAAATTTTCATTTATATAGTTTAGTTAAAATTAAATTTTTGTTTATATAGTTTAGTTGAAATTAGTTGGTAGTAGTTTTTTTTTATATATTTAATTATCAGTTTAAATTATAATGTGTATTAATGAAGTTCATTAACAACTTATAAATTTAATAATTTTAGCTTAGCGAATTTAATAATTAATGAATATTATTAATTAAAGAATCGTTCTAAAATAGTTTTATCTGTTTATTTATTAATTGTTAATTTGTAACGTTAATTATTAAATTCTGTGAATGCAATATAGTTATTAGTTAATGTAGTTAAGGATAACTTAATTAAGTTTAATTAGTCGATTAGCAGTTCTTAATGGGAAGTTTTATTTTCGGGATTAGTAAAATGTGGTTTAAATTTATAAGTCTTAAACATTAGAATTTTATAGTTTAAAATTGATCTATGTCTATTGGAGGGTCATGCAATCCAGATTAACTCATAAAATGAATGATAATTTTAGTTTTACTCCTTGTCGAAGTTGACGACAAATTCATATGTAAAAATTGAAATAAATTGTATTTAAGGAATTTACTAATGTTCTTAGAGTGTAAATCTTTTAAAGGGATTTATTAAATCTACCAATTAATTGGGTCTTCTAATTAAGTTAGAGTAGTTGTTAACTGAATCAATTGATTGTTAAGAGTTCGTGTAACCGCCTTCTTGGCATCCTTGTTTCATGTGAACTTACCGTATCAACTTAGTGCACTTAAGTTTAAATAAATACATTTAAATAAAAATAAATAAATAAATAAATAAAAATAAAAAATAAAAAATAAAAAATTTTGGTGTGTTTTTTTGGCCATAATTTTTGGGCATGACACAATCTATAAATTGAAACCCAACAGGTTTTATCCATTCCTTTTATTTTATCTTGTTTACTATTTAGGTCTCACGTAGTAGGGGGAAATGATAGGAAGTCATGGGGTATTTCAATAAAAGGTGTTGCTTTCCTCCATCTCAATAAAATAGAGGAGTCTTTGCACTATACAGCTTCACATTGATGGAGATATGAGCCTTTGAAATAGAGGAGCATAAACATTGTGATGGTTGTTGAGCAGAGAGTCAAATGAGATTTGAAGAACTGAAGTTTCTATGGGTATCGGGTAACATTCCACAAATACCATTGCAGTTTGAGAAGCTTGATAAATTGGGTGTGTTATATGGGCCTTTCTTCACTGAAGGTGAAGTTAATCTGTGCAAGGCAAGTCCCTTTTCTTTAATTACCTTATGTACAATATTTTAGTATTTATACATTTGGATTGTTTAGTACCCATGTTCTTACGATTGGAATATTTATGTACTCCGGAAAAGTTTATTATCAATGGTGGTTAGGAATCAATCGCCTTACATTTAGTCCAGAAACTCTCGTATGACAGGAGTTCCTTTGTATCTCTCTTTGAAGAAACTAGATTTCTGTGATTTGGAAGAGTTGCCCAAGCTAGCAGAGGGATTTAATCAGTTAGTGGCTTTGGAAGTTTTGATTCTGGATGACATGTATAAAATGCAGGAGTTGTCTAAACAAGTCTGCCAACTTCCTGCGTTGAAGATACTAAGCATGAGGGAATGGTGGAGACTAAAATGTCTTTCAGAATCTTTTGGACAGTTGACTACTTTAACATATTTAGGCTTGGAAGGTTGTACAATACTGGAAAGCTTGCCTCAAACCTTTGAGCATGATGCAAGAGCATCTTGCATCCAAAATAAAGGGGAGGCATGCTGAATGTAAAATTTATAAATTTTTAAAAAAATAAAAAAAAAATAAAAAAATTGTGGAGGAGAGAGAAAGTGACGAAAATTAGAGGAAATAAATAAATAAAAAGGAGAAAAAGGAAAAGAGAAATTTCTATTTTTGAGGTGCATAGGTGGCATAATAGAAAAATAAAATAAAAATGGTTGTCATTCCATTTATCGAGGTGTGTGGGTAGAATTCTAGAAAGTTATGAATATTGTAGAAAGTTGTGGATATTGTAGAAGGTTATGGAAGTTGTAGAAGGTTGTGGATATTGTGTAGGTGGAATTCTAGAAGGTTGTGGATAAGTCATGTATTGGGTGGTAAGTGCCTATTTAAGCAAGGCATATGAGAATTTCTAATCAAGCTCGAGAAGTAGAAGCTAGAAAGCGTGAAGACTTCAAGGTGTGAAAGCTCTAAAAGTGTAACTCTTCAAGTAGAAGTTATTGGTGAAGCTCTTGGTGTGAAGACTCTTATTTGGGATTTCTCTTATGTTGAAGAATTTGTAAGCTTCTTTTTGAAGAAGTTATATCTATGATATCATCTTGTGGGTGTTGTAAAGATTTTCAAGTATAATAAAATTGCTTGTGAAGCATTTTTTTATATTTCTCTTGGTCTCCATATTGTTGCATTCTTGAACTTGAATATAAATCGGCGTTACCAATTGGAAAGTTTGCCTACAGGCTTCAAACAACTAACATCTTTACAACATTTAGAATGTTGTCAGGAATTAGAAAGTTCGATAAAAAATGTAATAGGTAGTCAGGCTAAGGTGCTAATTAACAATGGATTCTTTTCTAAACTTCCAAAAAGGATGACAATTCTTGAAGAGACTATTAGCAAAATCAAAGCTTATGGCCAATCTATTGGGGCTGCGCACTGTTTCAAGTGTAGTATTGGAGAGATGCTGCAGATGAATTTCATTAGGATCCCTTTAGTTGTAGTATATGAATGATTATTGAGAATAAGAATTGGAATGGAATAAGCTCATTTTAAAAGCAAAATAGAAATATGTATTTCTATTACTATTCTAATTGATGCACCAAATAGAAAATATAAAACATATTCCCTAGCATGAATTAGAATACTGTGGGTATCAATAATAGATGTAAGAAATGACAAAAAATAAATAGAAAGATTTTTTATTTGAAAAGTATGTAGGTTGAATTAGAATAGAAAGTATATGAATAATGGATGTGGCAAGTTGTATATGAAGGGTGGATGTGGCAAATTGGATATTTAGAACTATATATTGAGAAGACATCACCGTCTAGGTCGGGTTGAAAAAATGATGAAGGAATTTTTTTGTCATAGTCATGGAGCCCCAAATCTGCAATTTTCTTGCCCTTCTTCTCACACCCCTCTTCTTTAAGCAGTGAATCTGTATCGCTCCTAAACATACAACTTTCTAACTTTCTTAAACTCACAGCAGATGCTTTTAGCTCGATCAGGACTCGTGGGGCGCAAAAGTTCCATGTTTGATGGCTTTCAGTATGTAACACAAGATCTTCTCGAGACGTCATGATTTGACCATTACATTGATTTGTATTACTAAATTTGTGTTGTAATACTTCCAAAATTGTCAATCGGAAGATGAGATCTGTCCATGGTGTAAACAACCATTTGACATCTATACAATGATATTTTCTTGATCTAAATAAAGGAAGGATACTATTGTATTAGCCATTCAATATTTGGCTCGAGCATCCTATGGAATAAGAACAAGTTTAAAGTTTAAAGAGCATTTGTATGTGGAGTTACTATTTTCAAATAGGTTTTATTTAATTTAAGGTTATTTTAAATTTGGTTTAAATTTAATTTAATTTATACCTTTTATTTAATTTAAGATTATTTCAAATTTAATTTAAATATAATTTTATTGATAGAATACTTGTTCCAGTGGAGAATAGTTAATCAAGAAATTACCTTTATGTATCATTTCTTCATACCCTTGCGTTTCTTCATCCTACTTCGGCCTTGGACTTTTAATTCTTTCATTTTAATTTTTCTATTTAACACAATTAAATTGGTTCTAAAGTTTTATTAAAAATAATCTAAATAATAATATAAATATTTATGAAAAATATTAATTTATCATTTATAGGTTGTGATCTATAATTCAAATTTGTGTTGTAACTTTAAATGATATTATATTTTGATGTTTAATGAAATTGGAAGTTGTTATGATTGATTTTAAACTTCAAAATATTTTATAGGAAACAAATGTGAATATAATTGATTGTTCGTAAGCAAGTAATGTATCAAAATGAATAAAAATGAAACAAGTGCCACATAGTGGCATGTATTTGCAGTAATTTATAATAGTTTAATTAGATAGAGTAGTAAAGTTATAGATTTGATATAATTTTATTAATATTTGATTAATATTATAAAATTTGATAAAAAATTTAAATTATGCTTTTATATTAAAAATTTAATTTTAACTTTTAAAAATTTAATAAAAAATTATAATTAAAAATAATTAATGCCAATAGGCATTCTACAATCACAGAATGGGGGAGTGGGATGGTGTTCTTCTTGATTATCGTGTAACAAATCTTAAAAGTGCACATCAAATCTCTATAAAATGATCTTCAAGATTTCCATTCTACTTTGCAATTTCCACTCTGCTTTGCAATTTTGACTATCGCCAATCTTTAACAAATCTTAAAATTGCACATTAGATCTCTATAAAATGATATTCCAAATTTTCATTAAGTTGGGTGTGACTGCTCTTCTCTTGTTAGTATCACACCTTTTGAGTGGCACTACACTTGTTCCCATATTCCGTTTCAAAGTTTTTTCTCCCATATTTCACTTTCAGAACTTTTTTTTACCTTCAACCTTCCACTCTAACTGTGCACATACATGTATGGTTACCAAAGTTTTCATAGAGGCCATCTAATTCTTAATTTAGCATCCATTTTGCAATTTCTCATCTTATCAATTGAACTAGAAAATAACAAGCTAGACTTTATAGGATTTGTAGTGTCATATTACAAAGTTGAATGATTTTCTCTTTTAAAGCTTAGAATTTATAGGATTTGTAGCGTCATATTACAAAGTTGAATGATTTTCTCTTTTAAAGCTTTTGCATATTATTTCTACGACTTTTTTATTATACAAAATTTAGGCAATTTTTAATGTTGTTAATATGAAAAATTGCACTTTCTAGCCTTAGTCATGCTTAGCAAATTGAGTTATTGTCAAATTTAAAGAATTTAATGAAAACTACTTCTACTTTCTAACATTTTATGATCAAAGCATTTTCCATTGAGTATGCACATGGGTTGGATACACATGCCATTTTTTTCACAATTGTTGTTAGGATATGGTTCAAACATCTTGTAGAGTTCATTACACTATTTTTAGGTTTTGAATTTATTTTTTGGTTTTCCCTTTTCAACATATTTATTGGTAAGGTTGGAATTTTACATCATATATTTTAAAATCATTGTTTTCTATATCATTTTTAACTTGATATTTTCCTTCGTTCCTTCTATTTTCAAATAGAGACCACTTGAAACACAAATTTGACTCTTTTTTCCTTTGTTTATTTCTTTCAATATATTTTGGCTTAATAAGTAATCCATTACTCCATTTTATAGGTTGACTATTGTTGAGATTAAATAGGACTCCTATTACTTTTCAATTTACAATTTCAATTTTTTTTAAAAAAATGTTCAATTTAAATCAACTCTAGAATGTATAATCTACACTATCATTTTGAAATCTTTATTTTAAATTTATATCTCTTTTATTTGTCTTTTCTTTAAAAAAAACTATCGGTGTACCCCTTGCACCTCTTTTTGGAGCAAGTGCTAGTTATTTTATTTCACAAAAGAAAACTACACTTGTCCCCTTTCCAAAATTTAGATTCTTATATATACTTTTTAATTTATAATTATATGATATAAACAATCTCTTTATCATAAATTTGTTTGTATATATAAACGTTTCTAATTTAACTCCTTATTATTGCTTTTTAAATCTATTTTATCTAAACAATTATTTTCTCTTTAATTAAATCAATAAATTATTATATATGGATCTTATAATTTAATATCTATATAAAAATAGTAATTAATTATTTTCAATTAATAATATTTATTTTATGACAACTTTTTCTTCACCAATGATTTAGGAAGAGTGGTTGTTTCTAAAAGACTATTTAATAGTTTACTAATATTAGATTTATGCATGTACACATTTTTTTTTAAACAAAAAAAACTTATGATCTCTCATTATTTTAATTTATTCTTATCATCTTGCATATATTTAACTAGTTGATCTTCCCTTATAATAGAACAAGCCCATGAGTTTAATTTAGGAACGAGTTTTTTAATCACTCTGTAATTTTTTTTTTTTACACAATAGATTTATTTTGTCAATCCCATAGAAAAGACATAATTCTTTGGGGAATCTACAAGTTTCGAAATGTTTGGTAAAAATTTGAAGTGTTAAAAACTTTAGACCAAAATGGACAAATCCAGCAAATCCAAGAAATCCAATAAAACCAGATTTGGTGACTATGTTGTAAACAATCTTTTTTTTTTTGCAAGGGAGAGCATCAAGTGTGTGGAAATGACAATGGAGAATATACTCTTCCTAAGATTTTTTTTTTTTTTTTTTTTTAAAGTTCATAATCAGAATGTGTTGAACTCAATCCTGAAGATGACGTGTATGAGACAAAAAAATTATTTTACATACCTTGTTCTCTCAAGGATTGCTCTATGTCTACATAAATGGTAAAATTCTTTGGTTGACATCATTGGAGTAGTATATCCAAAAGTGTTGTGATATTCCTCAATTTATCTAAATTACATTAATAATGGCTTGAGATACCTATTAGTATTTAAGGTTGTTCGTGTTCAAGGCCAAGAGATAAATATCATATTTGTTGCGTGCTGACCCTTCACTTTCTATTTGGACATTCTCACTAACAACGACATTATTTGTGAAATAATTCAATTAAACATGCACACTACTTTTGCATGGGTTGCTAAGCTAATACTTGGGTATCACCTTCGAATTTGATGTTCATCCTTTCTAATCAAATGAGGCTAGTGCTTCAAAGATTTGAAAGCAAGATTCACAAAAGATTTAATATGGATTTCCACCTAGCTTGGAAAATGGTTTTATTTGGTGGTATAACTATTGTACTTTTCATTTGTCCTGTAGGTGACCTTTTGAGAGTTATCACACACACATATATAATTATAAATATATTAAATATTACATACAAAACTATATTAAATATTACATATAAAACTATATTTAATATTACAAAATAATATATATCAATTTGAAAATAATATAAACTAAATAATAAATATATCAAATGTAAACGTATTTTTTAGAACAATGATAAAATATTTTAAAGAGTGTTTTTTTGTTTGATATTTATTAAATTTCTAATATCCTTGCCATAGTTTTAGGATACATTCTAGTTGATTGATTTTATTTCTAACTAAAGTTTTTTTTTAATAGGAATATTGATTTGAATAAATAAATAATTTGAAAACTTCACTTTTACAACTAATGTTTGAATTTGGACTTCATGTCTCTACCTCTTTCTGAGGATAAATCTAGGAGTTTATTTAGAAATTTTATTTTATCTTATCTTATTTAGTAGGCATCTTTTAGGAATGATTTTAGGAAGTTAATAAAGATCTCTATATAGTGGGTAGATTTATTGTGCAGGAATTAAATTTTTTTCCTCAACATAAAATTTTTTTCAATTTTTTTTGGTTTTTTTTTTTTTTTACATGGGTTATCTTTTTAATTAATTATTTTTTTATTTTATTTTTTATTTTATTTTTATTTTTGGGTTTTGCAACTAGGTGAGGAAAGTCTCTTTTGCTATCATTATTCTATTCCTAATATTAGTACATAAATCAAATATTTCAAAATGAAAAGATGTAAAATCTTTCTTTTTTTCATTTTTTATTTTTTTCTATCTTTTTTGTGTGGAAATAAAAATACTGAAATAAGACAATTGATATATTCCTACATTCCACTGAACTCATTTTTTTTGGTTTTACCCTAATGTTTTCAAAAACTACACTCTGATACCAAAATGTCATGCCCAAATATTGGACAAGACACACACACACATACTACTCAATAATAATAATAAATTAAAAAATTTGAAACAGTTTAAGAAACCATATCAAATCATTTATAGATTATTGCTACAAATTTTCAAATACATCTAATCATATTTTAAGAAATATTTTAAAGTGAAATGTATTCACAACTTTGACATGTCTCTTCTAATATTACAATCACATCGAGATCTTACAACAAAACAAGATTTACATATATGAAGATCTACATGTGATTTTTTACAATATAGAACTTTCACAAAAATTCATAATAAATCATCTTGAAATCTCTAATAGAAAATGAAATCTTCCAAACTTTTCTTCAACACAAATCCATATGAAACCTGTAGAAAACAACACTAAAAATCATGGAGAGCTCACCTCCCAACCTAGGTCTCTATGAAACCACCCATCGAGCTTGGAGAACCAAGACCAACTGGGTAACAATCAAGCACAACCACATAAAACAATAATTACACGATACAACATCTAACAACCTTTTTGAGCTTACACAAAAGGTTACCATAACAACCAATATAACAGGTGAAGGTGTGCCTAAAACCTCGAGGAGAAGCCAACTACATAAAACGAAATTTTCCTTCACAAGGCATACAAAATAATTACCAACTCACAAAATGTCTCCCCTTATCACCCCCAAAGTGTATAACAATATTGTACTCACACATGCAGCCCATACTACATGCATATCACTCTTCCTTCTAGGGAAGAGACTTTGCACTCAAGGGAAAGACCCAACTAACCCCTTCACCCGAAGGCCACTTCTTCCCTCCCAAGGTTAAGTTATGTCCTTCCACACTCATAACATCATACTCTCAAAATCAAAGAGAAAGAAAATAAACAATAGAAATTCATTCACATCCAACAATACAACATGGACAATGAACAATACACATATCCATCTGTAGCCAAATTTACATAACTTTTACTCAGAAAAACAATACAATACATAGTTCCTAAATCATGGCAAAAGCTCCAACCTCTCTCCAAGCTATGGAAAATGAACCAATTTGAGAAGAGCCCTCTACCCTTCCTTGATCAAATCTTCAAAAATAGAAGATCTCTAAAACTAGAGAGTGGGTGAATGAAAACTCTATTTTCGAATTTCCCTTTAATAAGGAACTAAACTCCTCCTTTTTCTCCATCATGAAAGAGAAAAATCACTTTAACTCCACCTAATTTTCCCTATTTGATTTGAACTCCAACTCACTGAAGATAAGGTGAGAAGTTGAGTAAGATTTCTTTCCATTTTTGTAATACTTGAAAAATAGAATTTTAAAAGGGTTAGAAAAGTGATTTAAACTAAAGTCAAGTCAAAATCAAAGCTCTAACATATAGTACTAACATGTAGGTAACTTAATTTTACCAAAAGAACACCCTGTGACTCTAATAAAGCCCTCTAAAGTCACCTTAAACTTAAAATCCAAATTTAATCTAATAAAAGCCTTCATATGATAATTTTATGCAAGGGGATATAATTTAAACATTTCTAATCAATTAGAAATAAGGTTGGACGTTTTTTTCCAATGTATAAACTTACTTGCCACTTATACACATGATAATAGAAGTGTCAAGTGACACTATAAAATACACACTTAACATTACGAGTGGCAAATCTAATTTAACACACTCATTCACATTATGTTCACAAAGTAAAATACTAAACAATGAGGCTAAGATCTCTTCATTAGATGTACACAAAGGTATAGTCTTGTGTAATGGGCACCCCTAGATGTCCCAAAAACTAAACCAATTTGCTGAAAGGAATTTTGTCGAATAGTTTGCGTGCAACCTCTTATTTCTCCGTTTAATGTTTTAAACCCCTTATAACTCCGGAAATCAAACGTTTATTTGTTTGTTGTGTTTCGTGCATGGAATTGGTATCATACAACATAAAAAAGAAAGAAACTACAATAATATGCAAAGTGGAAATGAACGGCTGCTAATAAAATGTTATTTTCAGAATTCATAAAACCAAATACATGGCAGATTTAACAACTCACTAATTACTTCAGCAGTATTGACATAATACTCCAGCCCATGCTTACGAACTTGCTACTACAATACTTTGTCCTCCAATCAGTCCACTACCTTCCTAATACCATTCCTCCAAGTGGCATAAGCGTCGGACAAGTAGTGAAGAAGATATGAGCAAAATATCAAATCTGCCTGTAGCCAGAAATGCAACTAAACTGCCTGATAATGAAGCCAATAAGAAAGAATTCCAAAGGCCAAACCCCAAGGGAATGACGTCTAGAATGTTACAAGAGAGGATAGACGTCCTCAAATGCCAAGAACAAAGCTGCAACTCACACACCAATTTCTTCTCTTATTCAACCCTGTCTAATGAAGTCACAAATGCTTCCTTTTATTCTATTTTCAAGGGTCCACTCAACTCATATGGGCAATGTGGGATAAAAGATGTGTAATATATAAAACATATATTAAAATACCCCTTATGTCTCCCTTGGGTACACATCACCATAAAATAAATATTAAAGTAACATTTTAATATTTTACAATTAAATTAGACGTTACTTTAATAAAACTTCAGGCATTAAAATGTATTAGCAATCGGACTCCGAATAATGTGAGTGATAGCTCATCGGAAAGCTCTCACCGAGGAGTATCGAATCCAATCACCAAAATTGACTTGCACTGTGTCCTGCCGACTTACTAAAAATAGTAAGTATGCCTGAAATTGAGTAAATCAACTTCATTTTGGCCCTAATTTTTTCTTATCCTCCACTTAGACTTTGGAGAATGTGAAGGCCAAAAGATGGGATCATTACAAATCCGCCCTCCTTGAAATTGCTTGTCCTCAAGCAATTAAGTAACATAATGGACTCCAACCTCCACTTGGATCCCAATAGGTGATATCCATATGGAAGTTAAACCAACTGCAAATCCGCATCCTCAGGACCAACCCCTGTAGCCTAGCATTCAAAACTTGTGCTGATGAAGTCAGAATGTCACCATAAGGCAACTCCATAGAAGATCTATGAAACGTCTTCTTCCCTTTATCCACCCACATAATATATATTGGACTGGAATGCATATTATCACCATCATGCATTGAAAAAGATGTAGTTGTAGGTGAACCATATGTACTCATGCTAATTGTATCAACAATAGGTGTTGCCGCATCGAAATATATGGACATAGGAACAACATTAACTGCTGCAAGAGAAAACTGAACTGAATTTGTAGTTGATGAAAACTCATAATCATTAACATGTGTGGCTTTATTAGAAAATACATCAACCACTGCATTTATACCATTAAATTCCTCATTGGATGCTTCAACTGACATAGAAGTGGCTGCTGATATGATAGTCTCCTCGCATTCTCCTAATTCCACTATTGCTACGTCATCATCCCCTGACAAGGCTTCATATGTGGTCTCCTGAATTCGCACGCATGTCTCTACTGACTCTGCCGAAATGCCCACATCACCAACATCATAGCTGGCTGGCTCTATATGTGTCTCGATCCCACCTGAGAAATTGACTACCTTCTGCTCTGGAGCAACATACAAATCATCAATGTTGATGCGCATCTCTCTAGCCATAAGCTGCAACATCATATCCATTCGCCTATTCTGCTCCTGTTGCATATGTTGCCCCTTCTCTAATGTACCCAATAACTGTCTGAACATCACATCTTGATCTGGACTAATATACATCTTTATCTAGCTATCAATATGATCTCCACAGGATGGCAGGACTTATAGCTCTGATACCACTGTAATGGGCACCCACCGGTTATAACTTTATGAAAGACTTTGCAAGGAAGCTCTGATACCATTGTAATGGGCACCCCTAGATGTCCCAAAAACTAAACCAATTTGCTGAAAGGAATTTTGTCGAATAGTTTGCATGCAACCTCTTATTTCTCCGTTTAATGTTTTAAGCCCCTTATAACTCCGGAAATCAAACGTTTATTTGTTTGTTGTGTTTCGTGCATGGAATTGGTATCATACAACATAAAAAAGAAAGAAACTACAATAATATGCAAAGTGGAAATGAACGGCTGCTAATAAAATGTTATTTTCAGAATTCATAAAACCAAATACATGGCAGATTTAACAACTCACTAATTACTTCAGCAGTATTGACATAATACTCCAGCCCATGCTTACGAACTTGCTACTACAATACTTTGTCCTCCAATCAGTCCACTACCTTCCTAATACCATTCCTCCAAGCGGCATAAGCGTCAGACAAGTAGTGAAGAAGATATGAGCAAAATATCAAATCTGCCTGTAGCCGGAAATGCAACTAAACTGCCTGATAATGAAGCCAATAAGAAAGAATTCCAAAGGCCAAACCCCAAGGGAATGACGTCTAGAATGTTACAAGAGAGGATAGACGTCCTCAAATGCCAAGAACAAAGCTGCAACTCACACACCAATTTCTTCTCTTATTCAACCCTGTCTAATGAAGTCACAAATGCTTCCTTTTATTCTATTTTCAAGGGTCCACTCAACTCATATGGGCAATGTGGGATAAAAGATGTGTAATATATAAAACATATATTAAAATACCCCTTATGTCTCCCTTGGGTACACATCACCATAAAATAAATATTAAAGTAACATTTTAATATTTTACAATTAAATTAGACGTTACTTTAATAAAACTTCAGGCATTAAAATGTATTAGCAATCGGACTCCGAATAATGTGAGTGAGAGCTCATCGGAAAGCTCTCACCGAGGAGTATCGAATCCAATCACCAAAATTGACCTGCACTGTGTCCTGCCGACTTACTAAAAATAGTAAGTATGCCTGAAATTGAGTAAATCAACTTCATTTTGGCCCTAATTTTTTCTTATCCTCCACTTAGACTTTGGAGAATGTGAAGGCCAAAAGATGGGATCATTACAAATCTGTAATGGACACCCAGGAATGCCCAAAAGCTGAATCAACTGCTGAAATTATATTAATTCTAAAAATGTTGCAATCAAGTACAAAGAGATGTATTCCAAAGGCCAAACCCTAAGAGAATGACGTCTAGAATGTTACAACAGAGAATGAACGTCCTCTATTGCCAAAAAAGAGTGTGATTCACACATCCGAGCTCTTATCAAATGCAAGTCATAATCATCCGATACAATAACCTCCTGCTAAACAATGAGACTCTCACCCCTATTTATCCTATTCCTTCACCCTTCTAGAAAGAACTAAAACATTAATTAATTGCAAGTGCTAGAAGCTTCCCCCTTTCAATAATTAATGCACTCTCTAGAAACTCCTCTCTTGCAATAATTAATTGTGCTTCTAGAGGCTTCCACCTTTCCAATAATTAATACACACTCTAGACGCATCTCCTTTGTAATACAATAATTAATTAAATTAATTAAATATAAAGCCACCTTTTAATTTTAATTGAATGACTTTATAAGAAATTAATTTAATTTCTTCTTATCCTCCACTTAGACTTTGGAGAACGTGAAGGCCAAAAGATGGGATCATTACATCTTGGTTCTCCATTTTACCATGGTTATATTTCCTGCACACTCAAATTGTATATCAGTAGTCCAAGATATATAAATCATATGCATATATAAATCCTAAATTAATTTTATATTCGTAATTGAATCAAAACATAAAATATATCTTAATTGAATTTCAAATAACATTTTTCCATTTCTATAATACTAGCAAAATCAACTAAGCATGATATGACCATTTGCAACATTTCATGATTTTCAAACATATGATCCATCTAATCTTTGCATTCAAACATAATTTCATACTCCTCAATAAAATTACCAACCAAGTACATGCATGTAAACAATCATCAAACATCATCAATAAGTTCTAACATCATAATAATCATCGTAAAAATAAAGCATTCCATAAAATAAAACAGTTTGAAAAACAATCCAAAATAGGTCCAACATATAATAAGGTCTCAAAATATAAAGTATCTGAAATGTAAATAAAGTACTATGATGGGCTAGGTTGAGGCCTCACACAAACCCTTGGAGGCTTGTTTGGACCAGGTTTGACACCCAAACATAAGCTTCTAGTTTTCTCATAACTTTATAATCCACTATATATATATATATATATATATATATATATATATATATGCTGAGATGTTTCCATAAAAAAAGATATTGATTTAGTATAATTTTGATAGCCAAGCGGGTATGGAGATGGATCTGCTACTACTAACAAGGGGGTTTCAGACCTTTGACTTCCTATGTGTTGCATGTGCGATGCTCGCAAAGCAAATGAAGGTTGATAGTCTTGCCATGCATGCACCTCTCTCTTGCCAATCGAACGAACCAAATGCCCTTGCACGAGCACCAAACTATCCATAAGGTGCTCTTAACCTCACAGTCCCCCTATTGAATTAGGGCCCCAAGAAAAGCATGGTGGGAATTCTAGCTAGATAAAGGGGACTACCTGATGTAGCCCAAACCCTTCAAACAACAACTCAAAAAATTACTCAACACAAAAATTTCAGAATACTAGATTCTTCATTAAACTTTTCCAACTCCTACTCTAGCTTACAATGAAAGAAAATGACTCCTTATTACAATTTCAAATATTACCAAATTTGGCAGATTTTTGGGATTTTTTTTTCCATTTTTGGTAATTTTGAAAACCCATCCTACAAATCTCGATTTTTCCCAAGAAAAGCCCCCAACTAAGGAAAGATGAATTGCTAACTAATCTATGAAATCAAGAATATGATTTCAGATTTACTACAAAAACAACTTTCTAAAAAATTGGAAAAAAACACAAAAATCCAAGTTCGGAGGTCAAGATGAAATTTCAAGCTCTCAAAAAATGTCAAAACGACCACCTATTCAGCTAAACTCATCAACAATCTAAATAACTCCTCATGCAATTGCTTGTAAAATTTTAGCCAAAACCTATATCCGAATCAAAAGTTATGACTCCCAGAAGTTGATGCATCACTACTTATAGACTATAAAGACAGAGAGAGGGGGAGGACCCTCTTTAATTATAGGGGGAAGTGGTGGTGGTGGGGGGTATTCAATTCATAGAACGCCGCCCTAAATGCAAGGGGACATTTCATTTATGACCCCTCAATCTCCTTTTTCCCTCTTTCAGAGCAGTCATCATGAATGAAGAGGCCACTTGGCTGAATCTCGTAGGTACCATCTAGAGTTAGGGCATTGGCAAATGTGTGATGATCATAGTTCTCACACACCTATCCCCAATGGAATAAAGAATGAGTAATCCATTCCCCTATCCGATCAATTCCAAATCAATCTTATGGATGCCCTTACCACTAAGTCCTAATGGTTGAAGAGAATTTAGGCCTTATAGATAGTAGGGGGTTGGACATGAGTGAGGAGTACGATTTCAAAAGTGACTTATTCCAGTTCGCCAGTTTATTTAGGCTCAACCCCTCGCTTCACGTTAGCGAACAAACATGATATGGGCAATATCCTTTTATGTGGGATGATGAATGGATACTTGTTCATAATAGATGTATGTGCTTGGGGTCCTTAATTGAATAGTTATTTACCTTTGCAACTCTAGCCCCTCCTTTCCATAGGAGTAGCGCATATTGGCTAGGGGGTAATGGGTGGGGCCAATTATAACTCCCTCCCAACCAACTGGCCATTGGGTATGCATGCAGGGTGGGCTCTACAACTTATAGGGGCCTACTCGTACTATTATAAAGGGAAAGGGCAAATAGTAGGGCCCCACTGGTGCCCCAAACCCCAGCTAATAGGAAAGATAGGACTTTGTCCCTTTAGACCCTTTACATAACATAGTAGGAAGGACATCCAATCTATAGTCTAGTAGGGCCCCGCTCCTCTCCTCCAGCATGCATGCAAGGGGAACATTAATCTATAGAGTTGATAAATGTCTTCCAAAGGATTAAGATAATGGATCTTGGGGGAGATGGCACTACCTATAGTCATTATTAGATATTACAACATTTTTTTCAAACGGCCAAGATATTTTTTAGGTGTTCTTCCCGCTAGATCTCCCAACCGCTTTAAAATTTAACATACATGAACTCTTAACAATATACTAATACTAATAATAATAAAACACGGCTGAAAAGCTACCGATTAACGTTGTATATAACTCCCGTCACGAACTCCTAAATTTAACCGTTGGATGCCCAAGAAACTGCATCATCCCGACCGTCGGTTGAATTGCTGAGTCGATAAGTATCGCGAACCTATTTGTAGAAATTCCTTTACACCTTTTCCCCCTTTTTCTCTGCTCCCGGATTCATTAATCGAATATTTGAAAGTTTGTCGAGGTCGCAGGTTCGAATCACAGTTGTGACGGGGTTTTTGAAAAACCCTAGCTGTACTGTATTTATATATTTCTCCGTAATTTCAAAGGGAGGCGTAGGGTTCGGACCCCTGGAAATGGACTCGGACCAGGGAAAACTGTTCATAGGCGGGATATCATGGGAGACGACGGAAGACACCCTACGGGAACACTTCAAACGGTATGGTGAAGTTGCAGATGCAGTTATAATGCGCGATCGAAATACGGGGAGCGCCAGGGGCTTTGGCTTTGTAGTCTTCGCGGACCCTAATGTTGTCGACACCGTACTCCAAGACAAACACGTCATCGCAGGCAGAGCGGTAAATTTCAGTCTTCATATGAAAATGAAAATGAATAGTCTTCAAAATATGCAAGTGAAAAACTGCGTTGGTGTTTTTGAAATTCCGACTTGTGGTCCGGCATGAGGTCATATAGTTTGTCAGACGGTACGGGTTTGTTGAACAACTAGGTTAAACTTACTTTAAAATAAAATAAAAACTGAATGTCTAGAGGAGGTCAATATTTTTTTTGTTGAATCCTTGTAGCTTACACGGAGTGAGTTTTCAAACCGGAATTGAACCTTGGTCTTGCTCACTGAAACGTTTCTTTTGAACCATTAGGCCCAGCCCAACATGCAATTGAAGGTGAACTTATCACAATGGATATCTTGGAACTTAAATTTCTCAAACATTTTTTAATAAAATGATTTTTTTGAAGATTGTTTCTTATGGACACTCAAATTGCCCAATATAATGAAAGAACAATGTGTGAATGGTGTTGTCACCCTCGATTCAGAAAACCTGGGTATATGAATGGTGACAATTCATTCCAAATTGTTTGGGGGAATATCATTTGAAGCATTCTGTTTGTCAGGTTTAATTGTTATGGATTGTCGTAGCTTTATGTCTGTTACACGAGATGAAGCCTATCGTTTACCCTTATATATATTTCATAATTTTTACCCACAGGTTTTGACCTAGTCAATCAAATCAAAGCTTCCCAATCTGCCTAAATCCTTGACTAATATGCTGAACTATTGTGTATGAGGGGACGGCATGTATGAGATTTCTTTCTATTTACTTTTCTAGAGGACAAAGCTGACCGTCTTAGTTGACAGTTCGAGATCAACTATTCATATATGTGATGAGCATTTATGTTCCCATTTGCAACCCAGAAAACTTGGAACAGCTTTTATATTCCTTCACCAACCATCTACATTAGCCAGATTATCGGCCATTTTATTATTCAAGTTTTGTAACCATAGGTATTGAACTGTCTGACACTTGATGAAAGCTGAACCCTGTCAATCTACAAAAGCATCACTATAATGTGTGAAATTGTTCAGAGCTTTCATCCTGTATGTGTATAAAATCCATATTCATCATCAGTAGGGACAAGAAGTAGTCAAATATAACAATAATTTTTCAGTGTTTCAGGTACTCAAACACCTTATCTAATTAAGATCTGGTTTTACGTGCAACAATATTGAATCTTTTATTCCTTTTCTACAGTTTTTGCCCAACAACCATTTTAACTTAAAACCATGGGGTTCCTTTCAGGCTTTTCCTCACAATTTTATTCAAAGAGATTTCTATTTGAAACTAGATTGAGTTCTTTCTCTCTCCAACTACAGTTTTTATCAAGGACTTTTCTTTGCAAGACTATTATCTAAGGAAGCCTAAAATGCTTTACTGTCAGATTTTACATCTAATGAAGTTGGATCGCGTACTCATTGTTAAAACAAAATTTGATTACAGTGAGTTGTAATGCAGTTTTCACAAAAAAATATTTATTTAAAAAATATTTGCACCGTGGAAATTGGAGATAATGCTTGATTATTGTGAATGCTACCATTAAGTTATTCTTACTTTTGGAATGTTTAGGTGGAGGCAAAGAAGGCTGTCCCCAGAAGTGAGCAGCAGCCACAACAGAACCAGGGTTTTGGAGGCCCCCGGAGTTTGAATGCTCGACCTACCCAGGGTTTCGCACAAAGGACCAAAAAGATTTTTGTTGGGGGCTTACCATCAACTCTAACAGAAGATGAGTTCAGAAAGTATTTTGAGCAGTTTGGTAATATAACAGATGTTGTAGTTATGTATGACAGTGGCACACAGAGGCCACGTGGTTTTGGATTTATTACTTTTGATTCAGAGGATGCTGTGGAGGCTGTGGCGCAGAAGAGTTTCCATGAACTGCATGATAAACTTGTTGAGGTTAAGCGGGCAGTTCCTAAAGAGGGCAACACAGGTAGTCGGGGCAGAGGATTTGGGGGCAGGGGTGGCAATTATGGTCGTATGGACAATAACAGGTATGGAAATGCTACTGCGGGGGCTGGAAGGGGATATGCAGGGTATGCTCCTACTGGTTATGCTGCTCCAACACCACCGCAAGGGAGTTTTGTGGCAGGTGGTTATATGAATGGAGGGTATGGAGGTGGTGGTGGTTATGGGAATCCTGGAGTAGGTTATGGCTATGGAAATGTTGTCCCTCCTGTCCCATCTCCAAGTGGAGGTTATGGTAGTGGTCCAGCTGTTGGAGGCTATGGTAATGGACCCGTGGTAGCTCCTCGAAGCCCATGGGGTAGTGCTGGATTTGGTCCTAATTCTGCAGGGTATGGGGTGAATCCAGCTGCTGGTTATGGCCGCTCTGGTAGTGCACAGAGTCCTAGTGCAGCAGTTAGTTATGGAGGTGCACCTGCCAATCCTTATGGAGATGGAACCTATAGTTCTGGTGGCACTCCTGTTGGCTATGGGCGTGGTGGGGGTGCTGCTGCCCCTGCAGGTGGCCCATACACAGGAACAGGTGGCAGTGGCTATCAGGATTCTTCACATGGCACTCCAGGGTACTTGAACACTGCATGGAAGTCTGGTGGCAATGATCCTTCAACTGGAGTTGGCAGCTTTGGTGGTGCTGATGGGACAACAAATGGCCAAACTGGTTATGGAGGGAATTATGGTGCATCTGGAAGGCAGATTCAGAGAGGCCCAGATGCACGTTTTAGGCCATATCCTGATCGCACAGGCTAAATTTCTAATGCCTCTCATTCTGATATTCCTGTAAACAATATTTTTCTCTGTCCAGAGGTTTTGTCATATAATTGGCAGTGAATCAAATTTCCTCTTGTTTTTGCCTTTTGATGGTGTAGACATAAGGCAAATAGTTCAGAAAGCTGTAGTTTCAATCACATGACACTGTTTTGAATAGGGCACACCAGTATTTTGTTTGGAAGACTAGGACATTGTATTCTATCAGATAGGTAGTAGATATTTTGGGAGTATTGTTTCATATAAAGTTCATCAAGTGGATTGAGTTGTTAATGCTATGAGAACATAGGTTTTAACTGTTCAATTAGTAAGAACTTGTCCATTGTTTGTTGTGCTTCCATTTTTATGAAATTCTTTTGGAAAGGAATGCATTATTGGGGTCTGTGATATCAAATTTGTCATTTGAAATTTGGTATTATGTTATATTGCTTTCTTTTGCAGGCGTGGTATTTGTTGCATGCTTTAATAGTCTCGTGCTTTTTTCGTCATGTCATGCCATATATTTTCTTTTCAAGTATCAAGTAAAGATTGCATAATCAACAAGAATGCTACAGGGTTATTGTGTATGATGCCATGAGAGTAATATGCACATTTAACAATCTGGCAAGAAATATATATCATGTTGTTGAACACTTTGATGCTTTATGGTACACTCTAATGGTTGGAATGCAAGTTTTGTTAACCTTTTATAGTTTCTGTTCTGTCTGGCATCAGGTGCTTCTTTGGCTATGTCATTTATTTATAAAATTTGGTGGATGAATTTGTACAATCAAGAAAAGATTTCTATGGAATTCGATGAGTTCATCATCCCTGTTTGATGAAATTGAGGCCACTGTGTCCCAGCAGGGTTTTCCAATTCCTTTTGCCTTATTATTTTTTCATTTCTGGTTTATACCATTGTTCCAAAACATGTGGCGAGTTGTCTGAGTAGTGCAGGTCAATGAGCTGCACAGTGCTAGACTGGTTTTCATAATCCATCATCATGACTTGACAGGTCATGGCCTTTGACCGCATGACTCACCATGGCTCGGAGGGTAATGCCTTGAGTTGCCAAATCTGTGGTCTGTGACCCAGTAGGCGGCAACAGCGAGCTGTTTTTGTAAAAAGACAAAATAATTAAAAAGTAGTTGTCTTCCTTTTATATTTGCTTGTTATGAGAAGAAGAGAGGAGAAGTGAGAGTCTTTGTAGGAGGCAGACAGATTACTCTGAGGCAGAGGCTGAGCTAGAGCTTGAGTTATAGACTTGTTTTAGTTTAAACATGTTTGAAAACATTTTTTGTCATGGATTTTATGGATTTTGTATACATTTGACAATATTTATTATTCTGTATATCTTTATTTTCCTTTTCTTCCAGCTTTAATTTACCTTTGTACTTATATTATGGATATATTCAAATTGGCTTCTATTTGATGATGTAGTAGTGTCTTTAAGCTTTATTTGAGACTGATGCTGGGGCTGTGAGCTAAGTCACTGACTGTGAGTATGGCTTGTCAGTTAACTAGGACCTACCTCGGTAGCATTTGTAGGAGGTTGATATACTACTCTGACTCTGAGGCTGAACCATAGACTTTTTTTTTGTTTACACATATGTTTGGGAACATTTGATGTCAATAACTGAGTCATTGGCGAGTCACAAGTCGAGTACACTTTGCAGCCATTGGCGACTATAGATCTAGCTCAGAATCTGGGCTTCCGTTTCCAATTTTAGCTTGCTTGGTTCTTTTTCCCAGTTTTCTTGCATTACTTGGAGGATAGTCTTTCAGAAGGGTTCCTGTACAAAATTCCTTTGAGTATCTTGGTTTATGTTCTTGGTCCCCATCTCTTGAAGTTAAGGTACTTCTGCTTAACTGTCCGTTTTTTCAGATTATGAAGAAATAAAGCCAGAGTCCTTTTTATTTACTGAGGTTCACTTTGACCTGAAAACCAGTTTAGGCCTTCATGGGGTCCAATATCTTGTTCTGTCGCTTTCCCCACTTCTTGAAATTTAAATTTCTAAGGTATATGTCTATACATCCCTCATTTCTGGGTGAGTTCACACTGGATTTCATCTTATTCTATTAATAGACCTGTAAACCCAAGGATCAGATCTAAATCCTGTTTATTTTCTGTTCCTGTCTGTTCTTTCTAAGTCTTTTTTAAAGTTTTCCAGTTCAGTTCTTGTCATTGACAGCCTCAATGGAGCAAGAAAGTGGGCCCCGGAATATCTGGATTTTGTTTTGCTTAGAGTACTTGTATTATGGGCTCTGGAATAAATGAGAATGGCATATGGGCCCTGGAATATCTGTAATGATGCTATACCATAATGTCATTCTCATGTATTCTATCTAGGAATGAGTACATTATTGCTACATAATTCTTATGAATTGTATGATGCATCTATAATGTTTAAATGTTTGTGGAACATACGATAGCATACAGCTTGGAATGTCGTGTGATGTGAAAGGCAAACTGGTTCTGGTATGCTTTCTGTGATGACATGCTTTTGATATTTTCTTACAATTTTTACATGAACACAAGAATCTGCACAATAATGAACAGTAATATGACTCATTTTTTATTATGGATTTGTTATGATGACATATTAGTTAAAAATGCTGTACCAAACCATTGTGTTCAGAATGTCAAGTTCTGCACAAGTGGACATTATGCATAATCAATAACATCAATATTGATTTGAACAAGGCCTCTGACTGTCTTCTTTCTCTATCTTACTGCAAGATTTGGAATGTGCATTTTATCAAAATTATGGCTGTGTATGTTTAATTTGTATTTTATCCTTGTTGTAGTAAAGAAAATTCTATTAACCTTATAGTTTACATATTGGGTTCATGTATCACCTCGTGCATGAGTGACTGTCATCTAGGGTGTGTTTGATCAAAATCATAATCCTGCATTTGTCCTTTTCTTTTTTACTCTGATAGTAGAATAAATATTAGTTTACACTGGGCCTTTGGTACTAAGAACCTCTCTTATGATGAGGCATGTCTTAGTTTCAATGATTCTGAAAGCTGTGACCAAGATAGTACAAAACAACTTTCAACTTTTGGATCACACTTGTCACAAAAAACAGAATTTCAATGATCTTAGTCATGTTTGAGTGATGTTCTGTATTAAAATTTATCTTGTTGTCACTTGCCTCTGACCCTTTCCATAATTTTCTCTGGAAATGGACATCTGATAAGCTGTATAGCGTTGGACACGGTTTCAACAGTGACAACAAACACATTAACATTTAAGTAGACCTCCTCTAATCATTTGTACCCGCTTCAAAGTTAGCTTTGGCTAAAGTGCTCTATGAATGTTCGTTTAGTTATTTTTGGGTTGGAATAAATAAACAGAATATTCTCCATGTTTGCCACTTTTAACTAATTAGTTTGTTTCTGGTAATTAGTTTGGCCAAATTATGATTTATTTTGGTGGACTGATTGTGAATGGTTTTAAGTGAATTTTAACTAACTGAACCATTATGTCAAAGAGTTTATTCTGCTTCAATAGGTTCCACAAATTGTTGCATACCAACTATCAAGAAATTTTGGATTGCATCAAGGCCATGAAATCTTGTATGACTTGGACTTATTTCACGAGCCAGTGAGATTTCTTAGTGTAGCTTGAATGCATTTTCAAACAGTTCTCTTTCTATAAATTGTGGTGAGATGGCAAACATGGTTGAAAGGGCGGTGATTGGTGGCCAATAATATCTCATTATCCTATGAGTAAATGGGAATGTGGAAGAAAGCGGGACACATCAGGCAAACTTGCCGGATTCTGATGTTACTATACGATTGAAACTCAACTGTAGTACTTCAAATATATGCAGAGTCTTGCTAGATTTAGTGGTTACTTGAAATTCAACTGTAATATGTCAATTATATGCAGACTCTTGCTAGATTTGTTTATCTGGTTGCTTCCTTTTTCCCTTGCTATTTACAACGTTGGCATCTTTTACATCCTTGTAAAGTGAGTTTTCAGTATCATTGCATTTTTATTGTGTTTACCTTCATAGAAATAAGATTGTGTTTTGGATATTCAAGGGTGGTAATTACAATTGGATATTGTCGGTTGTCTCATTGTGTCACTGGGACACGTATTAGAGGTTAGATTTACAAGGGTTTGAAGTAGGGAATTGGTTGTGGGCTTCAATAGCTCATTCATCTTTTAGTACCGATCAAATCAAATTCAACCTTCCCATTGCATTTGGAGACAACATGTCAGAATCATTTCTATATTTGTCCGAATTTGACAAGAGACGCGATGCGTCATAGTTCCTGCCTAATGCATAATGGTTGTAGAGGTGTAGATGAGTGAGAATAAGGTTAAATAGTTCTAAATTAACATTGTGAATGCATTAATTTTTGCCTAGACATGCACTTGTGATTTGATAGAATGACTCATATTTTGTTATTAAGTTCTCGTGTCATATTATTATATATTTGGGTATTTAAGCTCAAGAATAAGAGGCCAAAGTACCCAATATGGGACTAACTACCTAATATCATACTACGATCAATACATATGCTTTAGACAAATTTGCACCTTCTACATTGACAACTTAAAATATGTGCAATGAGAAAAGTTATCCATACCAATATATGAATTATAGAACTTGAAGAAGTGATGAAGCATTTGGAGTATCACATTATATGTTTAAGCATGCTATGCATGCTACTAGAGAACCATAAGTAGTTGGAAAAACTCCCTCAATGATTAATACATATAAATTTGATGTTGATGAATAAATATGATGTAATAAATAAGAAATAGAATATAACTATTTAATTTTAACACATAGTTTATAAAAACTTAATAATAATTTACATATCTTTTAGAATTGAATTATTTCGTTTTTGGGATTATTTCCTTTAGTATGTTTTTTTGATGTAAAATATAATTATTAATTTAATATTAAAATATATATTTAAGTTTTAAATATATTTAAACTAAATGATAAATTGTTTAAATATAAAATATTATTAATAATAAATGATATAATTTACAAATTGTAACACTCATCAATTATACATATTACAAACATTATTATAAAATATAATTAAAAAATAATATTGCTGAATTTATTTTTAAAAAGTAAAATAATAGTAATAATTTAATTACATTTATTAAAAAATCAAAGTTTTAAAAAAATTAGAAATTCAAATACAAAGATATAACATATTGAAATTATATTGTTAGTGAGAATTAATATTGATTAGACATGTGTGAGGTGGAAGATAAAACGATTGAAAAAAAAATCTTATCAACAAATGTGAAGATAAAGTTGTAATTAATGTATTCATTAATGCAAGATGAAGTTAGAAAATATTTGTATTTTTGTGGAAGAAAATTAATTTCTCCCCCACCAAAAATAGTATGGACCAATAAAATGGATGAAAAATATGATTTATAAAATAATGACAAATTAAAAAATGATATAAATATTTGAAATTTCATATAATGTTTTAAATTCTTTGATTTGATTGGCCAGTGTTAATGTCATATTAGAATGACATGAATGTATAAGTATTCCTGCCAATGACAGGAACTAATAACTTTATTCTTTACAATGGTTGTGGGTATATCCTAGATTGTGCCATAGTGATCAAATTTCTAAGCAATTGCAAATTCGAAAGATATGAAGGTCTCACAAATTTAAATCAAAGAATTTCTCAGGTTGTGTTAAATGTGAGCGTACGGGAACCTCATTTGTCTCTTTTGTTAGATGCTATATTAGATGTCATTCTTTTGTACCTGCCGCCTGCCGACAAGATTTGTATGCCGTGTACGCTTATTAAATTTGATTTGAATTCCTTGCCTTTGGCGACAACTCCTATATGGAGTTTTGCAAGACATTGATGCTAGTTTGGTGATATTTTATGAGGGCACCTTGTTACATGTGCACATTTTGCAGAAATAAAAATATGGCGACTAAAATTAGTTTCAATTGGAAGTGGTGGTTTTTCCATAGTTGAATCATTGTTATGTTACCAATGTTTACAAAAACTCTTAGCCTTCACCATTTGTGTTATGGTCTTTGCATCTTATCTTTGTAATTTCTATTCATAGACATCTAGTCTCTAATTTTTTTAGTCAGTATTTTTTTGGTTTGGCTCAAATTTTTAAGGGTGTCATGGTTTTGTTCTTTTTAAAAATAAAAATAAAAAGGAGAAATAAATTATGGCTTGTAAGGCATTTTCACCTTATTCTTATTATTGGAGCTTTCATGATTCAGTTATGTTCATATAGTTTCCTTTTTAGGCTTCATTGTTTGAGTTTTTTTTTGTTCTTTTTTCATAATGAAGGTCAACTTGGTTTTCTCTCATTCTATATCAAATTGTAGTTTCATTATTGATCTTCATTGACATTTTGACATACTCATGAATGTCAACTTGCAATTTGCTCATTCTACATGAAATTATAGTTTCAATTATTAGGCTTCTTTGGCATTTATTCACTAAGATTAAAACTGCTATAGAGTATTTGAAGTTTTCACCGTACATGCACCAAGTATAATGTGTTATACTTTGTAATTGGGATCTTTTGTTGATTTTTTTTAGAGATTGTGCATTGTGATTTGTGATTTGCTAAGAATATCTTGTATTTGATTGATTTTGAGGTTTTCATCATAGCTCCCATTGTTTGATTTCAACTTTTAGCTGTTAATTTTGTGAGGATAAGGCATACCATTCATCTTGGAATCCCAAATCTTTGGTTAAACGATGTAATTTTTCATGTGGTGCATATATAATGCATGATTTCCAAACATCATGGAGCAAATAACATTGGGTGTCCATGTGGGAGTGGGTGCAATTTTTATGTTATCTATTCTCTAAGGTACTTGGTATATTGTGTAAAAAGACTTGCATGGGGAGGCTATTAAGAAAACGTCAAGTTTGTGAGTTATAGAGCATCTTTCCAAGATAGGTGTTATGATAGGCATTGATTTTTCATGGAGTACTTAAGATTGGGAAAGTGTTTAGGCAATGATTATAATAAAATATATGATGGATTATTGTGTAATAGAAGTCACATATTAGTGCGATGAGATGTTTGAACATGACCATTGCATATTTTTTTTGTATTTTAGATCTAGATGACCTAGTTGTGGACCTATAGTAATAGCTACTTGTTATGAAAACCATTTATAATTTATAGGTTTTTGTGTAGTGCATTTATGATATAATGGGTACACATGGTGTTTTGTAGGTACTATCATGTTATTAGATTATCACTAGGTAGAGGGATAATTAGATTGCATTGTTTTGATTAGATAAGCACAATAAGGGATTGCATCCATTACACATTAGGCATCAAGGAAAACATACATAATCTCATGATAGGTGAGATTGGGAAAAGGAAGAAGAATAGTGACAAATTTTTTGGTTGGAGTTAGGAACCTATAGGAGACAAGGTCTCAAGCCTACACAATAGACTTCTCTTTCACCACCTCTAAAAGAATCAGGGAAGGAGTACCTTTCCTTCTATGACCTATTGTCCAAGAAATGCTATTATCCAACATCTAGTTACAATATTGTTTGGAAATAATACAATATTATATCTCTATGGTAGTGGTGTGTTCTCGAAAAGGGGTTCTTATTGTAAATTTAATTTTCATATGGTTATTTTTTATATCACTCTTCATGATTTATTTAACTTTGAAGGTTTATTTACATGCTTAGTTGAGTCAAAACACACTTCACCTTCACACCCTGCTCTTATCTCTTCCTCTTCCTCTTTTCTTCAAGATTACAATCAGCTCAGCTCTCTTGTTGCTTATCAATCTACAATCTAACCTTCCTTCATAATAGTATTTTATATGGTCCTTGATTATTCTTTTACAATCCATACTTCGATAATTCAAAATTTGAATTCTCCAACATATATTCAGCATGAACTCATGGTATTGTCATGTGTCATTCTTATTACATGTACTTTGTACGAACATAAGTCACAGATGTTCTATGACTTCGATAGCTTGTCTATTTGGAAATAACTCAATTTCAAATTCTTTTGTCTCCTCTTGATGTGACAATACCAACTCCATTAATTTGGATCTTACATATGATCCACTTGCTTTGTGACATGTCAATCGCGTGTTTCTTGCTTATGTACTACATCCGGTTGCCTTGGCTCAAACTAGTCTTTGTGACCATTGGTCACTTCATCCTTCATGCTTTTTTGACTTCTTGCAACTTTTGCTTACATACTATTCTATTTCGTCTAAGTGTGAATGTACTTATGACTTCCTCATCTAAGTGTGAATGTACTTATGACTTCCTTTGCTTGACATAACCTTGTCTTATGTCTGGTCACTTGTGGATGGGAGATACACTCATGTGCACACAAATTACATCATTGATTACAACCTTGTACCGATTGATACAATATCTTAGTATTTGACATCAAAGACAACAAAATCATAATTGGTCACACCAATAAGCTCCATTGGTCTTGTTCCTTAGTCTTTTGGACAATTATGCCAACAAATCTTACTAATCTCCTTAAGTGCAAATGTAGCATCTAGATGAAAATTCCCTTTCAATCAAAAAGTTTATGTCCTTTGATCAAAGCTTATGGTTTTTTGTCCATAAGCCTCCTCTAATGTGTTTCCACACACTTAAGAAGATATTTGCAAATATGAAAGGAGAGATAAAAATCAAGATGACTCCGAATGAACCCAATAGCCATATTTCTAACCATCCAAAATCCAATGTCTATTGGGATGCATGATTGTTGAGTTTCCCTATAAAACCTTTCATCTGATCGCTAGAAGTTTCCACTCAAAGACATATTTCCAACACCTTATTTTTCCTTGTATATTACTTTTTAACTTGTATAATTAAAGGGACCCATTCCCCAATGTTCCATTTGACCTAAGAAATATTTGATTTAGTTTATAGTTGTAGGATTTGAATGGATAACGAAAAATATTAAATAAATTATCCTTTTATGCATTGTTGACTAACCCATATAACATAATTTGAATATTACTTTTCACATTCTAGTTTCCACATGTCCTTTGATCAAAGCTTATGGTTTTTTTGTTCATAAGCCTCCTCCTCTAATGGGTTTCCATGCACTTAAGAAGATATTTGCACATATGAAAGGAGAGATAAAAATCAAGATGACTCTAAATGAACCCAACCACCATATTTCTAACCATCCAAAATCCAATGTCTATTGGATGCATGACTGTTGAGTTTCCCAATAAAACCTTTCATTTGATTTCTGGAAATTTCTACTTAGACATTTCCAACAACTTATTTTTCCTTGTATTTTTCTTTTTAACTTGTATAATTGAAGGGGCCCCATTCCCTAATGTTCCATTTGACCTAAGAAATATTTGATTTAAATTTTAGTTTAGGATTTGAATGGATAATGAAAAATATTAAATAAATTATCCTTTTATGCTTTGTTGACTAACCCATATAAACATAAAATGAATTATTACTTTCCACATTCTAGTTTCAAAAAAAAAGGGACATGAAAAATCCCCCCTCCCAAAATTGTTTGTTCTTAAGAAATCACAAATCTATAGCTCCAATTTGTAGTTCCAAAATATTTTTTAATATCCAAGTGAATAACAAACCTTGATTTTATTCATGTGCGGTCTATCAACCTTTGTTAGAGGGCATTATGCCATCTTGGAAACATAGAATCTTACACGATAATGCGATAAACTATAAAACACGAACACTTGGAAGGTAAAATCTATGTTCTATCCATTCTAATATTGATCTATTAACTCTCTAAAAGTGGTTTTAGTCATCATCCTTAGCATAAATATTGGAATAATCACTAAATTTTATGTGATGATCTCCTAAAAATAACCAACTTACCCATGCTATAATTTGATTTATAGAAAACCTCAATTATTTCCCACTTAGGATACTTTCCTAAGGGTATATGCACATGTACTCACACTATTTTACCCTTGAGTTGTGGTACAACATACTTGAAATCAGACCATTTGTTTCAAACTTTGCCTCAACTTGAAGGATGCCATATATAAATTTAGGACGTGATTTCAAAAAAAGTAATATGATAGATGGGGAACATGGATTTGAATTATATAGTAGCAACACATATTCCTCCTAATTCTAAATATTGGCCTTATAGATTGTTTTGGGGATCTATCTCTAATGATGCAATATCATTGATAAAGTGATCCTTGGAGTGTTTGATAAGGGTAAAAATATGATTTTCATAATATGATGGACTATGATAATAATCATTTCATACTCTACAATAGCCAAAACACGTCATGAAATCAAATATTTCATTCATCTATATATTGTAGAAATCTACATTAATTAACTAGCCTTCACCTCAACTAAGTTTTGAATGACTTCAATATTGAGACCAAGTGAAAAGTCTCATTCTAAGAATCCTTTCATTTGACTCATAAGTTGAAATTGTTGTACCATATGATTTTTCACTTCATTGCTCTTATGCCTTTGTTCATTCAATATGAATTCCCTTATATACGTTGCAAATCTCCAAGCTGAGATTTAGCATTAGCAATTATAGACCCTATATGCAATCCATTTTCACACATTTATCTTTCGATTCTTCTTCAAGAACACATAGTGTAGCACCTACTATGGAAAAACATTCAACACAACCTATAAAAGTATAATAACCTATAATCAATAGAATTCCCATTTCCCATAACTATCAACTTCTTAGATGCAATATTTCTTGATTAAATTGCATTTGTTTAGTTTGTTCCAGAAAAATTATATCTAATTCAATGTCATTGAATACTACTTCCTTCTATATCAACCTTTTGCTCTTAATTTGGATGAATCAACACCTTTGCATCAATGAGGGCTAACCACATCTTGAAATATCATACCTTCCATAGTTGAATGTGAGAAATCTAAGATGAAAAATAAGATGAGTTGGTTACCTCCTCAATTACTTCTTGTATTTCATTCTTCTTCATGATTGAAGTACCTATAAACATCCAAAACTGCCCTTTTCATACTAACACTTCTCCTATAGTTTATTTATTTAATTACCCCAAGTCTTATAATATAATTAATCTAATCAATTAATTATATTATTTATCTCTTTTCTATGATAATGTGATTAATTTTAATTAATTAATCACATTTCTCTTTTTTTACAAATATTTCAATAAATTATCTATTCAAATACTTCATCATTTCTTCTTAATCCCATAGTTCAATTATTTTTAAATTAACTAAAATTAACCCTAGCTTAAATCTACTAGCCCTAAATCCATGACAATTCAATCCTTGATTAATTAAACTATTTTTTAATTCCTCACTCACTAGCACCCCTCCCATTTTAAATTTGTTTCTCACATATGTGAGTACATTCTCAAATATAAAACCACCAACAATCTATTAATAGCTATCCTCCTCGTATACATTTGTCTAACATTATCTCCCAATTGGAATTTATTGCTTGTCTCTTTCAAGGTTACTTACACATGTGCAATACCCCACCCAAAGACCCTTGAAATCAAGGATAAACAAAGATAAATACATTTTTTTAAAGATAAAGCAACATACACAACTACAAATATAAAAGAGATTGAAATGAAAGAGAAATAACCACTTCACCAAAGATCCCCAAGCGTTCGTTGCTTACAAATGCAGCCATATCCACTTTCATGAATTAATCATAATGATTCATCTCAATATCTAATCTAACATCATAATCGAGGTTCATTTTAAAGCCCAATACCAAAGTTCTGAAGTGATTAATCCATACAACTTCAATTTATCATTAACATGTTAAGAGGATGTCTAGAACTAACATCTAAATCCTACACATCCCACAAGTGAATTGCCAAGGTTCGAGGATCAAGAACTTCCCAATATGGTATCTAAATCACCTATTGGCATTCACCAGACAAGTTCAGAAGTACCCATTTTTTGACGTATGTGTTTCCCAAGAATTGTAGCACAATACTCTACATAACTGCAGTACAATAGACCATATAACTATAGTGCGATAGACCATATAACCGTAGTGCCATACTTCATTAGTATCATACTACATACCATGTAACTGCTAAACTACACTTTAATGGTATTGTACAAAATTTCTATCCATTGGGGGCAATACTTCACTAATATCGTCCAAAATGTTTTCCTAGTGTCATCTTGGAACAAAAGCAAGGCTAAATTACTAATTTATAAAGTAAAAAGGATTAGAGGCTCCACACTGTGGAGTACCAAAACTACCAAACTCAAGGAGAAAACACTCAAGAACATTAATAAGCAGAAAGAGAGTCAACATGCCTAACATGTACATCATACTACACTAATCCATGAAAATTAACATCCTTAAAGAAACATGTACATAAGCAACATAGAAATGAAGGGAAAGCACAAGCAAAGAAGCAACATAAATTTAACGCACGTTCTCATTTTCTCCCAACCATAATGACATCATGAGACCTCACAGATTCTAAACATACCCCCAAGCACGCAATCTCAATATGCTAACAAGATCATTGGTGTTACCTTTGTTGGGAGGTTGGTGCCTCCATCCCCTCTAGTTAAAGGTACTGTTAATCATAGATCGATGGATTTGTGACATGTTCTTAACCACCTCCCATCAATCCTTGTCTCTGGCTGTTGTGATGTTTTTTGATAGCTCAAAATTTTGGTGTAACAACAACGATGACTCCAACTAGTGGTATCCAAGCATTATGTTACGGGTTCAAATCCCTCAAGTCATGTTGAGGGGGAGATTGTTGGGAGGTTCATGCATCCATTCACTTTAGGTGAAGGTATCATTCAACATAGACTAATGGATTTGTAACATGTTCTTAAACACCTCTCATGGATCCATATCTCTGGTTGTTGTGATGTTCATTGAAAATTTGAGCTTTTGGTGTAATGACAATGGTGATTCCAACAACCTTATGAGTTCCAGCTTACCAATAACCAAATGTATGCCATTAATGAAACATGGAACATACAAAATGCTAATCTATCAATCACATAGCTAATCCATAACAGTGGTAAGTAACATCAACTAAGCAATAATATCTAACATCATGATAAAGGAATGCATCAAGTAACATACTGGGAATCATCTAAACATGATACCAAGTGCATCTAAAGTAAAACATAAATCACAAGTGAACATACTCCAAATACACCAAAGTACCAACTAGACTGACTCTATACACCCATAAAGTGGTATAGGTAGCTACACCTCCCAACCACATGGTACCCATAGGCCCACTCTTGTTGTGCTAATGGATATAATGACTTGAACACAATCACATAAGACCGTCACCCATGGCTAACACATATACCAATCAAGTATGATACCAACATCTATATAATCATGAAGATAATGCAATACATAAGGTCATCGATCTAACACTCTATGAAATAACTATGTAGGGGCTCTAATGGAGTGTAAGTATCTGGGCATCAGAAATTCCAAGCTATATGTGGTGTGAAAACAAACTCTCTTAGGAGGCCATCGTACCGTGCCCTCACATCAACTTCTATTGAAGTGTGGCTTCTATCCAGACACACCATCCTCACACCGACTCCCTCGAGATGCATGGGTACTGTCTGTATGGGTATTTCACATACCTTTTATTAAGTTTTATTACCCTTAATTAAATTATGTTATCACTTGTTAAAACCTCTTCACGTTACCTTGTTGGCAACTTCCGGGCCAGGGTATAAAGAGAAGCCACTCCACATGTCTACCCTACATATCATGCTCATCACATGATGAGTGCCTGTAAGAAATGCAAGTTCCCAACCCAACTCCCAAATGAACAATACCTCAACCGACCTATATTTAGGAGTTTGGGTCTTTCAAGATCTCGTCATACACACATGCATGTGCTTGTGTATGGGTACAACCAACTTCATAAATATAATAACAAAATACCAATGAAAGGGTTGGATATGAGAAATCCAACAAATGATACAAGTATACAAGCTAACTCAACCAACCTATATCCAGGAGTATGGATTCAACATGAATCACAATAATGCAATAAGTCACGAAGCAATATGAACTCACTCAATCAACCTAAATCTAGGACTGTGGCTTCTACATGAATCCCAAAGATTGTAAAGTAAAACTATGGTCAGATTGGAAACCTGACATAGCTTCAAAATCCACAAACACAACAATTGCCAAGAAATACCCAAGGAAACTGGTTGGCACATAAAATGAGACAATGTAAAAATTTCTCAAAAATCAAAGTTTTCGAAAGTCAACAAAATTAAAAATCCTTTCTCGAATGGGGGTAAAATGTATAAATGTCATATAAAATTCAAGTTTCAAGTTCATATGCAAGTTTGGATAGCATAACAACACAACTTATTAAATTAAAATATCAAAAGAGCCTTATTTACTCATTCCCTCCCAATTAGGACAAATTAATATATGAAAATAGAGGGGAACATTAGTTCTCAACATCCAACCATAAAGATATAAAAAATAGAAGTTAAGATGAGCCAAAACCATTAAAATTGAAAAGCTTTACCTCATAGCCAAAAGGACAGAAATGGAAACAGATGCCACAAAATAATAGGGGCACCAAAAGTCATGAAACACTCAGCAAAGAATAGGGGCACCAAAAGTCATGAATAAACCAAGCCTATACTCACAGTGATCTCTTGAGCACAACTCACACAATGAACAAAGGACCAAATTGCTCACATGAGAGTTTTGGAGGATTTGCTTCAAAATCCTGAATTCCAAAGTGAGCAATGAGAAGAAACTCCCTTTTAGCCAATATATACACTTTTACAAAGTGGCACATAAGTTAGATTATTACAAAATAATAATCTAATTATCTCCCTTAACCTAAATAAAATCAAACAATTTCAATTAAATTGGAATTCAACTACGACAAATCAGCTAACTAATCATTTTCATGATAAATGCAGAATCCTAAATGCACAAAGACGCTCACGAGTCTAATTACATAATGCATTATGAATCAAGATTTAACAATTATCGAAGGGTTAAAATAACAATAAAAGATACATCACCCATACAGAGATGATATTGGCTCAACATGAAAGGTCCGAACACTAACTCCATGTGCCACTACCACGGATATAAGTCCTGCACAATAAATGAATACAATCAAGTGTAGATGCACAATATATCATAACCAAAGCAACAAAGACACATAATTGCATAATTAAGGTATCTAATTAACCCCATTTAATAATCATTGAACAAGCCATTTTGTATAAATTACTAAAGAGACAAGGTAATTATCTGTAGAATACTAAACCAATGAATCCAATAAGGATAAATCATTTTTGATTATTTTATGCATTTAATATTGGAAATAATGCAATTACTCAACAAAATATAAATGAATGATATACATGAATCTCAAATAGTAATCCTTGTTAGCATAAATGTTGATGATACTACATTGGGGGAGTATCCTAGGCATTCAAGAGTATTGATATGTTGTATTCATGACTGTAGTTGTCATTGATGTCAACATAGCAGTAATTCTATAAAGAATGGAAGAATAGAAGTTAGAGATCTTATGATGCCTAGAAGTTGAGGAATTTTTGGATGATATGTAGTGGAGGACATGTTCTTGAGGTTGTCTTGATGATGTGGTTAAGAGGACTAAGTCTGAGTCAATGGTGTATGAAAGTTACACTTGATGTAATTGAAGTAGTGCAGAAAAAAAGTAATAGAAAATAGAGTTCTAATGATCTATCACTATCTTTCATTTGAGATGTAATGAAGAGATGTGTAGTTACACAATGATAGAAGAGAATCGTGTGGTGACACTAGCATGTGCACAAGATGTGGTCTCACATGTGTGAAGTTTTTGTATAGATTGTGAGCCAACAGTGCTATTGTAATTGTGAATTAATTAACTATCTTATTTTAATTAATTGGGAAAGCCTCAAGGCTGGCTCAAGGAATTATTATGAAGATACGGTATGAAGGAAAGTTATTTTCCTTTCTTGTTATAAGAATTTGGATGAGAGGATCAAGTGGAATATGAAGCATAAGTGTGCAGTGCAAGAAGGAGAAAAATGTTTACTGAATGTGTGTAAGAAATCCAAGGGATCATTGGATGCACATTATAAGATCTAGTTACAAGATCTAAAGGAGCAAAAGTCTGGTTGACAGGACAGAGATAAAGGAAGGAAGTACATTTCAATTCTATTATTCTGCAAGGAATAATACATAGATCATTTGGATAGTGGGTTCTTTGATCTTAACCTTGAAGCTATTTGGACAATGGTTCCAACTATCTTCCACAACTCCTAATAGGGTTGGAATCTCCTAACAAGGATTCAAAGTCTCCTAACAAAGACTCATATGTACTGAATGTTGTAGTAGACTCCTAATAGGGTCTATCCTCTAACAAAGAATATTTATATTAGTACATCATCTTGTGGACACCATCTCCACCGGGGTTTTCCCTCTGATTAAGGGTTTCCCTAGTTAACATATTTGGTGTTGATTGTGGATGAGTATCTTGTTGTGGTTTCAGTTTATATTACTCACATGGTTAAGTTTATTTAAGGTAAATGATTGTGCTAATAGTTGGATAACTGACTCAACCACAACCCCCTCCCCCCCCCCACCCCCCAATTATATTAGTGGACTATATATTCTAAAAATTGGTATCAGAGATTTAGGTCCTTGAAGATAAGGCTTAACAACTATGGGAGATCAATGGCGAATATGTTCAGGAAGGATGGTCCAATATTTGATGGGGCAAACTATGATAGTTGGAAGGAAAATATGAAGACTCATCTGCTATGCATGGGTCCAGGATATTGGCTTTTAATGTAAGCTAAGAAGGCAATTGTTGAAGAACCAGAGCTAGAGGAATGCAGTGAGGGAGAAAGAGATTTGTTCATGTGTAACATTAGAGCTAGAGAAACCTACTCTCAAATTTTCTAGAGAATGAATACAATCAGGTAAAGACATTTCAAATTTCTCATGAAATTTGGAAAGCATTAGAAGTTACTTTTGAAGGTGATGATAATGCAAAAAGAATGAGATTGTAAAATTGGATTTACGCATTCAAGATGTTAAGATGATGGAAAATGAATTTGTGAGAAGTTATGTAGGAAGAATATCATAAATTATTACAGGAATCCAATCTCTTGGTGGAACTAAATAAGATGACAAGGTTATATGGAAGATCTTGAAAAGTTTAATACCACCATTCAAGAAAATAACTCAAATGATTCAGCTAGTAATGCCTTGCACCAAAGATTTCACAAAGGAAACATTTCTTGGAAGATTAGAATTTGTAGAAGAAAAAATGAGACAGTCTGGAGATTTAGCCAGAGTTGAGACAACTTTCAGTGCTCTAAACATTCAACCTAATCTGTCAAGAAGTACAAGCGCAAGAGGAGACTTTCTCAATAGTAGCAGACTTGAAGAAGATAAAAAGATTAAAGAAGGAATAGCCATTCTAATAAGAAGAGAGAAATATGGTAAGAAAATCTTTAAGTGTTGGACTTGTGATGAATATGGTCATTATGCATCTAAATGTCCTAAAAGAGAAAAAATGTTTAGAGGAAAATTTAAGTCTAGAAGAGATAAGGATAGAAATTGTTTATATGCTAACAAGGGCGAAGAATATGATGAAAGAGATTAGAGTGAAAGTGATGATGAATTAGGATCTGTGGCTATTAAGGAAGATGATCTTGATAGAGAAATTAGAGAAGAGAGAGCTCTAGTCACCCAAGTTGAGAAGAAATCGGATTGGATAATTGATTGTGGATGTTCACATCACATGACTGGTGATATGAACAAATTTATTAAGTTCATAAATCATGATGGAGGTATTGTTAGAGTTGATAACAATGAAGCTTGTCATATTATAGGGATTGGATCTATTACTCTTGATGGTAAAACTAACACTGTTGTTGTTTACTTTATTGATGGTTTGAAACATAATTTGTTAAGTGTTGGACAATTGGTAGACAAGGGATATCTATTGTAGTTCATAGAAAAGAATTACATTATCAAGGACAAAGATGGTAAGTTGATTGGTACTAGAACTAGATCTAGAGGTAATGTATTTCAGTTGAATCCTACTAAAATAACATGTTTGGTTGCAAAGGTTGACAACAGTTGGTTATGGCATTGAAGGTTCTATCATATAAACTTTGATAATATTGTGAAAGTTAGTAGTACATTTGTAGTGAGAGATTTGCCTAAGATTATTAAACCTAATAATGTTATTTAGAAGGAATGTATTTTGGTTAAGTAGAAGAAAGTGTCTTTTCCTAGCAAGAAGTTCTCTACTACAGAGAAACTAGAGATCACACATATTTGAATGGTCCTGCAAGAACCAGAGGATTCTATGGTTAAAGGTATTTTATGATTTTTGTTGATGATTTCACTAGGATGATGTAGGTAGTATTTCTTAAAGAGAAGTTTGAAGCTTTTGAGAAATTTAAGATATTTAAGAATATAGTTGAAAATGAATATGATGCCAAGATTAAATGTTTGAGATTAGATAGAAGAGGAGAGATCATGAAGAGAATGGAATCAAAAGAAAATTATCTTCACCTAGAACACTTGAAGATAATGGGATTACTGAAAGAAGGACTAAGTCAGTAGTAGAAGTAGCAAGAGCGATGTTATTTGAGAATGATGTCTCAAAGACATTTTGGAGAGAAGAAGTTAACACTGAAGTATATAATCTAAACAGAGTATAGGTTAGAAAAGGTATGAGAAAGACACCATATGATTATGGTTTGGTCACTTACCATCAATCAATTATTGTAGAATATTTGGAAGTAAGTGTTACATAAAGAGAGATGATGATATTGGTAAGTTTGATCCTAGAGGCGATGAAGGTATGTTTCTTCATTACTCATTAAAAAGTAAAAAATATAGATGTTTCAACTATAGAACTAAGACAATAGTTGAGTGCACAAATGTAAGGATTGATGAAAAGTTTGGTACTAAAGAGAAGATGGTGGATTATACTTCTGATCAAGAAGAGGATAACTCTAGAATTGTTAAAAAAAATGATGAAGTTCTTTTTGATACTAACAATGACTTGCAAAATGATGTATATGTTGAGCATAGAGAAGAATAGAGACTTGAACCTAGAGAAGAGATAAGAGTTGAGATGTCAACTCCTACCTCCAACAGAAACATGACAAAGAATCACCCTCTAGAGTAGATAATTAGGAGCAAGGATAAAGGTGTGATGACAAGGAACAAAGTGAATGAGGAATTATGTCTAATTTCTCAAGTGTATCCTGAGAGCATAGATGAGGCATGCAAGGATGATCATTGGATGCAAGCAATAAAACAACTAGGTCAGATTGTGAAGAATGAGACATAGGAATTAGATCCTAGACCTAAAGACAAAAATGTTATAGGAACCAAGTGGGTATTAAAAAATAAGGTGAATGAGCAAGGAGAGGTTGTGAGAAACAAGGCCAGACTTGTGTGCAAAGGTTACTCACAGCAAGAAGGCATAGATTATGAAGAAAATTATGCACTTGCAACAAGAATGGAAGCAGTAAGAATGTTCTTGGCTTATGCAACAAGCAAAAATTTCAAGGTTTATCAGATGGATGTCAAGTCATCTTTTCTAAATGGAGAACTTTAAGAAGAAGTATACATTGAGCAACTTGATGGATTCCTTGTGATAGAAGAAAAAGAATTTATATGCAAATTAAAGAAAGCACTATACGATTTGAAGCAAGCACCTAGAACTTGGTATGCAAGGTTGGACACATATTTGTCTAAGATTGGATTTATCAAAGGTACAACATATGGTAATTTATATTTGAGAAAAAATTGATGGTGGTTTATTTATCATTCTAATATTTATGGATGACATAATATTTGGAGGAAATGATAAAGAAAGTGATAAGTTTTTCAAAGAGATGAAAAATGAAGTTGATATGAGCATGATAGGAGAAATGAAGTTTTTCCTAGGATTGTAGATTGCACAAAGTAGAGATGGGATATTTCTTTCAAAAACCAAGTATCTAAAAGACTTGTTGAAAAGATTTAGTATATAAAGTTGCAAACTTGTTGGTATGCCCATGATAACTGGTCACAAGTTATCTAGTAAAGATGACACACCTACAGTTGAGCAGAAGAAGTATAGATCTATGATTGGAGGATTACAATATCTGACTCACACTAGACATAATATAGCAAATGCAGTTGGGATTGTAGCAAGATTTCAAGCTGATCCTAAAGAGTATCATTTTGTAGCGGTAAAGAGAATATTCAAATATCTGAAAGGGACATCTGACTATGGAATTTGGTATGCTAGATCAAATGATTTTTCTTTGTGTGCATATACTGATGTAGATTAGGAAGGCACACTAATACATTAGGGGTCAATTTGCGATGGCAGGCAAATGTAATGTGTTTTTGGCTTTTTTTTTTCAATTATAGCCTGACAACATCAGAATTGCGATGATAACGGGATATAAGAAAAAAAAATGAGCAGCTCTGCAACAAATTCCTCTTAGACCAAAGTGATCACTTCACCATCCTCAACAGAGCACTCTTGGGTGGACTCTCAGGGATTCTCAGCCAGGTATGAAAAATGTTTACAAAACTTCTTTACCCCTCCTCTAGTTTTACGTCATCAGCTTCAATTGACTATTTTTTTCCTCTCCATTTGCTAAGAACATCAACGTTAGAGAGTTATATCCTTGTACTTGCCCTTTTGCGGGTTAATGTTTATTTGTGTAAGTAGGATGTGTTTCTTGCAATTTCTCTCTCTCTCAAAGGTTAATCAGAACATCAACTGGCCCAGTCATTTCTAAGGATGGCGAATGTCTAGGTCTGGATGTTGAGCAATAATTTTGTATGATTTGTAGACCTTTCTAAGGATGGATATGGTCTAGGTTTGAATGTTTACTAATGCTTCCTATTTTTTAATTTTCAAGGTCAATTTGGGAAGAAAACATTTCTCATTTGCATTGACACAAAAATGATTGATCTTGGACTATAATATAGGAGGGCATGTCAGATATCGATCTATCTTTATACGTAACAACTCATCTGCCTTGCCGCTCGAGATTGATTCGATTGTAGGGTTGTGTTGGTCATTTTTGCCTTCCCTCCAGAATCACCACATTTGAATTCAACGTAGTAACATTCAAAAGTTTTAAATATTCAAATATTCAAAAGGGCCACATAATACTTTATGCTAACCTCATATATTTCTTTTCCTGCGCATTTTAATGCTTCTGCAGGCCTGCAAGTCCCCATCATCGGATCGAGTTAGATCAACGGTTGGTGCTATCTTGCTATGGGAAGTTGCACGTTGTTTTTCCAGAGCGACATAGCACCTTTTGGCCGCGTGGCTGGTGGGTCCTCCCTTTTTCTTGTTGTTTCTTTGGCGTCAAGTTTTGATAGATCCCCCAAAGGGCGCTATGACGCTATCAAAAAATTTGTATTCCTCACCATTAGCGACATAGCGCCTAGATGGAAAGTGATACTGCGACAACATCAAAAGGAAGGTGGGTACCAAGTATGCCCCGTTGGATTTTAGTGATGAAATTTGGCACACATTGGCAGTTGGTCAATTTTTTTCATTGGCTAAGGTATGACTGTGTAGAATATGGGTCTTGCTTCCCTTGGCAGGCCGCAAACGAGGACTTGTCAAACAGGTTGGCACATGGCCAGTTCTTATTGGTTGGTATATTGATAGGTCAGATCCATCTTGCTCGCTGCTAGATCTCAAAAAATTGACAGTGGGCGTTATCTCGCTATGGAAAGTTGCGAGGATATTACCCATAGCGACATAACACCTCGACGACATGTGGCAGGGTGGGGCCAAGTGTTATGAAACTGCAAGGATGGTACTAGATTGGGCCGAGTCAAATGCTAGGTGTGCTAAGTTGGTTCGTGGGCCCAAAAGTTTTAAGGGCTAAGTGCAGTAATACGGTGAGTCTTCACGATCGTCAGATCAATCTAGATCAACAGCGAGCTCTATCTCGCTATGGAAAATTGCGAGGATATTACCCATAGCGACATAGCACCTCAACGACATGTGGCATAGATGACATCATGGGCTCACCCTTCTCCAAAGTAATATTACGACTCATCCTCGGTGGCAGTTGTCAGGTGGATCATGGTATAGTGGTGATATTTCATTGGTCCACTCAGCCAACTCGGTATGCAGTCGTGCATTTTTGTTGATCACCATAGATCTAAGGAAAATCGATGGTGGGTGCTATCTCGCTATGGAAAACTGCGGGGATATTACCCATAGCGACATAGCACCATTGTACCACGTGGATCAGTGGGGCCAGGTCTCGCCAAGATGAGGATGCCAAGTTGTTCTAGGTGGTTGCCAAGTGTTTCGTGGGCCCAAAATTTTTAAGGGCAAAGTGCAGTAATATAGCGAGTCTTCGCGATTGTCAGATCAATCTAAATCCACAGTGGGCGCTATCTGGCTATGAGAAATTGCTCAAAGGATATGCATAGCGACATAGCACCTCGGTGACACGTGTCCCAGTGGGTCCGGTGGAGACAGTAACAGTTAGATGCGTTGGTAGTTAATGTGACCGTCGCGGTCAGGGTTTGCAAGGTGGCGCGATTAGTTTGAATATCTGGTCAAATTCGGCGAGACTCACAAGGTGGCATAAAGAAATGAATTGATTGGTCCATGTGGCTTATTTCGCTTACAGTGTTTGGCTAACTCATTGAATCTGCTAATTCATGCACTAAAAATGATAAGAAATCGAGGTTTTACACGAATTTGATCTTCATGATCAATTCCAACCACCAGAAGTGAATGTGAAGCATGCAGAGACACTCTACCACCCCGATCTAATCTATCTACTTGGTCAGAGCACAGTTATAGCTCTGCCTCTATCTTCTCAAGGCCCTGTTTTAGTTAACAATAAGATTTTGTGGTACCTAAAGCTATACTTAGATCAGATTTCTTCATATCCCCATGATTGTTCTTGGCAGAGCCTTGATGGCAGTGGTTGCAAGATAGTTTTGCAGGGAAAATATCAGTTATGCCTAAACTATAAAGGCAATTTTTGTGAATTTTGTAAGGGTCAGACCTTTCTCTATTTTCTCTGTTCTTGCTCTATAGATTCTCAGTGTAAATTCCCCTGTGCCTCTAAACTACATGATTTTCTGCCTTATCTCTTTCAGCCATTGGTATGAAAGTGCAAGAACTCTTTGCCTCTTACTCGTGTTTTGTAGAGATCTATGATCTGCATGACTGTATCTCCTTGGCCTATGAATGATAATATAAGTGAATCTTTCTTTCCTTGTGTCATTCATCTTGGTCTTCTAATCTGCATGTGATTATTCTAGATTAAAGCAAGTCTAAATGTGTATATCCTTAGTTTCATTCTGGTTCAATAGTGTATTTATGGGCAGAGATTTGTTTGAACACTCTATTTTGGTGCATCACCTCTTTAGATTAGATTAGGTAGATTTGCTTTCATGGTCTCCTTCTCCCTTTTCCTCTCCAAGAGTAGTTAGGTGCATCCTGATAGTAAGAGGAAGCCAGCCTTCTTCAGAGACTCAACCTCATAGTTCAAGTCCCACAACTTGTAGGTTGTTTCCATGTTTCACGAGGTCATCCTTAGGTAGCAACTTTGGACAAGGGTGTAGACTTTAGTGACAACAGGTTGGTCATGAATCTTCATGCAGAGGAACTTTCTTTCATGATTCCTATCCCATCCACCCGGTAGGTCAGGTGTTCATAGATTGATTCTACAGCTACAAAGGTGGGGCTCGCCACTGCCTTATTCTCCACTACCAGACGCAATGTCGGATGGATGGATGATTTAGGGCAAGTTTGAGGCGAAGCCATTTTCGAACTCCTATTCACATTCTGACCTGAGTTGGCTTTGGTTTTGTTGGTGAAGGGGAGCAATGGAGCCACTAAAGAAGCAGATAGAGTGGAAAGCCTCCCAGGCCAACCCCTCGTAGGTTTTGCTCAGTATGTTGGTTATGTGAGCATTAATGAAAGGAAGGCCTTGTTTTACTAGTTCTTTGAAGCTGTGAGGGATCCGTCAGAAAAGCCTCTTGTTCTTTGGTTGAATGGAGCTATATTCAATCTTATTAATTAATGTCTTTCATTTTTGTTCATTAGAACATCTTCAATTTATTTATTTTCTGAAAATTGGGGTTCTAATATTGACAATTAATTTGGGGCTTTTGTAACCCTTGCAAGGCTTGGTTGCTCATCCGTTGGCTATGGCATGACATTGGAATTAGGGCCATTTAAAGTGCAAAAGAATTTACCTTCCCCGCGTTTAAACCCATATTCGTGGAAAAAAGGTTATTATCATTTCTCAATCCATTTTATTTCTCAGTGAACAGATTATTTCTATTTTTGTGATTATTTCTATTCAAGGACTTATAAAAGGTGGTATTTTTAAGTAAGGGTAAGAAAGAAAACTATAATAAGAAGCTTTGATGAAATGGAAATGCTAAATAATTAGATCTGAGAATTATGGTTCATTTAAAAGAAAAGGATAAAAAATATGTTATTGACCAATTTTGACTTGAAATTTGAAGAAAATAGTAAAAGAAACATCCAACCAATCAAGCCATAGTCCCAATAAAGACTCTCACTAGATCTTTTAAAATCCTAGAGTACTCCAAAGATATGTCATTTCAATCCCCAATATTGCATAGCCCCATCTTGTAAGAGACTCATTTAGCTATATAGTTGGCCACATTGTTCCATTCCTCCATTCCCTTGAGCCAGACCGAAAAGCTACACATCTCAAATTTTGATTAATCACCACAGCCAATTGCCAATTCATTCCCTCCACTTTCGTCTTATTTAGATGAAAGTTGGATTCTTTATTTTTTTATTTTTTAAATCAATTTATATATGGAGGATTCAAAAATTTAAATATTGAAATTTATCAAAATAGTTAGATCAACATTCAACTAAATATAGTTAAATCAAATTAGTGACCTATATTTTCCTTAAAGTTATAGTAGTTTAATTTGATAAAGTAGTAAAGATAAAAATTTAATGGTTATATTTGCCAATGAAATAAGCTTAAAATAATTTTAATGATTTCAAAATTAAAAACTTCATATATGAACATTAGCAAAATTAGAACTTTAAAATAAAAATACTTGGTTGAAATAAAGAAAAAAGTTGAAGTGATTACAATGATATAAGAGTCTTTCATGAAATGAAAATTCTAACTAATCATATATAGGAATTAAGGTTTATTTAAACTTTCCAATTCACCTTGCCTTTATTTAAAATTCTAACTTGCCAATTCACCTTGCCTTTGTTCAGCTTCCCTCTCCTTGGGAACACTCCTAATTCACCCTTCATCCAACCAACTCTTGATTTCTGTATTCAAGGATTCCCTTGATCCTTATAATGCCTCAATAACCTTCAAACAACATAACTAAGGAGTTCCAACCCCTACCAAGCATCAATTCTATCTCAATCTTCAAAACTGCCTTCAATAGGCTTGCCCAATTAGTCCCGTCCTGCAAGTAATTTGTACTTTACTCTCAAACTTCCCAAAAAAAACTAGTAACCTCTTCACCTTTTCAAATACCCTTTAATAATTTCTTAAAACCCTATGAATCTCAATCCTTCAACCCTTAACTGGTGTACGTTTCTATGGCTGACCCTAGATGCTTCTAGGCCTAATTAGCCCTCCATTTACAAAGAAACTCTATCAAGGGTATATACTCTGACCCTATAACTTTCAACAGTCCTTAGTTATGAAGAAAAACAAAGGATTTTGTCATCCTTTGGGCCATGGAACCCCTGGCTACAACCCAACACACCATTCTTCTCCAATTCAAGCTTTTAACTAGGGCTTTCTCACAAATAACCCTACACTCACTTCTGGGATACAAACTTCGATCCTGCATATTGTAGTTAACATATCTTGACATGTTCAAAAGGAAAAGCATATCCTTATTCAGCCCAAACACTCACTGCTATACGCATGGCCCATGTTCCATGCACCCTTCAACCTGTCAACTTGCAAATTTAGTCAGCCACCTTGCTTATTCTTCAAAATCTTGCATTATTAGAACCAGTTACATATTTTATAGGGGTTGGATCCATCCCATAGCCACAGTAACCACAAAAAGTGGATGGATCCACCCAATTGCATGTTTTTTTCAATACAAAACAATGCACTGTTTCAGGACAGTCACCTTAAAGAAAGAAAAAGCTGTTAAGAAATGATTGTAAAGGGTTCTAAGAAAATTCTTAGATGTTCCTAAATACTTCCAAAACATTAGAATATAAGAAACATAAGAAAGAACCTTATTTGATACCAAAATGAATCTTAAAAAACCATAAAAACTGTCACTGTGACATTGAATAGTAGAATTCCTTTATTTATTTCTTTTCTTCATACATTCGCTACTCCCTCGACTACTACTCTTGTGTCTTATAAAGACCTTACTTTTCTAGACTTTTCCCCATCTAACTAACTCATAAAACTGAACCAAAGACCCCTTGGTCACCAACTATCCCTCATAATTGTCACATGACAGTAACAAACACTTTGTGATGTGAATATCAGGATTTAACTATGTGATTTTGAGTCAAACTCATTGACCCATGTTTCATGAGTAGTGATTCAACATGAATCCATCTCTCATGAGAATAAATGGAACACTTAGCACTCATTGGATCTAGGTGATGCACCCCTGTGAGCATCACCTATATCCAATGAGTGCTAAGTGTTCCATTTATTCTCATGAGAGATGGATTCATTTTGAATCACTACTCATGAAACATGGGTCAATGAGTTTGACTCAAAATCACATAGTTAAATCCTGATATTCACATCACAATTTGACTTGTTGTAGAAATTATCTCATACTTATCAACAAACACTTTTTTAACATCACTCATTATTTGTTTTGTTATCCTTCGTGACAAGGACTTATAAAACCTTGTTTTTAATTCCTAAGGACTTCTAAAAGACTTTTAAAACAACCTTCACACCCCTATAATCTCAACTAACCGATTCAAGCCTTATTTGGCTTATGTTGCCAACATTGGCAATTTACAAGATCTTGCACTTTTGGTGCATTTTACACCAGTTAGAGCCTTATTACATTATGTAAACAATATTATTCATTGCCATCAACCTATAACTCTTCCTAGGAAACTCTAGGACTTCAAATGACTTCACAATGACCCCTTACATCACATTGCCTGTTCTTGGCAATACATTACAATTTGACAACTTTATGAAATTCCTTACATTTTGATGGCTTCAATAGCCATAATCCATCATCAAATGACTTAACATGTCTTCATTAGGCATTAATTTCCCTTGGTACCTTCATGGTCTCCTTCATGACTCCTGGTGTACCTTGTAGGTTCATGTGTCCCTTGGGTGCCCCTGCACCATTGTATCACTTCACTAGATGTGCTTCCTACATCAGCCTTGTTTTTATCTTCATCAATTACATTTCAAGCAGTAGTTGTTAATGTTTGTTGTGAATCATTATCCAGTTGAGCATCGATGATGTTAACTCCCCGAGCCTGCTGAGAACTTTGTTCTAGCATTGGTGCATCAGATATATTAACTACAGATGCCTGATGAGAATTTTGATCCAAGTTGGGTGAATTTTGATGGTCATCTAACTATTTCATTTCTTCAATTTTCCCTATGGATGACCATTTCATTTCTTCAATATGTATCATGGATGTCCCTATCTAACTATATATCTTTTAATTGCATATAATAACTAATTTATGTGCTTTTTCATGACTATTTTTGACTCATATAATTGTGATCTCTCTAGCACTATGATGTCGTTTAATATGTCTTGCTAAAGCTTGTAAATTTTGTTCCTTTTGCCATGTCATGTAATATGTCTTGCCTTGTAGCTTATATGTTTTGAAATTGCTGTTAGGCCTTGTAGCTTGTATAATTTGATTGCTGGAGAGCTTCTACAACTAAGCAAGAAGGCCGTTGCACAAGTTATACCCACGCGCTCGGGTATGAAAATTGTATATTTTTTAATCTAATGTATTATTTAACTAGACTTTTAGCTTATATGTTTTGAAATTGATTTTAGTGGCTTAATGTTGTAAGGTCTCTTGAAATAAGACCTTCAGGCAGTTGGTCAAAGTTTTACAAATAATCTTATTCACAAATTTTCCTAGAGCAATTGACTGAATGTTATAAAAGGTGATTGGGTTAAATGTCTTAGGAATAAAGTCAAAAAAAGTATTTTTAAAATATTAAAGTATTTAGCTAGGTCTAAGAAGATTTGTGTACTTTCTACAGTTTTTCTTAATTTGTGAAAGTTGTAGACCAAAGTTTTCATAGCTCAATTTTTGCTTCCTGCGAAGAACAATCATGTCAGATAATATAAGTGAAGAACAAAATAGGGAGACAATCGCTAGATTCTGGTCTAACTTGAAAAGAAAAGGTGATGGAAAATGTTATTGTCCTTGCAAAATTTGTAAGGGCTTAAACCGTAGAAGACTGCTAATCAAAACAGTTAAGAGACATTGTAGGGAGAATGGTTACATTGAAGGGGGGCATGACTATCATCCACTGGTAAGTTGCTCATTATATCATTTTAACAATTTATATACACATGAAATTACTTGATGATGAGTTGATGATCATGGTTTATTTATGTTTATCAATTTTATATAGGTTGATCTCCCTATGGAAGTACATGATATGAACCATAACAATCCAAAGAATATGGTTTTCGAAGTGGAGGAACATGGAGGTGCGAATATCCAAGGTGAAGATAATGATCCCATGGAAGATGATGATGATGCACCAAAAAACACAATTGAAGATGATGGTATAAATACATTGATCCATGACACATTTAGTCCAAGTGTATCTGATCATGATGATGATGATAGCCTCGATGTACCTCTACTTGAGAAGGCATACGAGCCCCTATACAAAGACTTCCAAACAACTCTTCTCTCTGCTGTATTGTTGTTGTTGAACTTGAAGGTTATGAATGGTTTATCCAACATAACAATGTCGCATATGTTAAGGTATGTCATATATGTCTTTATAGTTAACAAAGGGTGAATAATGTACCACTAATATTTTTTATATTAACAACTTATATTTTTGTTGTAGATTGATAGGCAAGTTTCTGCTACCACCATCAAATATTACACCTCACTCATATCGAGAATTATCTGTTGTTATGAAAGATATTGGAATGGAGTATGAAGCAATACATGCTTGTCCCAATGATCATATTATATATTATAAAGAATATGAATTTTCAACACATTGCCCTATATGTCATACGAGTAGATATCGAACATATCGACTAATAAAAAAGGTGCCTCAAAAGGTTCTTCGTTACATCCCCATTATTCCATGGATGCGACAATTATTCAGGTGTAGTAGCTTGGCTCAATTTACGGATTATCATGCATGCAATAGAAGTCGAGATGACATTATTCAAATCCTTGTGGATGGTTTAACATTTATGCACATATAGGAAAAGTGGCAACACTTCAAAGAAGAACCTCGTAATCTCAGGCTTTCATTGGCAGTGGACGGTGTCAATCCATTTGGAGAGATGATATCTGTTTACTCGGTGTGGCCTGTTTGTTATCAACAATAACATTCCTCCGTGGATGTCAATAAAGAGGGAGCACATTATGTTGGCAATGATTGTTTCAGGTATCTTATCACTTGATAGTTATTAATTTACATGTACTTACAAATCTTACAGTAAAATGGTCACAATAATTATGTAATGTTACTGTTCATTCAAGTAGGTAAATATCAAGTAAAAGATATGAATGTATATATTGAGCCTCTTATCGAAAAGTTGGTGGAGTTATGGAATGGTGTCACTATGTATGACGTGTCTAGATCAATAGGACAAAGACAATTTCAATTCCATGCAATACTTGCATGGACAATACATGATGCCCCAGGGCTAACACATTTTTGTGGTATGTTATAGTGAATTCAAGTTGCGCATGATAATTCTAATTATAAAAATCAACATATTTAATAATCCAATTATATCATTATCTTGTAGGTCTTCAAACAAAGGGAAAATTTGCATGTCCAATTTGTGGTCCAAAGATGAAATCTCGTCATTCAAAAAGTTTAGAAAAGAAGGTGTTTGATGAGTGTAGACACTTCCTCCACAGGAATCATAAGTATTCAAGTATGAAAAAACATCTTTTCAATGGGAAAGAAGAGACTACATCAAAGCCATGAAGAATGACACCTCGCCTATGGAAGTTGGAATATAATAGAATTAATCGTCGAGGTAATGCCATTCCACCTAATGGTTTATGTTTGTAATTTATATATTTCTATTGTGATTTTTGTTTACTAATTGTGTAATTAATGATCGTGAAGGTCATCAAGGTAGTACTGACAACCTTCCAAAAGGACTATGCATATTGGAAAGAATATAACAGAGACATTGTGGAAAATATTGGATGGAAGGTGTGACAAAGAAAAAATTGTCAAAACTTGTAATGACATTCATGAATCCAATCATGCATTGAAGAATTTCATTCACTCAAATAGCAACAGAGATCATATTAATATAAGTGCCCTTCCTTGGTTATTAATGGAGCAGCAAAGTGATGCCATAAAAGAAGTCATACGAAAACTTTGATTTTCCACAGGATTTGCTGTGAACATAAATAATCTCATATAAAAAAAAAGTGAATTTGGGTCAGGGCTCAAAACACATGATTGGCATACTTTCTTCAAGGTAAGCTATATTCTTCTGTATTTACAATATATTCATAAACTACGTGTACTGTTCATTATGTTATGTTAGAAAACAATGAAATGATTGGTTTATAATTATTGTAGTACATGCTTCCTCTATCTCTCCCAGAGCACTTCAACAATAACATCAAACAAGTGATATACGATCTTGGAAAATACATGAGGTAAGCAGTAACATTTGTTCAATTTGTTGTATATATTTATTATATTCGTGATTTGTTTTTCTTGCTATGTAATCTATTGTATATTATTTTGTAAAGTGTCGTATCTATATATTTTTTGTGACTTGAATCTCTTAACTTGATCTCACGATTTCCTTGAATTCATTCTTATACTGTCACTTGGAAATCTCTAAATTCTAGGAATTAGTCATCACTGAATTTCTTGGTCACTATAAAGATTTTTGGCTTGACATCAACTAACTTTCTCAGTCGATGCTAATGCTCGATCAACACTAGATTTGGTCAACACTAACTGTAGCTTGGTTGACACTACCATTACTCAACACTAACTACATTTAATACTTGTGCTTGGCTTGGATTAGCTTAGCTTTCTTGACATAAACAATCACTTTGCTTTATCAAAGTCTATCTAATCAGATGTTCATTGTAACTTCCTTTTCATAACTCAACGTTTCCTCTAGGTGCTAGTGTTATGAGAAACTTCTCAAATCCTCTTCATCAATCAAATAGATATGGCATTTAGATCAGGTAGCAATATATCTTATCAATATATTTGACATCAATGACAAACAATAATTGTCCCAATTGTAAGTTTCCAACAATCTTCCTCTTTGGCATTGATGGCAACATCTCAAACATCTTAATACTACTTGTAGCTTAGGTACCATACAATCCAAAAGATTTCATTTTGATTCCCTAGTTTGAAGTACTCTCAATGTCTCCCTCTATGATAATAATCTTTCTCTTTGTAGGTTTCACCCTCTTGAGTAATCTCTTTCTTTACAGATTTCTCTATCTTAAGTAATCTCTCCCTCTTGAATAACAATTCCAAAGACGTGTAGCTATCTTAGCATCAAAGTCTTCATAAAATCGAATTATTTAGATTCAAGATGTCTGGCTGATACTTGTCATTTTTCTATGACTGATTTGTTTATGTTGTACTGAAGTATTCTACCTTAGGCATGTCCCAAAGTAGGGTTGTATTGCATCACTATGTAGGATATTCTAATTAGTGTATGTGATGCAATGCACCTTTCCTGCTTAAGTATCTTTGATTAGTGGAATCATACCTAATTTACCTGTAAGATATTCATGAGCATCTTTAGGTAAGGGTTTTGTGAAATATCAGCAATCTATTCCTTGGTATTCACATATTCTAGCTTTACTTCTTTGTCATGAACTAAATCCCTCAAGTAGTGATACTTGATAGCAATGTGCTTTGTCTTAGAATGAATCTCTAGATTCTTTAAAATGTTGATAGCACTTTTTTTATTATAATAGATAACCACTAGATCTGTGATTTCTTCTTTCATACCTTTCAATAACTATTTGATCCACATAATATTTGAATAGTTCATTGCAACTGCTACATACTCACCTTCAGCTGTAGATTGGGAAATACAATTCTTCTTCTTTGCTTGTCCATGACACCGATCTCTTTCCTAGAAAGAATTCACCTTCATTAGTGTTTTTTTTGTCATCAATATTTCATGTCCAATTTGAGTCAGTAAATACCCTTAGTTCAAACTTATAATTTCTTTTGTAATATAATCCATAGTCTTTTGTACCTTTCAGATATCTCATTATTATTTTCACTACCAACATGTGATTCTCTTTAGGATCTTTTAAAAATCTAGCAACTATCTCAACTACAAAAGCAATATTTGGCTTTCTGTGAATAACATATTGCAATTTTCCAATCATGGATCTGTATAGGATCTAGTTCACATTAGTAGAACCATTAGTCTTATATAGTTTATGTCCAGTAGACATAGGTGTACTCACTAGCCCGGAATCTTATATACCAAAAGTATTTAGTATCTCTTTGATATATTTGGATTGTGTAATGAAAATACCAAACTTTATTTGACACACTTGTAGTCCAACAAAGAATTTGATTTCACCAAACATAGTGATTTCAAATTCCTTGTTCATTTCATCAGCAAATGATTTGAATAAAGCTTCTCTTACTCCATATATAATATCATCAAAAAAATATTTTAGATAATAATACTTCATTATTCTTACCATTCTTCAAATATAGGCTACTATTATTCTTTGTCTTTTTAAAACCGATCTTCACCAAATAGTTGTGTGATCTTTCATACCATGCTCTCGAGGCTTGCTTCAATCCGTAGAGGTCTTTGTTTAGTTTACATACCATGTTCTTCTTATTGGGATCAATAAATCCTTTAGGATGTTCAATGTATACTTCTTCCTCCAGTATACCATTTAAAAATGTAGATTTGACATTCATTTGATATACCTTGAAATTTTTGTAGGTTGAGTATGCAACCAAAATTTTGACCCCTTTAAGTCTTGCCACTAGAGAAAAAGTTTCTCCATAATCAACTCCTTGAAAATTAATCTCAAGTTCGTTTTCTCTTCCTTGCTTTAGTTCAGGTTTAGGTTCTACATGCTCAGTATTTTTTATTTTATGGTTGACATTGCCTATCTATGACTCAACATCTTCATTCTATTGCTTGGCACCCACTCTCTACTACTCCACAATTTTCATTTTCATTCCATTATTTTCCATCTAATGGAAACTTGTAGCTTGACTTGTCTATCACTTTGACTGCTGGAAGCATCATCATCCACATAGATGAATGCACTATAGTCTTCAGGTTCTTCATTACATGACGTGTCACCTCTTTCTACAAACTCATCAACTCTCACATTTTCACTTTCCACAACTTTGTTAGTATTAGAATTTAAACACTTATAGGCTTTTCTTTTAGTGGAATAACCTAGGAATATGCCTTCATCACTTTTTGCATTAAGCTTTCCATTCCTATTATCTTCTAGTATATAGCATCTACTATCAAATATTCTAAAATATTTAACATTAGGAGCATAACCATACCATAGTTCAAAAGGTGTAGCTTTTGTACCTTTCTTCATCTTACTAATATTCACCAAATTATCAAAGTTCACATGACACAATCTTTTATGCCATAACCAAACATCTTCTTGTTGTGTAAACAAACATGTCTCATTTGATAGGTCTAGATAGAATAAGTTACCTCTTGCCTGCTCACTGGTTCCAATTAGCTTACTATCACCATCATGTATCTTGGCCTTTCTATTGTAAAATTTAACTTTGTAACCTAATTTTTTCAGCTATGAAACACTCAACAAATTATAGTTAAGTCCTTCAACCTAGTAAACATTGTCACATGTTATCTTATCAGTCAGTTGAATAGTACCTTTACCTTTTATAACACATGGGATATCATTACCAAATTTAACACATCCACCATTGTATTGACTAATATCTAAAAAATTATCTTTATCACTAGTCATATGATTAGAGAATCCACTATTAATTATCCATCTATCACTTTTGTTCACATAAGAAAGAAGATTCTCATCATAATCTTCTTTTGTAGCAACATAGAGAGCTTCATCATCATTACTCGTAGATTCATTATCACTACTTTCTTCAACAATATAACAATTTTTCTTACCTTTATCATCCTTGCTTCTCTTGTAGTCTTTGTCATCTCTTTTTCCTTTTTAGTTTCTTTCCTTCCTTTAATCCTTATCATCGCTGTTAGGATATCTAGTAACAATATGGCCAACTTTTTTGCATGAAAAATAAATGATAGGCAATTTATATTTGTATTTACCTCTTCCTCTTCCAAATATTTTTGTAGTGAGGGCTTCAAGTTCATCAATCTCATCATCAAAACTACTGCTTTCACTCTTCACATGTTTTCCTTTCTTCTTGCTAAGAACTAGTTGTGACTTGAAAGCAGATTCAATAGTAGCAGATGTGTAGTTATTAAAGTTAGACATCTCAAAAGTAGTAATTTTGCCAACTACACCTTCCAAGGTCAAATTTTTACATGTTGTGCATCTCAGTTCTTGGATTTTAGAGACTATAATGTCATAGATAGGGAGTAAAGCCCTCAATACCTTGCTTATCATTGTTTCATCTTTGATTTCTCCATTTGCACCTTAAATAGCATTAACAACTTCTTTAACTCTTGTGTAGTATTGTACTATATTTTTACCTTCCATCATTCTCTTGTCATTAAATTTACCTCTTAGGCTTTCTAATTTTTCTCTTAGAGCATTTTCATCACCTCCATATATGGTCTTCAATCTATGCCACATCTTCTTTACACTGTCACGATCTTTTAGGTCATCAAACTCGACATAGCTTAGGATTGAGGCAATCTCCAACATTACTTGGTTGTGTTCTACCTTCTATTTTAGTTGTTCAATAGTCAGAGGAGTAGTTGTTACCTTTACCTATTCATTATCTAAAAAATTGATAGCAACATCATTGATATCAGATATGTGCAACTTCATCAAGGTCTGTCATGTAGGAAAGTTCTCCTTGTTTAGCTTGGGTACATCTCTCTTATTATTCATGATCATTACCTTTAAGTACCTTCAAAAATTTCTTTATAAGAACTAAGCTCTTATACTAGTTGTTAGAAATGTTTAGAATAACTGAAGGGTGGGGTGTGTGGGGGGGGGGGGGGGGGGGTGGTGGGATGAATCAGTACAATTAAATAATAAATATTTCACTGTTCTTCTTATCCTGTTGTTGCTCAGTTTATACTATAAAATTGTCATAAACATAACTTTCATTGCATAATGAAAACATTATCAAATGTAAAGACACATAAATCATTCATTACAATTTTGATACTAGGATTTTACTTGGAAACTTGATTTGGGAAAAACCACCAACAACATGTCACTTTTTTTTTCACTCTTTCGAAGTGAGCTCTATTAGGATCCAACCCTATTAAAGGTTACAAAACACACTATTAAATGTGACTTGGTTAGAGGATTCAATCACCCTATTAGAAGTGGCCTTGTAAGAGGACTTTGATCGTTCCATTTAAAATGTCACCTAGTTAAACGATTTACACAGTTTGTTAAGTCTTCAAATGACTATTAGGTCAACCTCTGTTAAAAGGATTTTAATACAAACTATTTATAGTAATAAGAAAGAAAATAATAGGTTTTGATCTATGTGATTACAACTCACTTTGCTGGTTCAGATCTTTATTTAGTCCTTATGTTGGGTTATTGATAAGCCTTTCATTAACATCTATGATCTTGATTTGTTTAGACACCCTTCAAGAAATCAGTTCACTCTTCTCATCAATAGTTAAGCCTTCTGCTTAGATTCACTTATCAACATCAACATCATCTTTTCAAGCTCTCTATTAGCTTCACATTCACTCAAACTCGTGTGATTCTGATCAACCTTACTATGTATGTCTCTCTTGACATACAAGCTTCACACATACACACTCACACACACCAATTATTCAACTTTGTGTCTCTTTATGTAGGCAATTCGTGCTTTACCATTTTCTACATCCACCATAGATCTTAGGTTTTACGGTCAAGTTCAACTCAATTCATTGTATCTATCCATCTTCTTGATCTTCTTCTGAAAACTTCTCTAGAATTTTTGTGTTAGGTCTTTACCTAATCCTTCCCTTGACTTTAATGATCCAACTCATCAATCTTATCTTCACTATGGTTTACATCTCCCAAGAAATAAATATGAATGGAATATTAAAAAATCAACATGTATTTACCTCACAACAATACAAGCTCTATTATCAAGTGCTAGTTTATCTTTGACTCTATTATTATAAATATAAATAGAATATTCCTGCCTAATACAAGTGCTAGTTTATCTTTGAAGCATTCCATCACAAAATTCTCAAACCAAACAAACTTATAAGAGATCATGTTGACGATGGTCACATAGAGTAGGAACACTATATTCTCATGTCAATATGGTGGGAGTTCAAGTATATTTCACAATTATATAATTGTAACCTAGTAAGACCACCCAAATACTTGTAGTCTTTTTCTTGGAGACACTTGGTGTACTAAGTTGTCTTGATCTCACAATTTCCTTGAATTCATTCTTATAATGTCACTCGACAATCTCTAAATTATGGCACTCGGTCATCACTAAATTCCTCAATAATTGTAAAGCTTTTTGGTTTGGTATTAACTAACTTGCTCAATCAATGCTAATGCCTAGTCAATACTATATTTCCTTGGCAGTAACTGTAGCTTGGTTGACACTAGCATTACTTGACACTAACTATATTTAATACTTCTTCTTGACTTGGCTTATCTTAGCTTTCTTGACATAAACAATCACTTTGCTTTATCAAAATCTATCTAATGAAATGTCCATTGTAACTTCGTTTTCATAACTCAAGCTTTCCTCTAGGTGTTATTGTTATGAGAAACTTTTCAAATCCTCTTCATCAATCAAATAGATATGAAATTTAGATTAGGTGGAAATATATCTTATCAATAGATTTGATATCAATGACAAAACAATAATTGTTCCAATTGTAAGTTTCAAACAATTATGTGGCAGAAAGCAACACTATCTATTATCCACACATTTTCATTGGAATTTCATTGCACTCAATAAGGCTAAGTAGAATAACAAATCATCATCCTTTTTTGTTTTAGCTAAGGAAGCTAGGATATTTTCCCCTTTCTGGACAATTCCTGAAGGTAAATACAAATTTCTCACGCTTATAACATTGAACTTTGGAGAAATCATTTCTTTTGTAATTATTATTTCCTTTCCTTTTATCATATTTCCTTCCTTTGAATTTACTCTTCTTCCCTTGTTGTTAAAGATCGAGAAAAGAGCTTGATTTTCTCCCTCTTGATTTTAAATGATCCCTCTATAAATTAGTCTTGATTCTTTTGATGTGCAACCATTTTTCAGTTGATCAAAAGTTGGTATTGAAGGTCTACTGATAACCTAGATCAATGCTTCCCAAGATATAGGTAATCCTCTAATTGTTATTATGGATAGTTCTTGGTCTTCTACTTTGTTTCCAGTAGAAGATATATGATTCTTTACTTTGGAAATTCTTCCAAATTAGGATGAAATGACTCTACTTTATTCATTTTTGTATCCATCAGTTGATTTTTTAGTGTAATCAATCTACTTGAGTTGTTGATATCGAATGTATCCTTAATTGTTTTGAATACCTCAAATGCTTTTTTGAGATTTGAGATGGATGGAAGAATACAATCTTTTTCTGAATCAACAATGATTTTCCTAGCTTTATTGTTTCACCTTTTTCAAGTGGCCTTTTTTTGCCTTATCTTTAGGCATTGAAATATCTGATTCAATGAACAATTCTAGTTCCAACTCTTCAAGAATTGTTATAATTCAAATTTTCCATGAGAAGAAATTTTTTGCCCCTTCAAACCTATCCTCTACTCTAACATTATTTGACATGATGTCACTTATGTTTTAAGAATTTAGTTTGACAGTCTCTCTACCAATTTGGCTCTGATACCATGTAAATTTTATTGATTATTGTTGGTGGAGACTAAATGTATTGTATTTCTTTTATGTATAGAATTTATTGATTAAAAAAATAACTCTTGAATGTATATGGGTAGATCTTCTTTTACAATGCTGATTCAAATTTAATTTATTTTGTATGAATATGTATTGTTTAGATTTTAGGCTGAGATTTATTGCCATTTTAATTGATATATATTAGTAGATCATAATGCATATTATATATGCATTGAGACATGCTCACATAGGGGTATGACCCTATGTGGTCATGCCTCAACCTATATAAAATATGATTCTTGAAAGTATTTTTTCATACCATAACCAATCGATGCTAATAACTATTGATGAAAACAAAACATAATCATCGATTCTTATTATTTGTTATGACCAATGACCCGAAACTAATGTGATCATACTTAATTCTTTTTCAATATGGTAATACATATGACCAATGCTTTGGAATATGAGATGCAATATTATTATTATTATATATATAAGGTATTACAATCAAACTACTATAGATTTAATCATCAAATATATAATATTATCATATATTATATTTTCTTCAATTTACTATGAGGCTAACATTCTCAACAACACTGAGTATCAGGTTCAAAATGCACATGGGGATATTGAGAAAGACCAAGTCAGTGAACATAAAAATGAAGTTGAAGTTTATTATAATGCTCAAATTTAAGGAGATTCTACCAAATCTCAAGTAGTTAATTTTGCAATAGGTGAAGAAGCACCAGCCCACAAAATTTCAAGTAAGAGAAATATTGGGTGTGACCACATTGAAAATGCAAAGGTAAAAAAAGGTGAATAACTATCACTTTTTGCATGTAAACCTTATTATGCATAGAACTCTTTATTTTTATATCCATTATCTTCCAAACAAATAGAAGAACAAAAGAAGGTGGAAGAACAAAATATTGCTAAACCAAGTCAATATGAGGAAAAGCCTCATGTGTCACTCATGCAAACATAAAATATTCAAGGTGTTGATCAAGGAAAGAAGGAACATGAGAAGAAAGGAGAAGGTATACAATTTGAAGCTAAGAAAATAGTGCAAGATTCTACAACTCAAGTTAATCTCCAAGCTTCACCAAGTAGAAGTTTCAAGGAAGCCAAAGGTAAAAAGTTAAAGAAGAAGAAGGACAAACACACATTGCACACAAATCATGTAACATTAGATGAGTTTATTGTTATACCTTCATGGGATCTTAACATATTAGCTAATGATAAAATGGCTATATACACTGAACTTTGTGAGAGGTAAAAAGAGCAAAAAAGAATGAGGATTAAAAAAAAGTAGAAAGATTTTTTACATGATATAAAGGACATCTTCCCTAAAGTAGTACTTGCTATATCAATTATGAAAATGCTCCCATATTGGATCAACTCATTCAAATAGTTGATGAATTGAAAATAATTTTATCTAAATTGATGCAAAGATCTAGAAATAACTTTGAAAATAAATTTTTGGAGAAGGAGTCTACAACTATTGCACTTCAACAAGCTACTTTGTTTGCTACTATTCTTGAGCTTGAGGTAACAAAGCAAAACATTATTTCTTTATAGAAAAAACTATGTGATATCTCATCCATCACCATAGATATAAATGAAAAACTACACAAGGTGAATGCAGACTTAAAGTCTAGTACTACTACTTTATGAGGAGAACCAAGCACTACATCAACACATTACTCCCAAGTGAGATTCCTCACTGGTTTTCAACATAGTCAAATAGATGATGAGAACAAATTAAGGGAAGAAATAAATGAGATACAAGGGTTTCTATTACCTCATCTCGAGGTCATGTAAGATCATATTAAGGTTGATAAGGACTTGATTGTTTCCATGAGTCTCTCCATTGCAAATCACATGTCTGCCCTTGTTGCTAAATTACAAGTTGAACAAAAGTAACTTTAGCTTATCAGGACAAATTGGGACAAAACTATTTCCATTCTCCTCAAGAAACATAAAGGCTTTATTGATTAATTTGGTCTAGACCAAAATTAAGTTATTTCTTTATTCTATTACTACTTTTTGACATCAGTGTCAAAAAAGAGGGATGAGATACTAAGATATTATTTTGTATTTATGGTATTGTTTTTAAAATATGGAACAATAAAAGAATATAAGGAATTATAATGCTATTGCAAACAAAAATAATTTTGATTTTTTTTTGAAAAACTACACATATTACCAAGGAGGAATGTACACATAGGGCGAGTTTATGAGTTGAAGAGATCTGTATATAAGTTCAAAATTTTCAAGTATTTAGTTTTTTTCACTAATGTCAAAGGGGGAGAATGTTATTCCCATTAAAGTTCACAAGGGTTATGTTGCAAGTTAGTGAAAAAAAGATAGTTGTTTCACATAATAAATGAGTTATTTGATGCTCGAGCACAAACGAAGATAAGTTCTAATAGGAGCACAAATGAAGATAAGTTCTAAAAGATAGTTATTACCAAGCATTTAGTGATTCATGAGAAATTGCATACTCACTAAGTTAGATAGAGACTACTAAGAAAGAACACTTATACCCAAGCAAAATTTTTACTAGACTACAACATGATGAACAAAATACATACCGATTGAAACATAGACTACATAAGAGTTTGATTTGGAACAAAATCTAATGTGACATGCTCTTACCAAGTGGTAAATATGGTTTACATTGATCGTGGAAAATATTTGAGAATATTTCTTGAAGTATGTGAATTGATTGTTGATGACTACAAGGTAAAGTTAACCAATGAAAATAAAGTTGAAAAGGAAGGAAAGGTTGGATAATTCTAGAAGAGTCAATCTCGACTTGAGATATATTCTAGAGGGTTCCAAAACCCTAATTAGGTTAGACTTAAAAAAGGTAAATGAAAACTATAAAAGGACTAGTTTGGAATAGTTTTAAGCTATTGTCAATTGAGAAAAGAGAGGGGAAATAGAAGGGATAAGACTTTTCATGATAGAAGATAGAGTTGAATACATTAGAGGTCAAAAATTGTCTATAGTAAAAGAGGATTAGAAAAATCAATCATAGGAGGTGATGTATGATATTGAACAGAAGAGAGATCTAGTTAAGCAAAGAAAGTTGTTATTTTCATAGATCATTTGGTACTGCCTTCTTATCATGCAGTACTTCAACATCCTTGTAAAAGGTAGACCTAATAGTCTATTGTAAATCTCTTAACCAAGTACACACTTAATGAGTGTTGTAAAAATTCTTGTGAAAGGTAGACCTAACTAATATTAGGGTACCCACAAGAAGTTGGGTCGTAATTCCACGGAAGTCAAATTTGTAAAATTGTACTTCTTAGAAATGGGTACCCGTTTCTAAAATCGTGGTTCAGACACCTAAGTTGTGATTCAAATATCGGGTACCCAATTATTGAAAAGTGGATTGGATGCCCCAACCACTAAAAAATTGGGTGCCCAATACCTTTACAAATTGGGTACCCAATTTTTTAAAAATCAGGTACCTGATTTGTAAAATATCGAGTACCTGATTTTTAAAACTTACAAATACCCAATTTCATGCATTTTGGAGGTCATTTTGACATCTAGAAAATGGGAGCCCGATTTGAGAGCAATATGGGAGCTCATTTTTTACCTCTACCAACTACCCCCTAGTGCTATTTTCTGATATACCAGGTATTTTAATTTGTTTTGTACTATTTTACTTAATTATTTTTAGTTTTATATTTTATATGTATGTCAATTTATTGGTTTTTTTTATAGTTTTAATATACGTAAAATTGTAAATTTACATTTTTTAATGAGTATTATCTTATCTATTAATTTAAATAATAGTTTCCTAGATGTTCGTTAAAAAAATTATTATTTTAGATGTTTTGAAATACATTTAATTTATGTATTTATTACAATGTTGAATGATTAGATTAGATGTAAATTCATTGTTTAAACATGTAATTACAAATAAATATTGATTTCAAACAACTAGTGATTAATTATCTAGATTTTTTTGTAAACCGTATAACAAAGAAAGTATTTAAACTAACTATAACCTCGACCTAACCATATAGTTCTGTACAATAAAACCCTAAACATATAACTAATTATTTAATTATGTAACACTCCACCAAGGGATCCAAACATAAAACTTAGTATTTAATGATTTTACTTATTGTATTGTACTTTGTTTCATGGATCGAAAATGGATGATGTAAACTATTTTATAAATGTATATTCTTTCAGCCTTTCATAACTTGTGACATGTACAATGGATGATTGTGCATTCTGAATTAATTTTCCAAGTGGCATTCAGAACAAATGTATATTATTTAAATGGATTGAACTCAAGTAGTTATTATTTCATGTGGATGTGTTATTTATTTTACTTCTAGTGCTCATAATTATTAAAAAATGAAATGTAAATGTGCTCATTAATGAATGTAATCTCTTATGTTTTTTATGTAAATTATCGTACATGTTATTGCTTGCTTAGAAAAACTTTAGATTAGTTCTTTGGATCCCTTGGCTGGGCATCATTTAGGATTAACTATAATCCCAATTTTAACCAAAACTCTAATCATAACCCTTATTGTCATCCTAACCATAATCTTAATTTGCTAAAACCCACACCCTAATATATAAATAATTGAATAACTATCCTAAGAACCAAGTACTAATTATAAATGTCAAACCATAATCGTAACCTTAAATGATAAACTATTATCCTAGAGGAGCATCATATCTACATCTAAATGTCATATGAATCTAAAAAAATTTGCATATCTAATTACATCATTTATTGCATAGGAAGGATTTAAAAATTTCATTATATTATCCGTGCATATCATATCAAAAGAATCATATAGAGACATGTCATTTACTACATCCATCATAGATAATCAAGAAGGGTACTTAGGTAAATTTATATATAACATGATATTGTAAGAAAAGAAAAACACCATATAGCAGCATCTCATGTATAAACTAGAAAAAATGATCATGACACATGTAATGAGATCAAATAATATTTTTAATCATCGCATATACTATCAACGTATGGGGGTGATATAATCAAAATATCAAAAAATGAATGATATCAGAGCATTATCAATATCAAGGTCTCAAAATGATACAAAGACAATGATACATCATTAAAAAATTAGAAGAGAAGAAGGAATCAGGCATCTAATTAAATAACCCTCCCTCACCATCAAGAGGTGCAGGTGGAACATCAGTGCAAGTAGGAGGGACTATACACCCTTGGATGCCTAAGAATATATAGAGAAGTGAATAACTTGTCTTTCCGCTAGAATAGTTGTTGAGTATTCATCATAATAGTAAGCCTCTCTAGAGTTATGATAAGTGGCCTCACCCTATGTAATCCTCAGTTGAGAAGTTAGCTTTGCAATCTGTCTGTAATGATCAATTATCATGCTAGCTCAGATGACCACTTATGTCTAGACTATCACCTAGTACTGTGATACTCTCAATATTCTCTAGAGTCCCCTAATGACATCTTCTTATGTGGGCTTTCCTTTGGCTTCTTCCTTTAGAAGCCCATGATAAAACATCAATAATTTAATATAAAAAATCAATTTTAAAAAAGGGGCATTGATTCATTAATTAATCCTAACATAATTAATCAAATCAAGTTTTTAAATCCTATGGCTAGAACTATTAATTAAATGAATTAATTAAAATGATCAATTATCCATCTCATCACTAATGGAAAATTAAATTAATTCCCACCAATAAAGCTTAATCATGTATTGATCAATCAAGGATTCAACCTCCACCACTCATGGAGAATGAATCCAAACCATTAAACTCCCAGAGATTTCTATAAATGTGCCATCAACTCAAGCTTTTGAGATATCTACATTTTTTGTAATAAGGTTATGAAAATCATTCTAGGTGATTTGCAAGTGCTTCTGAGTGAATTATGGGCATTTGAGAGCTAATACATGTATTAGAAGATCATAATCTCATTACACTTTATAGATTTATAGCATCGTGTAGGGTTTATTTAGTGTGACTTGAGTTCATGATTACATCCATTTTATGATTACATGCGCCTAATTTACGAAATATTAAACCTTGAAATTAAGTTTTAAATTCTAATTATGTCAAGTCTAACCCTTACCCTAAACCTTTATATCCTAAATTCTTAACCCTTAGACTAACTAAGTTATGGACTAAACGCTAAACCTTCAATCTACGTCTCTTCATATATACTTCTATCTACCTCTATATCAAATAATATATCTCAAACTCTTTAAATTCAATATACTATAATATTCACTATTTAAAATCAAATAATATATCTTAAATTCACTTGTGAATTGAAATCATTTAAAAAAATAAGAATATAGAACAACAACCAACTTACCGAACATATACAAATTTCCCATTCTTTAATTCTTTAGTACAATTACTTTCCCATTCTTCTTTGATGAATCCAAAAGTATAATAATTATTCAACATGCAATTACTTTCCTTTGCCAATCCATTTTTCAAGAGTGTGATCAATTTGTCTTATGAAAAGGCCTAATAACCTTCAGGAGACTAATCTTGTGTCAATATGGAAAGTGGAAAAGATTTCCAATCCTTGGAAGTTGTCAAGAGTGCACAAGACTATATCAAGGTGCATTTTGTAGTCATTTAAGTTAGGAATATAAAGATGAACATGCTAGTTGGTCATTATGGAGAAAATGGAAGAGTGACAGGAAATAAGGTAATGAGTCCACTTCAACATCTTCCAAAGGGCGATCGTTGTCATTGGTATTATTTTCTATAAAATTAGCAATATTATTAGTTTCATGATAACAAAGTTTAAAATTGTATTCAGATAATTTATGGAGATGAAAAGGAACCTCATCCAAATAATATTAAAGCTTCTAAGAATAATTTATTGTATAAAAAAGTGCATGATAAATGACCATATAATCCCCCTTGATGATAAATATTTGACATATGATGCAAGAGAAGATGAAATAGCTAAGATTAAAGCTTCTATTTTATCCACATTATTAGAAATTAACTACATGAAGTTTATTAGAAATGACTTTAATGATTGAGCTAGAGAAATCCATTTTTACAAGATGATCACAAGACAAACTAGGATCAACCCTAAAAGAATCATCAAAAAACTTATAATTCCCTACTGTGGAAGGAGACCAAACAACTTGGGCCAAAGATTCATACTTATTGACTTGTTTTCTAGACCATTGAGAAGGGTTGGATTTTAAAGAGGCAAATTTTTGTGATTAAAGTTATCTTAATGTATGGATGTCTTAGGATGATTAATATTTTCATATACATATGTTGTGACAACCTTAGAGATATATTGCTCAATCCTATGAATGACATTAGATATTGTTGATGATATTTTCCTGAAGAAACCTATTGTTTCTCTTGAGCCAAATATTCCAAATAACTATGGAGGGACTTATCTCCTAGATAGAAACAACAAATGACACCTTATATAAAAATGGTCAACTCTTAAATAATTACATAGGGCTAGTTGCCATAGCTGATGACCACCCAAACTTAAAACTAATTAGTAGTAGTTGTCCATCAAGAAGGGGCAATGCAAGAAAAAATTATCTGAGGATTCCATAAAGTAACCACCAAAAGTAGGCATACAATGCCCATAGTAATCTAGAGGGCTACAAGTCAACATGATTCATCACCATGTTGGACACACAATGAGATTAGATTGTATACTTCTTTGAATGTTATTGGATCGAAACAAGTTCATTTTCTAGAGGGTTTAAAATAAACATGTTCTCTCATTTAATTCTAATTCTAAGGCACATGCAAGCTCATAAGGAAAATTGAGGACATGAAAACCGTAAACATAACAAAATTGTAAACCATAACCTTTCCATAATCTTAACTTTGTTTGATCCTAAGATGAACACATAATCCATAATGAGAATACAATCCCCCAATGTCACAAAATAAGTGTACATGAAAGCAATTAGCTAGGTGGCTCCTGTTTTTAGAAAATAAACCTTGAAGTAACCTATATAGTTTTTATGGAGTATTATTTTATGATTAGACTTAAATTTGGTATTTAATGTTCAATTAGACTTAAGTGTTTAAATTTATTTATCTAATTGATATTATTTTAAAGATTTGCGCATTTATATTTAATTGATATTTTAGATTTAAATTTTATTAAAAAGTAATTTTGTCATTTTTATGTTGTTTAAACATATATGCAAATTATATTTGATGGACCCACCGCCACCCCCTCCCCCTCCCACACCCCCACCTCTGCCCCCTCCATCTCCACCTCCACCTCCACCTCCACCTCCACCCCCACCTCCACCTCCACCACCCATTGCAGATGAGCTCCGTGAGAGCATGAGGTGTAACCTTAATGACCTCATGCGTGATATTGAGGCTATCCGACATGAAACCCACCCCCCTCCTCACCTACTATGCCTTGTAGATAGCATGCAAGGTGTCATTCACTCCATACAACATTTAGATTATGATATTGATTCATTCAAATTATGGAGGCAAAACATGCATGCCTTCTATTCCGATGGCTTATCATATAGAGAGGTTCATAACCTCAATATAGGTAAAGGAAAATTTAAAAGCTATTTTATAAACCCTAAGATAGGTGAGGAGATTAATGAGAAGAAGCCCCACATTTCTATTAGGTGGTGTACACATCCACGTATAGCAGCACATTTTTGGGAGTGGTGGTGGATGGTATTTGACCATCCACCACATGCTAATCATGAGGTGCCCATGTACTTCCTTAGGAAGCTATTGGCTGAGTTTGAAACCTAATTATTTTGATATGAAAGTATTTTAGGGGGTTGGTGGAGGGATGCCTTAGGATAGGCCTGGGGCAAAGTTGAGTGATAGAACCAGAAACTGTAGGCAAGCTCAGCCCCTTGTACCTCTTCATGCACCTATTGTACTAGCTCCACACCATCACAGAGTAGTTTCATCCACTCTTACCTCTTTGAGTGCCCTTTCGGGCAATTTAGTACAACAGTGGATGTAGGCAAAACATGTTCATCCACTTGGACATATTTGTACTAGCTATGGAGGCATATGCACAGGCCCCTAGAGTGATGCTGATGCAGCACATGATAACCATTATCCTAAGGGTGCTGATTTTGATGATGACATATATGCTGCCCATGGTGATGATAGTGACGAGATTGATGTGTCATCATTTGTTGATCTCATGTAGCAGGGAGAGCCATAAGAGAGTTAAGAGCCATAGGCAAAATTTTAATTTTAATTTAAATATAAAGTACACATAATTATTTACTTTCTACATACATGTGTAATTGTATTAACCATATTAATTTGTACTTTTGAAATAACAGAGGATGGATGATACTATTCCTCCTATGAGGCAGTATAGTCTTTTTTCGAGACCTATAGACATTGGCATCCCTCATACAGTATGCACTTTGAAGTACACTGTAAAAATGTTCATTCAAACTTGAATTTAATAATATGTGCTCATATGTTCTTTTTATCTGATTTTGTAGGGATTGTCCACAGCTACACAGTTTGATGTTAGTACAGGTCCTACTCAAGTTACCACAGAGGCACAGCCTCAAATACATATGGTATGAACTTTTGACTGAAGACAAATAATTTGTACTATTTTTATGTATGTACATTGTTATTAACTTATAATTTGAGAAATTTTGACTCATGTATATATGTTTTATGTGTTTTGATTTGACGAACAGGAGATGGACTGTACTCATCCATACATGCCTTGATATAGTCTATTTTTGACTCCATCTTATGATTATCATGCTAGCATACCTATAGACACATCTGTGACATTGGCTAGTACTCAGGTATGATATATATACATGTTAAATTTATAGTGTATAAAAAATGTAGTGTACAAATTATGTACTTTTAGTTTGTGTACTTTTTAATTATTCATGTATATATAATTTTGACTCAATGTTTATGTATCCATAATTTTAGGACTATGTCACCATGAGTGTTTTTGAGAGCACGTGACTTAGCCAAATCGAGGTACCTACGTCATCCTTTGAGGTTAGTATTTTGATTTATGTACATAATGTATAGTTCATTATGCTCTAAAATGAAATTTTAAAAATGTATGTATTGTAAATTACAGGACCTCACTATTATTGCATTTGGTAGTTTTCAAAATGTGCCTCCTGTTACTGAGGACACCCATCTCATGTGGTATTTTTTTATTATGTAGTGAATATTTAATTTATTTGCAAGCTAGATTTTGAAACCCATTTCAATTAAGCATGTACATGATGAGACATGCCTCATGTTACATAGGGTGATCCATCTACCTCACAGGATGTCCCACATGATGAGACAACTCATATTACATAGGATGATCCATTTGATTCCTCTTCGCGCGGAGTAAAGAGGACATTCAATCAGATAGATTAGGTCTTGTTGGCACCTGTAGATTGTGTTTTTATGACACATATTGTATATTTTGATACACTTTGTGTTAGGATAGTTAAAACTATATTATATATGTATTTTTTAACTTTATAGATCATGTTATGATGTATATTAGACCATGTACTATTTTTTTACGACTTCTTATCATGCTTGTGTATGTAGTATATATTATTATGTTTCATCATGCTTTAAGTATTCAAACCATTTTCTTTATTGCAACATATTTTATTCATGAACATATGACACATTTTGTAAGTATATATGCTAGATGAACAATAATTTTAACTATTTATAGAGCATTAGATGAACAATCATTAACATCTCATTTGTGTGTCCTATCATAGTTAATGTGTTCTAAGGGGTCCTAATAGGCCCCAAGATGTCCTAGGACCACTAAGAACCCATTATGACCCTTCATGATATATTAAGACCACTTAGGAACTATTATAATGCCTTTGGACATTAGGACCTAGTAGGACTCCCTAAGTCCTATTAACACACATATGAATCAGAGTACCTAGAAATGTATCATAAGGAGTCCTTATGTGTTTTATGTTAATGTAAGACTAATTATTATGTACTAAGACATGTTATAGCACATATTAGGACTGAGTAAGACTCTCTAGGTCCTCTTAATACAAATATGGATCTAAGTACCTCGAAATGTATCATAAGGGGCTCTTATGTGTTGTTTGGTAATGTAAGACTTATTATTACTTATTGACACACATGTATGGATAACTTACCTAAAATTAATCTAAAATTAGGACCTAAAGTACTAATCCTAATTCATAATTTTAACTATTTATAGAGCATTAGTATTGATATCAAAAAGATTATTGGATAAATATCACATCAAATTGAGGTAGTTCTAATGTTTCCTAATTGGTCCTAATATATTCTAAGGTTTTTTAATGGGTCCTAGGGCCCTTACAATCCATTATGACCCCTTATGATACATTAGAATCATTAACATCCCATTTGTGTGGCCTATTATAGTTAATGTGTTCTAAGGGATCCTAATAGATCTTAAGATGTCCTAGGACCACTAAGAACCCATTATGACCCTTCATGATATATTAAGACCACAATTTAAAATCCAAGAGGAAACATTAGGACTGATTACAACCACTTAGGAACTATTATAATGCCTTTGGACATAGTATAGTATCATATGATGGTGAATGTGTTCAGAGGGGTTATAATTGGTTCTTATGAGTCCTAATGGCCCCTAATGGATTATAAGGGTTCCTAATGGGTCCAAAAAGGTCATGGGATCACTTAAAACACATTATAACCCCTTAAGACACATTAGGACTCATTAGTGTGTCTTAAATGCCTATTAAGATTATCTAAGAGGAATTAATGGATTTTAATATGTTTTAAATGGTCATAATGTGCACCCTAAACAATATTAATGGGCTTTCAAACCACATAGGACCAATCGTGATCCGTTGTGAGATATTAGGACCACTTAGAACACATTACTATGTCTTGCAATGGTTAATGTGTTATAAGAGGTTGTAATGGGGTTTCATGTGTCCTAATGTGTGCCAGTGGATCCTAATGTGTCCTAATGCGACCTAATGTGTACTAATGGATCCTAAAAATCCCTAATGTCCCTTTAGAACATATGACTAATATGACTATTAAGGCTCATAATGGGTCATAATGGTTCCTAGGAGGTTGTAATTAGTCTCAAGGATTCCTACAACCACTTAGGACCCACTAAAACTCCTTAGGAAAAAATTACAACCCTAAAGTGTATCCTACGATGATTAATGTGTTCTAAGGGTTCATAAAGTGTGTTAATGGTATGAATGGGTTCCAAGGAGTCATAATGGGTCCTAAGATTTCTTATGACCACATATGACCCATCAAAACCTCTTGGAAATATTAGAATGTACTAGGACACATTAGAAAAGATTACTTTTAGGACTACAATTATAACTAATGTGTTGTAAGGGTTCGTAAGAGGTGCTAATTTATCCCAAGGTGTCGTAATGGGACCCCTTTCTAATAAATTACAAGCACTTATAACCCTCCTCATATCCCTCCCTCCCTCTCTCTCCCTCTCTTCCTCCTTCTCTCCCTCTCACTTAACATGGTTAACATGGTTAAACATACATGTCAATTATCAACATAACAATAGCATATAATCAATACAATGAGTAATGATCTTTAAATTATCATGTACAAGTGAAGGGTTATTAATTACAATCAATAGTAATTTGAAACTTCAAACAAACATTAATTTAAACATGCTTGAATGTAAAAGTAATGGAAAAAAATAGGAGGCCATTACTTAAATTGATGATTAATTTATAATATCAAGTGCACACCTTTAACTTTCAAATAGAAGTAAAATCCTATTTTTAAATTTATTTTTACAACATATTTCAAAATATATGTAAGACAATGTCAATGATAAATATATAGAAGCATGAACTCGAAATATAGAATTGGTTCAACACATCTCTTCAAATGAGGTCCTGTAAAATAAAATTGGAAAACAAAAAAATATGTTAATAAACACATAGATTAATATGAGCTAGCTGAACTATGTAAATATATGTGTAATTTGTATGTACTCACTATGTAGAATTAAACAAGATGTTGATGCTCGATCCACTTTAACACTTAAATTTGCATAGACTGTAATTGAGACCTAAATAAGAGGAATATATATAAGTACATATATCAAAATACATACATGTATTAATTTATATAAGTACATATATAAAAATAACACAATAAAGAAAAAACTTACGTGTGTTTGATTTAAATGTAGTCATCCCACTGTACCATCTACATCCTCTCTCTTTTGCAATGCATCTATGATTGTCTCGTGCTCATCCATTGAAATTGTCCATAATATCTTATTGGCTGGTCTCCCTTTGTATCTTTCTACTTTGATATTTGTTGCCACAACCAAATGAGAATAGTGTAAAATCTCCTTTTCAGTTTGGTAGTCTTCAAATGCTGGTAAACTATTTCTTCTTGTTAGGTATCTACGTAGCCAGGTGCCAGCTACAATGACAGATCCAACTGGATACTTAAAACCATCATTATCTACTTGATGACATATCAATTTTTTCTTAGGTTCCACACATCTAGCAAGCCAATGATCAGTTTGTTCATCATTATTACTAGGTGCAATAACAACATAAACATGTCCTACAAGATAAGATAAAGTACAGAAACACTTTAATCACATGAGTACATATGCAAATTATATAAATTGAAGCATGCGATCACAACAAAATCTAATTAAATTGTGCATACTAGGTTCTATGAGGTTTGAAATACGATCATAGTCTTCTGATGCAAAAGTAACATTCTGACCTTCATTTAATATATCATCTTCAAAATGTGTGTCAATAGGTGCTAATGATCTTTGTTTCCAATCTTCAACCCATTATGTATTCTCACATTCTTCTCATTCACCTACAAGACAAAATTAACAAAAACAAGCAAGCTCCCTAGTCCATATAGTCCAAGTGTTAGAATCTGAACTCCTAAATGAATGTCACTTAGCTAACCCACTAATTGTATCATAGTCATATCTTGAAATGATATTCTTTTCTTCAACTAGGTAGAAGAAACATTTGATTGTAGAGTTATGACTTGATCCTGTGTATAAATATTTGTTACACCATTCGACAATCTCATGTGCATTTTTGAATTTAGCTTTTTCCTAAAATTTTAATTGCTCTCCACTAAGGGCTCTCTTCAAGCATGCACCAACACCATCATGTTCTCCTTTACCATGTCCATTTTAAAAAAAACTCCACACATGTTGGATGTTAGTTTGCCTATGTGTCCTACTCAACCAATAGAACATTCTAGCATTTTTGAATTGTTCTGTACAATTATTTGACCATATCCAATGTTGTGTCATTTGAATTTGTCTCTCTTGTAAATTATCATAAAAGACCTTGAAACAATATTGAACAAACTCAAATGAATGGAGTTTATTATCACTCATATAAAAATGGTACTCTCTCAATATTTTTTGATCCTCCTTTGTACTATTAAGTGCATGCCTATAAATTATATGAACATAAATTATTACTTGCACTTAATTGTAATATTGTGGTTGTACCTCTTCTTGCGGTGCAAGTGTGTAGTTCTCTGCAAAGTCAACAATTGAAAGTATAGTACCAATTGGAAATGTATTCTTACATATGCAAAATTTTTCATCAAGCCATCTAAAATATTGAGAGTGTTTAACATATTTTGGTATGATCACACTCTTAAACTCGTCCATAAATACATGACAACTAACTTTATTTGTAACTAGATCACACCTTCTTCCAATCTTCCCATCCTTTGTACTAGAAAGACATGCATTGAAAAGAAATTATTGATCATTAGGTGGCTTACAAAACAAACCTAATATGAAATCCTTTATAGTTTGAGGTGGTATTTTTATACCACATTCCTGCAACATTTCTTTACTATGCATGGTACCACGTATAGATCGAAATACATCATAATGGTAACGAAATTGAATATGAGTGTTACAACAACATGTGATTCTTTCCTTGTTAATCCTTACATACCATGGTTTACACTTTTCAAAAGATCTTTGACTAATGGTAATATGTAATACCTTACCATCTACAATTTTTAAAAAAAATTCAGATTGAGTCATGTCCAAAAGGTGTTTAGGATGTGGATCACATATTTTTGAGCCAATTCTCAATTTAAGAACATCTCTTGTATTAGGTCATACTCTTGTATTATCATGCCAAAAAATTTCAATCAAACTTTTGACTTCACTAGTAAGTTTCATATCACATCTCGAGAGTCTACTGCTAGAAGTTCATAAAATATTTGTTGGATCACATTCAAAGTTAACCCTTCTCTTTACAGCTCTTTCTAAAGTCTTACAATTCACATTAAGATATCCACTTATGTTGCTAATCAATCTTTTGTCAGATGTTGATTTGTTAACTAAAGTTGTTGTTATTGCTCATCGTGCTACATTCTTATCTTTAGATCGACTTCTTTTCCGATAACATCAAAGGCACTAGCAACAATGGATACAACTTGTTTTAAAGACTCATTTTTATTCTTGGGTTTTGCATACATTCCCAACCTTCTCATTACTTTCTTCATTTTAGACATTTTAATTAGTTGCAATATTAACTAACATTGAAACCCAAATTTCTTATTATAAAAAAAATGTCGATACAATCTATTAGCATGTGTCCTAATTTGTCTCCATGAAACCAATCCCTTAAGATTATCTAACATGTCATTAGGAATATGAAAATTATGTTCAGACACTTTACTATCATTCTAACATGTTTTTTCAGTAGTTGGTGTTTGTATGTCTACATTCATGCAATTTTTATTTTCAATTGACATTTCATTTTCACTATTATTTGGGATTTGAATCTCATTTTCAATTTTTCTTGGTATTTCTTTTGGGGAATGCATTTCAATTGGAGTTTTTTGTGCATGATCGTTTGAAAATTGCTTCTCATGAAGAAAATCTAAATCATTTAAATCATAACCTTCTTCTAAAAAATTACCAATTTCATCACGAGAGAAAATTCGAAGGTTTGTAGACACACCTATATTCAATGCATGATTAGAATATGCACCTGAATTTTCTTGTATTGGATTCTCTTCTTTGACCTCTTCATCCATCGTGGTATCCTCAATGTCTTTCTCCTTTGAAACATTGCTCAAGTCTCTAATTCTTTGTCTTCTCTCTCGTTGACATCATGCTTCATTATCTTTATTTGTTGCAATCTCCTCATCTGTTAGAACTTTTGCTTTCTTCTTTCGTCGTTGTTATGATCCCATGTTTGCACCAATTTTGAATTTGAATAAGTACCTTGCAAATTGTATAAGAAGACAAGAAAACATAATAACTATGACAGAATTTTTTGTTGCAGATCAAAACTGTTATTTAATCATTTCAATCATTGAAAGTCGGTCTATGGGGCAGCTTTTGGGGCCTAACGGGTACATTAGAAATAGGTACTCGATTGCTTAAAAATTGAGTACCCAATTTTAAAAAAATTAGGTACCCACTTACAAATCGGGTACCCAATTTTAAAAAGAATTGGGTACTTGATTTTTAAACAATCGGTAACAATGGTTGAAAGCAATCGGGCACCAGATTTTTGAATTACAAATCGAGTGCCCGATTCTTGAGACATGAGTGAGAATTTGGTATGGCACTCGAATTTTGCATGGGGTTTTGTCTTGAGGAAAGGCATGGCATAGGCTTGGTCCCACCAAGCCATGCCATTATGATCCATTTTTTTTTCTAAGGCATTTAATTGACAATTTTTGGTATTGTCATAATTTTTTTATAGTCGTCCCCATTGAATTTTTTGATGAAACAAAAATTCATTATAGATCTTACTATTCTAATTCTAAAAATATAAATTTTATAGTGTTATTAGTTTATTTGTTATTTTTCCATTATTAATCAAAACTATCTCTTAAACGTTAAAAAGTGACATTCACCTTCAGCAAAACTTTAATAACTTTTTTATTTTATAATTTATCTTAAATTAATTTATATGTCATCAATCTATATAAAATTCTTTTGAGGTTTAAAAAAAAAATTGAAAAAAGTGAGATTTTGATCATATTTGTGTGGTCCGTACATGAGAGGTTTTAAAATTTACCTTTATAGCCAATTAATAATTAATAATAAAAAAAGTATTCAATAAAAAATTAAGAAAAAATATTTTCATCAATCTTAGGTGTATTAGGTAACTCCCTTTAAAAGGATTTGCAAAAAATCATTTATTTGTATCAAATTATGGTGTTCGTACACAAGAATGGTATGGTCCTGAAACATGCATTTTGAAAAAGTGGTTTTTAAAAATCCATACCAAAAAAAAATCTATCATATGGGTACACAAATAAGTTACATATTCAAAAACTAGATTTCGAACACTAAATTTTTTATTTATGGAGTCTTTTTATATTCAATCTCTAAATGCCTCAAATTTTGACATCAATTGACAAAAAAATTCAAAAATAGGAAAAATACTTCCACTTTTTGGCCAAAAGTGAGAGCCAACTTCTTGCACTGACCCCTTATTATATATTACTAATAAAGTAAGTCATCACAAGTGACTAAACATTGTAGCCCTAACAAGGAAACCTCTTACTATAGTAGTGATGGATTTGTGGGTACCATCCCCACTGTAGTTATCCCTCTAATCAAGGGTTTCTACAATACCAAAATGATTGTGTTATGTGTGATGAATTATGTTCATGTGGTTATGATTGAAGATCATTAGATTAGTTATGTTACTTTCTTTTTAAAGTAATATGATATGTGTTTGGTATCTACTGAGTGATAGAGGAAGAAAGGAATTCACTGAAAATAGTTATAAGGTAAAATTGTGTGGATACAAATTCACCCCCCTCCTCTCAACATCCCACCATCTATACATTCCAACATGGCTACCGTCTATGCACAACATCCTTGCACCAACTCCCTTAGGATGAATGACTATTGTTTGGATGGGTCACATATCTTATATTAAGTTTTATTACCCCTAACTAATTTTTGTTATCACTTGTTAAAAACTCTTCACATTACCTTGTTAGTCCCTTCTGGGCCAGGGTACATGAGAGAAACCACTACACACATCTACCCTAGATAACCATGTTCATCACACGATGAGTTCCCATAGGAAATGTGAGTTCCCAACCCAACATTCTAATGAACAATACCTCAACCAACCTATATCTGGTAATTCAGGTCTTGCAAGATCCTGTTATACACGTGCACATACTTGTGTGTGGGCACAACTAGCTTCATGAAAATAATCACATGACACCAATTCAAGGGTTGGATATAAGAAATGAAATAAATGATAGTAGTATACAAGCTCACTCAATTATACAATAAGTCGCTATGCAACATGAACTCACTCAACTGGCCTACATTTGGAATTATGGATTCTACATGGATCCCAAAGATGGTAAATAAAAAATATGGCCTAATATTAAACCTAACATACCTTCCAAATCAAAGCTACTCTTCCAAATCAAAGCTACTAGAACAATTATTGAAAGTGGGAGAAACATAGAATGTAAAATAGATAGATCGCTCCCGATGTCTCTTGCTCCTTTTGCTCCCGCTGCTCCTGCGTTTGAATTTGTTGCTCCCACCTCTCATCCTACGGCTGCTGGGGTTGCATGTAAGTTTGCTAGCGATGGTAGGAGAGCTTCACCCATTGCTGCTATCGACTCCTCATTTGCAACATCCATATCTAGGGGGGCTAGGGTTTGCTTGTCCACTTTTGGTGCCCATTCTTCTCCTTCCACTCCTTCTTCACTAGGTGCTCGTCCTGATTCTATAGGGTCTCCTAGTTTTGGGAGAAGGACTTTTGCAGACGTTGCTGCCTTTGAAGCTACATTGTATGGTGTTATCCCTCATGCCGGTTCTTCAGGGCCTTCTTGTCATGATGTGTCCCCTGTAAGTGCCTCAAATCCTATTAGGGTTTCTTTAGACCAAAAACAGTTGAAGATATCTTCCATATGGTAGAAGAGCTCTCCTCTTTTGCTGCTATTTTTTGCTTTTGGGGTTTTTGGCCCTCTCTTCCTTATCTTCACACCTGGATCTCCATGCATTGGGAACCAATTTTAGACAATAATGTCCACATCTTTCCTAATGCAAAAGGATTCTTTATAGCTAAGTTTGAAAGTGTTAAAGACAGGAAGACTATTATGTGTGATAATAGTTTTTAATGGCAGGGAAGATATCCACTTATGGCCAAACTGTGGCATATGGATTTTAATCCACTTACTGAATCCTTTAACAGGTTCCCTATCTGGGTCTGGCTTTCGAATCTCTAGATGCAAAAATGACAAGATTCTATTTTTGAAACTATTGGGAATGCTATTGGTAATTTTTTATATGTGGATTCTGACACTTCAGATATATTCCATTCAACATGTGCACGAATTCTTGTGAAGTTGGATGTTTCTAAGGGCCTTCCTGAGGAGATTTGCTTGGATTCTATGAGGGGTTCCTAGACTCAAATGTTGGATTTTGAAGGTATCCCTTTTCATTGAAGAAAATGTCACATGACAAGTCATATTGTTGATCATTGTGGTGCTAAGAAGTCCATATCAAGGCGACCACCTTGTTGGTGGTCAGGGGCCTCTTCTCAACACTATACGGTGCATAAACCTTCGGTTGTACCCTTGGAACCTATGGGTGATTCTCCCCCTAATGATGCTTCTGGCAATCATTCGGTGCTTGTGGTAGAGGATGTTGTTCGGACTTTAGGTTTGGTCCCTATTCCCACTTTGGCTCCTACCCCTATATCAGATGCTCTTTCTGGGGGCCAGTTGTCTTCAAGCTCTTTGAGGGAGATTGTTGTGGCTCCTGCTTCCCCTGGGTTCCATCGTTCCATTTCGTCTGGGGTTTGGGTTGCTGAGGTTGCTGAGGTGGAGGATGGTTGGATTGCGGTAAAAAGAAAGAAAACTAAGCCTTCTGCCCCCCCTTTAGATATGAACCTCTGGTTGCGCAAGGAAGGCACTAAATTAAAAGGAAAATCATAAGTTTCCTTGTTGTCACTAGCTTTTTTGGTGAGGTGCTCGTTGTTGTGCAGGTGTACTGGTTGTGGTACTGGTGTGCTAGTTGCTGGCTTTTTCTTGCCAGTTGGTTTAGTCTCTAGGTTCCAAGTCCCTATAAAATCTAGTTGTTTTTTCTAGTCTTATCTTTTGGTTTTAGGTCCCTGTAAAATCTAGTTTTGGTTTTTTAACTGGTTTCAAGTCCTAGTAAAACCTAGTAGTGCTTCATGGTTTATCTTTTTCTTTTATGTATAGGGTTTCGAGGCCCCTTCAAAACCTATTTTTACCTTAATCTAAAACATACCTTCCAAATCTATGACCAAAAAAAGTGTCAATAAATAACCAAGAAAATTAGGTGGCACACAAAATGAAATGATGGAGAAGTAAAAATCACTCAAAGTTAATTTTTTTTAAAAGTTGACGAAATTAAAACCCATTTTCCAAATGTGGGTAAAATGCCCAAATATCAAATAAAACTCAAGTTTCTAATTCATATGCAAATTTGGACAATATAACACAAAACCTTTCAAATTAAATAATTAAAAGAGCCCTATTTACTCATTCTTGCCCATCTAGGCCAAATCAACACATGAAAATGGAGAGGAACACTAGTTCTCAACCTCCAACCATAAAGAAATTGACAATGAAAGTTAAAACGAACCAAAACTATTTACATAGAAAAGCCCTACCTCATATCCAAAATGGTATAAAAAGGAAAGAAACCCCACAAAATAAAAAGGGCACCAAAAGTGATGAATCATTAGCAAAGGAGGAGTTCCCCACTATGAATCCAATGAGCCTATTCTTGCAATAATCCTATGAGCACAACTCACACAACAAAGAAATGACCAAATTGCTCACAAGAGGATTTTGGAGGATTTGCACCAAATTCCTGAATTCCAAAGTGAGAAGTGAGAATGAACTCACTTTTTAGCCAACATATGCACTTTTACAAGGTGACATATAAATTAGACTATTAAATAAAATAATATAATTAGCTCCCTTAGCCAAAATAAAATTAGGCAATCCCAATTCAATTGGAATTCAACTATGGGAAATTAACCAGCAATAAGATAAAGATTAAAATAAATAAAATCCCTCTAAGCCATTAAAATAACTTTTCATTTAATATTTTCTATGATATTTGTGGAATTCTATATGCACAGACACACTCACGCATCTAATCATATAATGCATTATGAATTCATATTTACCAATTACCAAAGGGTTAAAATAACAATAAAAGATACATCATCCATACACGGATGATATTGGCTCAACATGAAAGGTTTGATCACTAACTCCAAGTGTCCTTGTCAAGGATATAAGTCATGCATAGTAAAAAAACACAATAAAGTGTAGGTGCACAATATATCATAGTCAAAGCAACAAGCACACATAATCATGTAATTAAAGCATCCAATTAACCCTATTTAATAATCATTAAACAAGCCATTTTGCATAAATTACTAAACAAACAAGGTAATTATCCATAGAACAATAAATTGATAAATCCAATATGGATAAAACATTTTCTAATTATCTTACACATTTAATATTGTATATAATAATAATTACTCAACGAAATATAAAGGAATGATATACATGAATCTCAAAAATAGTCATCCTAAAGCAACATCATAAAACAATAGGATGCATATATGACCAAAATACCATAAGTCAACATGGTCAACCACATGAGTCAATCCTTGCTATAGGAGTCCAATCAACTTTAGCAAAAAAAAACACACAATGTAACCATTGTTCCCATCTCAGGGGTACTCACAGAACAACATCGAGATACTATATGAATCCAGGAAACCATTGGCACAAACCTTAGTGAAACCATCAAATAAATCATGAGTGCTATTAAAGCAATAACATAAAAAAACCATCCCAATGATGTAGACCACTCATAGGTCCTAACATGATCACTCAGAAAGAACAAACAACAAGATTGCAACCATCAAGATGACTTACATGAATCAAATGGGAGAGGCACTACAACATGTGAGCAAATCATCCCTTTTACATGGCTAATAATCCTTACTGACATGGTATCCACCTCACCAATTCAAACTAATCCAAGCCCTCCATTTGAAACTTGGGTCTCAATTGTCAATTTCTCTCCAATTCCTATAAATAAAAGACTCTCCTTATGGATTTTATATAGTCCATTATTTAGTGCTATCATTCCAAATAATCTATAATCTATTTGATTAAAATTTTACCAACTTTTCATTAAAGATAAAGAAAAATAGATTTGAACCACTTAATCATTCACCACATGTATCCAATGTTAACTTGTGAAACTATAAGTAAAAAAAATCATAAAACCACCCACACAAGTAACACAAAGACAATAATATTTTTCATGTGGAAATCCCTAGTTAGAGGGAAAAACTACAGTGGAATTAGTACCCACAAATATTTGCACTCTTCTGAAATGCACTTGGTTAAACACCTAGCCTTGCTAGGTGAAGACCTTATTAGGAGTCACCTGGTTAAGGGATTTTCCTCTAGCCCTATTAGGAGGTTTACCTTGTCAGGAGTAACCTTGTTGAAGGATTTGTAACTTAAACTAACAAGTCACCCAATTAAGGGAATTAATCTTCATACCTATTAGGATCTTGCTCAACTTTTTAAAAGTGACACAGTTAAGGGATTTAGAATTGGAGAACCTATTAGGATTCAACACAGAAAGTGATCTAGGTATAAAACTTCTCAATTGATATTATAGATCAAATTCAACTCAAAAAAAAAATTCACTTTTCAAGAATTCAACTCCTAGCTTGATTGCACACACCATTCATGATCTACACACTTACAACTGTTAGAGTAATTAGATATTTCCTAATTAACTATAGTTGCTTAAGCTAAACTTTAGGCATCTAGTAATTAATTCTTTTATTAATTATTTTGATGCAACCTAGGCTAGACCCTTTTAGGGTTTCGATCTCCTTTATAAGAACAATCTCTCACTATAAACATTAAATTGAGACTAATTCACTTTTGATAATAGCAATCTCTAATTTTCTCATCAAGAATGTCTCATCTATGGATATGACAATTCTAGCCTCCATAGCTTTTTGCTCCTCTCTTCTGTGACAAGTTTTTGGATGTAGGTGATTCTGTAGTGCCTGCCCCTAGTTCGCATTTTTGTTATCATTGTCAAATTCTTTTAGGTTGATTTTATGCATTGATTAGTTTTAGAGATACTGGATTTTCAATAGTATGATATTATTTCATGTTTTGGATTACATATATACTTGTTGATTTCATTTCATTCATGTGTTGTTAACGATATCTTAATGATCCTAGTTAGTAAATGTAGTTTCTTTTATAAAAATGTTAACATGATGTCTTTAATGATGATTATGTTGTATTGATAGAGATGCATTATTATATGTACGCATTTGATGTTAGACTTGTGATTTTTACGATACTTACCCCATACTTGCATGTGTATGGTGTGCGTGTTTATTTTATCTTTCTGTCTGACGTGTTTGATGTGGTTAAGGGAGGGAGTCATAGTCACCTGCTAGTCGGGATCTACACGATGAACCACTCCCCGCCATTGTCTGTTTAGTTTAGATATATTATATACATGTACATGCTCGTCTTTTATGCAGGATGTAGGTACCAGGCATCGACTTCCCTGAATTGCCAGGATGAGCGTGCCCTATTACAAATACTCAAATGGTGAGAATGGGAAGATAATGATCAGGTCCAATCCTAGCCATAAGCCTATAATACTTGTCCTGTAAGGAGGACTCGTAACAGACTGTCTACCTTTTTAAAACCCGTGAGTATTTTGTGCGTATGTTGTTTTGTGAGTGTTTGATGTATTTTCTATTAAATTAAGTCTAATTAAAAGATTAAATTAATGGAAAATTATTATGATATTATGAATATTTAATTATATTTAATTAATTGAGAAATTAATTAAATATAAAGAATTAAATTGAAGATAAAAGTTTTAAGATTAAATTTAGAACATGATAATATTTATTTAATTTAATAATAATATATTTAGAGTTCATTTTTAAATAAATGCTAACTATTATTGTTATTTAAGTTAATAAATATTTATCAAATTAAACGTTCTAAATATATTAAAAAGTTAAATAAAGTTTAAATTTAGAACGTGATTATATTAATTTAATTTAATAATAATATATTTAGAGTGCATTTTTAAATAAATGCTAAATATTATTGTTATTTAAGTTAATAAATATTTTATCAATTAAGTTTCTAAAAAAATGAAATTAAAAGTGAAAAGATATTTAATTATCATAAAGATTATAGTTCGCATGATTTATGCATGAGTTTAAAATATAAGAGATTAATTTAAAAGATAAAAAACATGTGAACTTAATAAAGATATTCTAAGAAAGTGTGCATGAGATTTTAAAAAGTTAATAAATTAATTTTAAAAGCAAAGTAAAGTGGAAAGTTAAATAAAGTAATTTAACAATTCACTTAAAGTGCATGAAGGAATAATAAAAGAATATTTTAATTTAAAAAGAAAATTAATTGTGCATGAATGAATGAATTAAATAAAATAATTATTATTTTAGAGTTGTAGAGATAGAAACCCTAAAGGGTAATTAGATTCTATATTAGAGAGTTTTGGGGTCATTATTTAGGAGGGAGTTTTTCAGACACAAGTTTCAAGGGCACACACAGGTTTGGAGAGTAATTCAGAGGGTTTGGAAAAGAAGGAATTTTTCGTAGCTTGAAGGATATTGCTTGCAGTAGAAGTTTTCATCCAGCTGTTAGAGTTTTAGCATCAGTACGAGGTAGGGTTTTGAAATCCTATGAATGCAATTTTAATTGGAAATATCTGTCTGCTTTGTGATTGTTGGGTGATTGAAATTACGTTTGTCATCTTGATTGTTTTTCTGACCTGACTGATTGATAATTAGTCTCCTAAAATTCTGTTTATCATTTCGATTATTTTCAAGATCTGATTGGTTTAAATTAGTTTCTCATTGTTTATACAGAAGAATCATTGAGGAAATTAATTAAATCATGTAGGGTTTGAAGGAAAAGAATATTTAAATTTAGAAAGAGTTTGTCTATGGAAATGAAAATTTTAGGATTGAAAATTCAAAGGGTTCGATTTATTTTTCCTATTAGACTAAAGTTTCAATCATGGATTAAAAATATATATACATATTTTAATATGAACTGGAAGAAGTATTGTGTAAAAATGATATATATATATATGAGATAAAAGAAAGTTTATAATAAATTTTATATATATACACAAAGCTTTTTATTATAATAATAAAACGTTTTTCGAAATTGTATAATTTTAAAATTAAAAAAAATATATAATAATACATAATGTAGGGTGGGGATATTACCCCCCCACCGTACTTGCTGCCGGTATTCATTGCCGCGGCAACCGGTACCGCTGCTGCGCTTAGCAGGGTACCTGTTGTCGTAGGTACCAGGCCGGCGGGCCTTTAAACACGCCGAAATATATATATACATTTTTATATTTTGTTTTTTTTTTAAAAATAAATTTTAATGCGTTTTAAAATGTAATTAATAAATGTGATTTAATAATGTTTTATTAATGATTTTTATTAATATTTAATAATTTAAATATTAATATATATTAATGTAGTTTTCATAATTATTAATAGTTTTTAGTTAAATATTAATAAATTGATAATCAATGAAGATTTTAATATAAGTATTTAAATGAACAAATTATTGATTAATTTAATTAATATTAGCTTAATTAAAGTTAATTAATAATGGGCATTATTTGTTAAAATTGTAAAATTAGATTATTGATTTAATAGAAGATATTAATGAGGGTTTAATGATTTTAATAACGTCGAATTTGTTTTATTTAAAATCATTAAGGATTGTTTTTATAATATAAATAAATAAATGATTATCCTTAGCTTAGTTATAAGGTAATTGAACAATCATTTAAATATAGAAATGGGTTAGTTAAAAAGGAATGATTGTGAAAACTTATTACCTAGAACATATGTTTAACTGAAAATGAAACCTTATGTTCAACTTAACTACGTGAGTTCGATTAAACCAAACATGAAACTTACTCTTGGTATTTGTATTGTTTTACTTGTACTTCCTATGCTTTGAGATTTTGGCGTTGATTAGATGTCGACCAGTCTAGGGAGTACACCAGAGGTTTTGTGAGATTTATTTTATACTATTGATGTGATTGGATGTCATGATGTGTTTTGACATTCATATTGGAGATTATATTTATGAGTTTTATTTGTGGAGCTTTTATGTGTACTCGAATAGGAGAACCATCTTGTTATCAGGTTGCTTGTTAAGGAACCAAGTTTGATCTTTATGGGTGTTGTGGTATGGGACACAACTGTGTTTTTATGTGCTTAGAAGAGGTTGTCTAGCTACGTGACTTGGGAGTGGCTTGCATAGGGGTCCGGGACCCAAAGTGGTCAATACCAGGGTAACCTAATGCAAGTTATGTAATAAGTGATAATCTAGTAATTAAAATTTATGGGGGGAAACACACTAAAAAGATAAGTTAGAGATTTTTGATCTACCCATGCCTTTAGTGCTTGTATAGACTAAGGATGGGAATGAGATGAGTGCCTCGTCTTCTTGAGAGGGCTTTCTAGTTTCCATATGTGTGATGTTGAGGGTCCGGGGTTCAGAGTAACCAGTCCAGGGTAACTCAACGCTTGAGGGTCCGGGGTCTATTAAGAGATCAGTCCAGGGTAACTCAAGCAACCATGTGATGACACTCCCTAGTATGTAGCCTGAGTCTTCTCTATAGTTTTGTGTATCTCTAGTGGTGTACTTATTATTGATTGTGTTTATTGTGGTTATTACTTTCATTGAGGATGATTGGTGATTCATGGATGATGTACTCTTGATATGTGGTTTTTGACTTGAGGTGATTATCTTTTGTTGACTTTACCTTATGATCTTGGTATTTGGTTTATACTTGGTTCGTGTATGATGTTTGGTTATGTGGTGTCGATATTGGATTGAGTGTTCTTACTGTTGGATTATTTTATCTTCTTGAGTAGTATGTGTTACCTTTGAGATAGTTGTGGCCTTTAGGAGTTCCATGCCTAGGAATGTTTTATGTTTGATAGCTGTATGTGGATCGTTCTTTATCTTCCCTGCACGGTGGGAGTGGAAGCCTGACTAGGTAACCACGCGGTCGGGAGGTAGTGCCTTCTTACCATTTGGGTTCCCCTTCACATTGCCAGCTGTTGGTTGTTCGTTGCAGAAGATGTACCTTTATCATTCTTATTTCTTATCTTAGAGACTTCTTTTTCGATGATGTATATATGTTATCATATATCCTGGTGTATTGTATCTATTTTCACATACCCTGCGACATGTGCAGTGGATGTTATTTGGTGGATGTACTTTCATTGTATTAGATATACTTATGCATTTGCTTATGCGATTATGTATTTTTTATTCCTTTATGATCTTGAGACATTGTACTTGAAACTTAAACTAATTAATTTAAAATTATAAAATGTGACTCAACGTAAAGGAACCCTTGAGGAATTGAAACTATATCTATAATTGCAAATGTGTATTTGATGTGTATGTTCATGTTGCTTCCGCATTAATGTTATCTGGATGTTGTTTAAACTTTTAAAAAAAAATTAGTTCAGTAAACATTGTAACATGTTAGGTTTATTTCTCTTGGGTTCCCGAGCGGGGCGTTACAGATTCTTGGGAGTTGTGGGGTTGATCTTTCATCAACTTCAACATGGTATTAGAGATCCATATCTTTATGCCTCTATTTTGTTTGTGAGAGATTTGGCATATGGTTTCAGATCTATGGCTTTCAAAGGATTTTGTATTAAATTTGAGGGGGACCTATTTTTTAGAGCAGTTTGAGTTCAAACGACATCACCATTGACCTTAGAGCACTCGAAAACCCCCATTTCCATATAAAATATGTCTCGTTTAGACGCTGTTGAAATCTAAGGTGAATTTTTTTTGCACCCAGGCCTTATTGACTTGAGCACGCAAAATAAGGTGATGGTGATTTTGTGATTTTTTATCACAATATTTCTTTATAGGGCGCATGATATTTTTTATTGGATATCTTTTAATTACAAAGCTTGTGCATTAAAATATCTATCCAATACACAAATTGTACTATGCAATTTTGGGTTTGAGAGCATATTATTAGAAAGTGGGTATTTGAAAATTAAGGGCTCATGTGTTTTTTGGGCCTACACCCTCTTCCCATGCCATTGCGATTTTTTTTGGATTTCGGGGAGCCAAAATTTCTTGGTGAGTCTTCACTTTTTGGTAAACTACATCGGTTCCTTTGTCCTTGTAACTCCACCTATACCTATGATTTGATGGTTTAAGAGTGCGATTTGGAGCCTGCTACACCTCCGTTTGTGTGCCTTTCCATCATTACTTGTCTTTAGACAGTGTGTAGATGGAATTGACTCCACTGATGTGGTTCGATTCCAAAGTGTGGACAGGAGCACAAAAAATGAGCTGATTTTTTTAGAGCTAGGTGTTTTTTCTTTGGCAGCACCATCCCACCGTTTGCATGTCATCAGTTTGATGCTCCATGACTGGTCTTTCCACTGCCCCGTTTTCCATTTTTTTCACATGAGTAGGTGGGCCTTTTTTGGGGGTCTCAACATGCCTACTCAACAAATTGTTTGTGGAGCGAACTTTGGACACAAAACTTTGACTCCTCAATTATGCCCTCATTTGGATCACTTTGGGATCCACGTCTCTCAATTTCTACACAGTTTTCAAGCCACCAATTGTGGTTGTTTTCTAACACAACACTCTTGGTCATGTTGTTCAACTTTGATAAGCATGATTTTTGGGAACCGTTCTCTTCCCAATCAATCACCTCAGGCTACACTAGCCTGTCCTCATGATATTGGATATTTGTATGGTCTAGAATTTTGAATGCCAACCCACATTCCTCCCATGTTGGTAGTTTTATGGTGGAGTTTACTATTTTTGGCATCCCTTGATTTTGGTGGTTCCCACACTTTGAGGCTTGTACATCCACATACCCCACACACTAATTCAACTCCTCTATGACAATGTGGACCTCTTTTTTGAGATGGGAAACTTCTTTTAGAGGTAAAGATTGGGTGCATTTATGGAGGCATCTCTCTCATCTAAACATCTCTTACCTCATGTCTATATTTTCATTTTAGTTGTTTTGTCTTGTTTTTCCTTCTGATTCAAGTAGTGTCATCCAAAGATACTCATGTAGATTATTGTATTCTTAGGATTCACCATATCTTATGTCTTATTGTACATGCACTACTCATGATTAAAGTGCCATGGGGGGTTGATATTTTGCCTTTGTTTTTCATCTTCCTTTGTCTAGTGAGTGTCTCTTCCATAAAATTAGCCTCATGACGTGTCTGAGATTGATCACCTCAGTACACAAGTATGTACTCTTTTGTGCATCTTGATCATGGTTCCTTGACATGTAGTTCTTTTGGCCTACTTTTCCAGTTGCTTGTCACCTCACCCTTTTCTACATTAGGGGGTTCTTCTGTTGTTTCTCATGCTTTTTTGATTTGATTGATCAACTCTTCAGGCTTTGGTGTTTCATGCCATCTGTATCTTTGACTTCAATTTTTTTCCTTTGTGTGCCTCCTGCTTTGATGTAGATTACAATATTCTCTACCTGGTCAGGTTCTATTTCAGTAGAGGTTCTTCAAATCAACAGTTAGTTTTGACAAAACTTTACAACTTCTACATGCTTCAATAGTTTTTTTCATGATCATCTTTTGTTCCTATCTTCTAGGACATTCCCTAGTTTGGAGGCTTCTTTAGTCCTTCACTAGTTTATTTTAGCATTATTTCCATATCTTTTTGGAGTAGGACTTTTCCCATGTGGTTTTCTTTATTTCTTCTCTTTACAAAGATTTGGTTGTGCTTGGGTACCTCATTAGGCCTTGTTGTCGGGACCCAATTCTACTTTCAATAGTAGTTTCTAGGTTTTTAGCTACTCCCTAAGATTATCTTAAGGGGGTGGGGTGTTAGAGTAATTAGATATTTCCTAATTAACTATAGTTGCTTAAACTAAACTTTAGGCATCTAATAATTAATTCTTTTATTAATTATTTTTATGCAACCTAGGTTAGACCTTTTTAGGGTTTTGATCTCCTTTATAAAAACGATCCCTCATTATAAACATTAAATTAAGGTTAATTCACTTTTGATAATAACAATCTCTCTTTTTGCTCATCAAGAATGTCTCGTCTATGGATCTAACAATTCCAACCTTCATAGCTTTTTGCTTCTCTCTTTTATGAAAGGTGTTTTCATGTAGGTAATTCTTGGGAGTTGTGGGGTTGATCGTTCATCAACTTCAACAACAACTACAACATTCTATCATATAAATACACACTTCAATTTCTATGTTGGCCACCACTTTAACCAAAAAATATTGCACTTTAATTTCACTTCATGCTCACCAACACATATTACCAAATCCTAATCCAACTTTTACCAGATCCACATGATTACCAATTTGAACCACACATCGATTCAAAAATGAACATCTGGCGTTTCACACTTTTCCCAATGAACATGCGTAACTTTAAGAAATTTGATCACAACTACCAATGAATGACCAATTCATATTACCCATTTGTGTGACATTATTTTCACATCATCACCGAACTTTATATTGTGAGAGATCCACCAGTTTTGACTAAAGCATTACTAGTTCAGGATCAAACATAAATTATTCTAAGTATTCTTACACTTTTTCTTTAACAAAACTCAATCAATCCAAAACATTTGTTACTATAAATAAAATCATGTGTGATTGTATCAGTGATCACAAAACTAAGTATAGATCATAGATCCTAAATTATAATGTCTAATTATAATATCTGAATCATCATATATTTGATGGACCAATCAAACTATTCATTGCCTACCACTAACTTTTCAACCCAATTGCCTTGTCACAGTTAAATCCATCATAAATATTGACCAATTTATTTTTAGCTTGCATGATGGGAGACAATGCATAATGATAAGTACGTTACTCATCCATAGCTACCATACACCTGAGTTTCTACTACACAATGAATTTCAAGCTAATTTCCACTCCATACATACTAGAACAATACTCTCAATAAACAATTAACCAATAACCTTCAAGTTGACATTAATGACAACATGATAATTGAACAAATTACCATCAAATATGCACTATAACATCTCTTCAACACAATTTGCATCATTTATGCCAATATTCTCCCCCTTTGGCATTAATAGAAACACCAAATAGAAACTTGGCAACTGACAACACCAACTATTATGCATCATCAAGTTTCTCCCATTGAGTTGATTCATCCTCTCATATCCAGTTATTTTCCTCTTTGTCTTCTTGTACTCCTCCCCTTTGACAAAAATAGAAAAGGTTCTGATCAAAATGAGTCACTTATCTATTAATCTCAAAAAATATTCTAAATTCCAATTTAACTTCTTCAATTATAACTACTCCCCCTTAGAAGTAGTCCCATTTACATCAATCCACTATAAACAAGACAATAAGTCCATTGGATTGATTCAACAATAACTTCTTAGTTCTACTTTGGTAGGGGAATGACCTCTAGCATACCACTTAGATACTCAAAAGTGCCCTCATGTAGTGACTTTGTGGAGATATCTTTAACTTGTTCCTTTGACATTATATAATCCATCTTTAGCTCTTTCACATTCATATTTTCTCTCAGAAAATAATACTTAATTTCAATGTGCTTAGTCTTGGGGTGATGCACTAAATTATTTGATATATTTATTATACTAGTGTTGTTACAAAAGATGATCCCTAATTTTTTAATCTTTTCATTAATCCCTTCCAAGACTTTCTTTATCCATATAGCTTGTGAGAAATTACTAGAAGCTACTATATATTCTGCCTCTAGTGTGGATTGTGAAATATAATTCTACTTCTTACTAATCCAATACACAAGTCTTCCACCTAGGAAGAATACACCAACACTTATGCTCTTTCTATCATCAATGTTACTCACCCAATATGATCAATAAACACATTTAGAATAAAATCCTCTTTATGGGGATACCAGAGTCTATAATCAATTGTTCCTTTTAGATATCTAGACATTCTTTTCATTACCATCATGTCTACTTCTTTGGGATTAGACTAAAACATTGCAGCAATCCTAACTACATGAACAATGTTTGGTATGCTATGAATAATATAATGTAGTTTTCCAATCATAGACCTGTAAAGAGTCTCATTCATTGAACTTAAGTCATCATCCTTAGATAGCTTACATCCTATATCCATGGGGGTTCCAATTAGGTTTGAATATTCAATCCCAAATGTCTTTTAACACTTATTTCATATTCTTGTATTGACAAATGAAAATACCATCTTTAAGTTGCAACACTTATAAACTAAATATTTGTTTATCTCACCTATCATAAATATGACAATAAAAGTAGTATGCACAACCTTATTAGAAAGGGTCACATGAAGATTGATAAAATATTGAGGGTGGTAAAGGAAAACATTACAAGTATGAATCCAAACATCAGATGTGTTATAGGTATCCTTATGCAATCATTCATTGGAAAGATGCTCTTTAGTGATAACATTCATGGAGGAAGAGGGATAAATCAAAATACAATGAAAATGATATGAGCAATGCTAGTAGTGATATATAGAGGACCATTATGTGTTTTAAACATATTAGAATGATCAAAGCTGATATGAAGTGAAGGTTTAAATTTAAGGGAAGGAAAAACTGAAGGTTAATGTTGAAACTCAGCATGATTAAACACATGATTAACTTCTTCTATGTTTTCATCGCAACTAATACTAGCAACATGAGAAAAAGGTTGTGTAGACATCTAAATCTGATCACATAAATATGTAATTATATTTAGACATCTTCTAAGATATTTTTAATAAATATATAATATTTAATTTATGTTATCCCTTAGGTAATTAATTTAATTAATTGACTATAGTCTAATTGATAATCAAATGACAACCAATAGTTTGATTTATTAATTAAATCCCTATTCCTCTATTAAATTAAATAAATTGCACAAAACATTTTATTTAATTATAAAGTACTCTCACTTAATTAATTAATTCAATTAATTAAATCCCTCAAAACCTTAACTAATCCTCAACCCAGGAGTTAACCTAAATCCAACCCATGCACCAATAGTTGGCCTTTTAATTAAATCAATTTATTTAATTAATTCCTCCACCTTTGATTTTTTCCTAAAAATCCACTCACCAGCCACATCACCCCCTTATCTAATCCACGTCACCCCCTTATCTAAGCCACTTCATCCTATAAACTCAACCACATCACCCTCTTATCTTAGTCTATTTACCTATCCCAAATCACTTGCACAAATCAAGGCATGATTTAAGCCTTCCTAACTCAAGCCCAAGTCCACTCTCCTACCACATATCCCTCTCCCACCTCAAAGAACTAAATTCCATCTAACATCTCCACTTAATTATCCCTCTAGAAATCTTATCTCATCACACTCATGCTATTGGTTGCACTTGTTGTAAGGCTATGGATTTGTGAAAACAAAATCCATGTGCTCATTTATCCTTACATCTTAGTCGTCCCTCACAATCTCTCTACTTCACATCTTAACCATCTATTTCCTCTACCCATGGCATATAAATTGAACTCTATATCGTTCACAAATCATCCACCCTTTGAGTAGAGTTATTATGTTGGTTTGAGAGCTAAAAACTACAAAAGCACCATTTCTATACTTGAATTTTCATTCATACATCCATCGTTGAATCCACACTTTGAAGTTTGAAGTAAACATTAAGCACACATTTCGTCTTTGGACCAAGTCCATGCTATAAACGATCTTCAATTTTGAGGATTGCACTTCGATTTGTTTGTTTTAGCTCTTTTACGATCTTCTCGTATTTGTTGTTATTGTTTTTAGTTTGTGAACAATTAACTTTAGTTTTATATTCTTTGCATTCTAATTTCATAGCACACATGTTTATTAAAGACATTCATTCAATGTAAAGTTAAAAGGGTTGGTGTAAATTTGCAAATTATGATTAAAAGGTGCAATAGATTTATTCATAATATTAACCTCGACATTAAAAAAGAAGCATTAAAATCAATATGTTACCGAATAATATTCTTCAAAGCATATTAATTTTGAGCATCATGACTAGGTTGAGGATGTTATTAATAAGAAACACTTTTATCAAATGACTTAGGCATAGGTTTTCTAGTGTCAATAGAATGAATACAAGGAAGTTTAATAATGTTAGCATTGATCAACTTTGACATCACCGCATTCAAATGTTTAGATGAAGCAATATCTTTACGATTAGGATGATACACAAAGAAAAATGTAGTTGTACCTTCAGGTGTAGTAGCCACTTGATCATCTACTATGTTTGTTGAATTATTGATTATGATGTAGTTGTTAGGCTTAGAAATTTTTTTTTGATGAACAAAGACGTCACTCTTATAAAAAATAACAAAGAGTCATTGGAGTGTTACTCTCAAGATGGATCACTTGTAACTGATAATGGTGAAACAATACACAAAGATATGAGAAGGAAGTATACTCAGTAAGGAGAATCTTATCTCTAATGTCTTTTTGCAAACCAGAAATAAAAATATGTTGAATATCATGACCAGGAACATGATAAGATATATTAGAGCATATAAATGTTTGAATCTTTTAATAAAGTCACTACATTTTGTTTACAATGCATCAAACCAGTCGAAGAAATTTGAGGACCAATGTTGTTCTTAAATTGTTTAATGAAAGGGTTGGCAAGCATTTGAAAGTAATTGAGAGAATAAGGAGGTAAAGAGCAATACCATTGCAAAGCTTTGTCCCTAAAAGTACACATGAACAACTTAGTGGTTTAGTCGTTAGCAAAACCATTACATATAGTTTGGAAATTCCTGACATGAATCACAGGATCATGCATACCATTATAAGTCTCAAGATGAGGATCATGCCTTTAACTCGAATGTAAACATTATCTCTTTTGAGTTGGAAACTATAGGTGACGAGCCACTTGGAATCCCAATTAATGGGATTCATTTAAAACATTTCAATTAAAGCACCTAGGTGTACTTATTTATATAAGTTTGTCTTGTTTGAGTAAAGGAAAAACAAGGAGGGAAATGACATAGGAATCATCTTCTTCTAGGGTAGAAGCATCAAATAGTTACATCAACATGTTGGACTAACTACCAACGTTCCCCTTCGAGATTTGTGACATGGCTTAACCGCCTCCTTTGTTGTATAAGTCTAGTGGTTGTATCGAGCATTAACAGGTCGATCTTTTGGTGCAACGACAACTCTAGCTTGTAACAAGTGGTATCAGAGCTTGGTCACAGGTTTAAATCTCCTCAGGTAATGCTAAGGGGGGATTGTTGGAATAACTGCCAACATTCCCCTTCGAGATTCGTGGCATGGCTTAACTACCTTCTATGTTGTATAAGTCTAGTGGTTGTATCGGGCATTAACAATTCGATCTTTTGGTGCAACGACAACTCTAGCTTGTAACACAACATCCATGGAGATGTCTTGCACGCTAATCCTAAGATTCTTGTGAAGCCTATTTATTATAGGACTTTCACAAGAAAGAAGGGCGTAACCCCATTGTGCTTAAAGATATCTTGGAGGAGGTAATTAACCCTAGACTATGAAAACCATCAATAAGCCTAAGGGGGTTCTTGCAGGAAAATGATAGACAATAGAGGACCGAAAGACAAGTATGACTACTCCTCCAAGATATGGAGATGTGGTCTTGTGTAGCATATGGTACCTAGAGTGCCCATATTGCCTAATTTCATCCCTTGTTGTGCAAACTTCAACTCAAAAAGGAGGATTATTCAGGTCACAGTCTTAGGGTGTAGATTTTCCTAGAGGCCAGACACAACATGCTATATATTCTCCCCCTTAGTAGGCTGGGTTGGAGCAATTCACAAGAGAAGGCTTACAGATTATTTGGCTATGAGACACAATCAATAGTCATTCATCAACCATTGCTTCGATCTCTCTCGGAATTAGGAACATGAAACATAAACAATTACAAGATGTATGTTCAATGCTAACTTCCATCTATGGTGAGGAAAGTGATTTTGATGTCCACCACTACCAAATATGTTTCTTGTTCAAAATTTGAAAGGAGAAAGGACACTCCACCTATGAATTTGTAGAAGTTCTGGCCACCCTTATCTTTGCAGCAATGGCTAATCTTTAGACAAAATGCACCAAAGATAAAAAAAAAACTCAAACATGATTCTTTTTAAGATTCACGAAAACATAGTGAAATTTTCTCAAAATTTTTTGTTTTCAATCACAAAATATACATATCATGAAGATCAAATGCTGAAAATTTCAAAAAAATTCATTGTGTTTTTTGTTTTTTTTGAAATTTAGTCAATGATGCAATTTGTAGGGAGGATAGCCACATCCCATCTCTACTCTACTGAACTCCTATTTGGCATTCCTCAGGCACATTACCATGATTTCTATGAATTCTCGTGGGCCTTCTTGGTGCCCATTGTGTGTGATTTTAAGGATATAAATGTTCAAAACCCTCCATGTTTCCTTGTAGACTAGTGGGTTGGGAAAAGATCCTCATAAGTAGGAAAGGAGAATGAAAGATTTGGGTTGGGAAAAGGAAACGATGAGGCATTATAGACTTACAAGAAATCAAGCAAGTATGGGTTAACCCAGACAATTTTGCATCTGACAAGACCTTCCTAAAAAATGGGACGATTAGTTGAGAGCCTCTGTAACACTGTATGTAGCCTTACCGTTTTCACCCCATCCATCAGGGTGGGTCACCACCTTATTTTTTAGGCTCAACCAAGAAAGTGATGTTCCCTCCCCTTGAAGAGTGCGATGTTGTGATCAATCAAAGATCATTTTCACATTCAATGTTGTACTAAAAAGGATATAGTATCTTCAATTCATATCTAAACATGTGTTTTAGGATATATCCAACCTTGAGCTTTGAAATCTTTTGAGACATTAATATCATCAATCGTGCCTTTGACCCTTTGGTCTTCTTTGACAAAATTGGGACTTGAATTCCTTGTTTCAAAATATAGATTATTTTTGCATGGTAAAAAAGTATATAGGTTTAGCCTCTTGGTTGATTGCTTCGACTCTTGCACGAAAATGTAAAGGAAAATCAGCAATGTCATTATGTGCACTCTATTGAAGTTGAAGAAGTACACTATTCCCAATTTATAAATTACCCTTTGGAACTTAATCCCATGGTTGAAGATTGAAATGGTGCTTAGCATACTCCATGGTTCAAGAGAAGAATTCATAGACAAAGGATAAGTTCTTTAGGCAGCTAGCTATTCGATAAAAGAAAGCATGCAAATCATTATTTATTCCAATGAGCAACCTAGCAGATGGAAGCCCTCAAATCAGCATGGCTTGGTTCTTTTACAATCAAGTTTCATACATGTTTTCTTCCATTGGAAATATGGAAGAGTTTACAAGGATAAAATATCAAAGGATGGCTTCATATTTCCTAGCATCAAGAAAGTAACTAAGGAGGTAACCGACTCATTTCCATTTCACCTTTCTCACATCCATTCGTGGAAGGATGTCATATTTAAAGAAAGGTGATTGGGCTTCATGAATGCAAAGTTATGGATCCATCCAGTTTAAGAACAAGGAAATAGCATTCGAATTTTGTTGATTTGTTTGTCAAATTTCATGTGAAATCTCAATGAAGTCTAATATAGCTTCAACAATGTCATCGTATGAATGTTTGAAATTTGTCTGTACTTTTAAAAGTTTCCCTATTTTTTAATAGTTGTCTCCTGCCGCCCCTATATAATGGCCTAAAAGTACCACATACAGAAATCATCCCACCATCCCCGAAATACGGGGAAGCATACTATAATACTGGTTGGGAACCCATGTTTTATAGCCAAGGCTTCTGAGGTGTGGAGCCAGTCAGGTGATTGGAGTCCACCTACTTGTTCTTGCCACACTATTTTTAAAAGAACATAATTTGGCAAACAGCTGAGAATCTTTTGAGCCATATGATGGATTGCTTTTCCTAGGCTTGGCCTAGTGGGTGTAAATTGGGGAGAACAATCTGTACATTATTTCTTTTCTTGGGTAATATGTTGCAATGTTTCATAAAAGCAGTAGTAAAATTGATTCAAAATATCCCATTCACAAAATCTAGAAGCAATTCATCATACATGATTAACTTTTTAACTTGGTAAATATGTATTTGATCATATCCTAAAATGCAAAACTAGTAGCATGAAGATAACACCCAAGAGTGTAGCACACAAACTACAGAGTCTTATATCTGCCCAAAACATTGATTAATACTTGAAATGACAAAGATATGAGAGCAAAAAGTTCAGACAAGATATAAGCTTGGGCCTGATTAGAAAACATGAAGCAATCCAAACTTGTCCTTCAAATCCTGATGTAATATGACAGAACCAGACAGAATAATGTTTGATTATTTTTTTTCCATTATGTTAATCTGGAACTCTAGATGATTCTTGAGGGGATCCCAACATTATTGATGACAAGAGTAAATATAGATAAGTTATGCTATGGAAAAATACTTTCTTTGAGTGACTCAAGTGGTTCCCGTGATCTTTGATGAAGTGCAACAGACTTTTAAGCATTTCATATTTATAACTATATACAAAGGAATACAAAAATATCAGGTGATACATGCAAAGTTCGTTTGGAATACAAAAACGTTCTAAGTAAAGGGTGTCATACAGAGGAATTGGATTTGAGTTTTATGCTATCTGCTCAGGATGCATAAAAAACCAATTTTTTTACATGTATTCTCTAAATGAAAGAGACCTTGTCCACAATTTCAGCTCCCCTGGACTTGGCAAAGTACAGGCCCAAGTGATGAGTTGCATCCTGCAGAAATCAGAAAACAAATATTGAAAAAAAAAAAACCCCGGAAATCATACTCAATTATCAATATTAGCAGCAAATGGCTATTTAAAAGGAAAACAAACTCGTGTATTATCTCATTTCCTCTATCAGCTCTATCTGTGGGACTTCCACAAAAAAATTGCAATGAGTAAATGATAATTAAGTGTCTACCTTGGAAACCTTTTAAGTTCTAAAATTCTCTGAGATTTTTTTTGGGAGAATAAGTCTAGACCCATTTTTCCTTTATAAAGACATGAAGATTGTGTTCAAATATCATACAAGTCACTACCAATAGCTATGTTTTTATGTAAAACGTATTTCCATAATGATGCTATTTCACCTGCCACAAACCATAGTGTATAGGGGCATCCAGCAAGCCTCCATGTAAAACAGACAAATTATCTAAGAATTAGAAATGAATAAATTAGAGCTCCTGTTGAAAACAATGGCTGGAAGTTATTTTTTCCCACAAAGATTATCTTCAACAAGTAATAGACTGGAAAAAGATACCTCTAACGTATGATTTGTAATTGCACCACTTGATGCAACAAGAATTATGGAAATTACAAAGAAAGAAATGAACACATAAAACATATTTGATTCCAAAAAATATTAGGAATCGTCTGATTACTATCTCAATATTCTATTATTCCCACAAAAAAACAGAAAATGGCCTTTGCATACCTGTGGATGAGCAAATACACCTTCAATTTTTGCTGCAGTCTCGACAGGAAGATCATAAGTTGCACATCCTTGAGAGTATACGACAACTTCCTCCAAAGGTGGAATAAAGCCACGGTTTCTTGCAGATAGAACAGTTGATACAAAGTCTAGAACACATACATCTGTACATATGCCTGCAACTAATACCTGGATTGACAAATGCCACTAGCATAACAATAAAAACCAAAGGAAAAATGTATATGCAAAGCTTAAAAGATGTCTAAAACAAGAAACAAGAAAAGAAAGGAAGAAGAGGCCAGATTTCAGAATTTCTTTTAAAATTTGCATATCATCAAAAGAATTTAAAAAAACCTTTGGAGTACTCCACATTACCATTAGGATACCAAAGCAAGTATATTCAGCACTTTGGATGATATTAAATTTAACCTATGCTTATTTAAATTCAATCTAGCTATCTCTCATAGACTTCCGTGATTAGGGACAAACTAATTTAAAAAGCACTAGAGAACACTTGTTCACAAATTTGAATGGTTGGCCTATTTTGCATGATGTGAAACAAATGCTAGAATAATCAGAGAGTAAGAATTCAATGCAAGAATCAAAAAGGAAAACTTAGAAACCTACTATTTGAATGTCATTGGCTTTCACCCAATCAACAAATGCATTGGAGCCATCTTTTTGAATGCAACCAATAAAGCCATTTATGCAGTCTTTGCGCCTTATGACAACATTTGGGTCCTTCTCCAACCATTCAAGGGCTGTTGAGCATTAAATAACAAATGTGAATTAGCTTAAGAAACGTTATAACAATGTACCCATGATTCTAAAGAAACAGATTCATTGTGTCTTGAAGGATTAGTCAAATATATTAGACACATAGCTCTCAACAAAACAAAACAAAAGAGAATAATGATGCCATACGAGTCAAAAAAATATAAAATGTCAAAAGATCCATCTTGTTAGCATTAGTCATCACCAAGATGCTTGAAACAATACTTCAAATGTTGCCATATGACACGTTATTCACAAAGCTAAAAACAATCTAATTAGAAGATGCAAATAAACCAAACCAGAGATTTCAAAGCAATCAAAAGTTAAAAACGGTCAAATACAAGCAGAGAACAATTCAAATAGTAGTAAAACCTTTTTTTCAACAAGAAAAGGAATTCCACAATATTAATACTAAAAAGCTAAATCAAACCTGGAACAAGATTTGCTTCATCAGTTCCTACTATGCAATGAGGAGGATAAGGAGGCTCTGGCTTATCTGGATAATGTGTGTCAAGAAATGCCAGCATTGGCCATTTTCGAGCACTAAATTCTATGGCCAGCTTCACACTCTCTTCCACCATAACATTTATCTGTTGATTCGGGTGTTGGGGAGCCTGCAAGAAGGAGATCACACTGATTTTCGTTCTTCCAAAAGATCTAAAAAATTCTCATTAGGTATAAAGTAGAAAGTCCATTTGAGACTAACATAAAATGAACTTCTAAGCATCATAATCTTTCTCTAATCCAACAGGATTATTTCAAGGCATGTTTAGTAACAAAGTAATACGAAACCGTTATAATTGTCTACAAATTGATAACTTGAAAATGCTGCCTTTCTACAAGTTCTATTACTGAATTATTCCTGAAGTCATGTTATCAAATTTTTTTGCACTTCTAAATAACAGAAATGCGTAGTAGTCCTGAAGTTTTATGACTATGCTAATTGTCCATTCCTACATTGCTCTGAAGGGGGCCAAAGGCACAAAGGAGGCCATGCCAGCAAGCCATGTTTTATATGGCAAAGCTAAATATTTACTGAACTATAATTCAACTGATTCTACTTGCAAATCAGTCAATGGAATCTGAAGGGCCGAATACAAAACAAAATTACCTATGATACAAGGCCACTCTTAAACATCACACTCTAAGGAAGAAATTAAGGTTGAAAAAGTAAATCAACTTTGACTATTTAACACTTTTATAGCCTAGGAATCAAGCTTTAGTATGTGATATTTAAGCCATGCGATGATAAAGGTTCAATTGACCAACTGGGATAACCTAAGAAAGACGTTAACTTGATTTCCCACAGTTAAACACTATTAAGGACCAAAGTTAAGCTCTTAACAGATGCCAGAGAGAGCATGAAGAGATGGAGATGTTGATCACTTCAGTGCATGACATGACTTACATCCAGCATCTGAGAGAGTCCAGATGAATTAACTTAGAACACTAAACATTTAATAATAAAATAACGGAAAGCAAATAAAAATATTAAATGATGGCAAACTTCCTTTTCCCCTTCATTCTTAACATAAGACGAAGTTTCATATGAACAAGGGTTTGATTCCCAATTTTCAAGATCTCAGTTAGGCATCTCTTGATGCCATCAGTAAAAAAAAAATCTCAATTTAAGGTCCAGTGATCGCATGTGTTCTAAATATCAACCCTCAATCCTCCCCCTTGCCCAAAATGTAATTGAGCAAAGATAAAGATGTTCCATTGTTTCCATGTCTTGATCTGGCAAAAACGGCAAACCTCCTACAATTTGAGCTAATATTTAAGATGAATGCCCCAAAACTACGAATGAAATTGAAAACCTTCAAAATTGGCCAACCCGTACTAAATACAAAAGAGCTTCAAACCCTATGTATTGTTTCTAAGCACAAATCCATTTCAATAATCCAGCCATCAAATCATTGCCAAAACACACACACAAACACATAAACCCATCAAACTTTGAAGAGAAAGAACGTAAACCCCCAAAATTTTGAAGGGAAAGAAACATAAACCCCAAAATTTTGAAGAGAAAGAAAGAACATACCAGATTGCCACAGCCAACAGTGCAGAAGCCATTGACGATGTCCACTAACACCAAACCGACCTTGTTCTCTGTGGGAAGAACTAATTGAGTCTTCTTAAGGGGCATATTAACCTGCAACTGTTGCAAAAGCTGCATTTTCCTATTAAATTGACTACGACTTTTGTACTTGCAGAGTCCGTCAGAAGTTCGGAAACGATACCCAGATAGCGATTTCTGTACAAGAGAGATTTTATCAGTCAGAATTTTGTTTCTTTCCAAGGTACGCTGTGGTACTGACAAGAGATTCAAAGATCTTCGTGTATTCCGGCAGAAATTTGTTTGTTCTAGTAGGACATAATTTAGATTCAAAGATCCTTTGCGTATTCAGGCAGAAATTCGTCTGTTCTAGTAGGACATAATTTTTTTAAATTCATATACTCGTATCTATGCGTTTATAATATTTTAGATTATGGTCAGTCAGAAGAGGAACTTAATGGCCGTCAGAACGCGTGGAAAGATTTTTAAATATGAAATGTAATCTCAGTGTTTTGGATAATATCTCAGATGAGTGGCCAAAATTTGGGGTGGACGTCGTTTTAAAAGGTGTAGACCTGTTTTGTCTTTGAGTTTTGTTTTAAAAGTAAAATAAAACCAACGACCATTTTATGAGGGGAACGTTTACATTTATCTTTTGATTCGGGTGGATATCAATAGAACCAGCTCCAATTCAATATGTTTATTTTAACAAGTTGTATTTATATATCATTTTATCTATTTCTTTTAATGTGGTTTCCTAGTCAATGTGGTTCCCTAGTCAAATTGACCTTCTTTTATTTAAAAAAGATTTTATTAATAAGGATAAAGTTTAAATAATTTTGATTGGGGTGTAATTGTATGCCATCTTCTTTTTTTAAAGGATTTAGTTGTATAGTTTAATATAAAAAATCTTAATACAATATATATATATATCTTAATTGATGGATTTTTATAGAATTTTTTTTTTGAAAAATCAATTTATACTTATCTAAACTTATATTTTAGTATTTAAAAATAATAATGAATCATTTTTTATGAAGGTGATATTAAAATTTAATTGATTAGGGTGTGAATTATGCCAACTTCTTTTTCCAAAGGATTGGATTGTTTAATTCAATACATTTATTCTTATGTGGATTCTTTATATTAATTTTTTCTTTAATCATGGTGTTTTATAAAATCTTCTTTAGCCAATCTATACGAGAGGTATGCAGATTAGAGGTGGTAGTCCCTTATAACAATTATGTGAAAGATATAGTAGGCAATCTTAGACTTCTTGCAAATTTATGGGAAAATAATTGTATGCATTGTTTTACCTCTCTTTGTCATCGACATTGCCTTGAAAATCTTAATGGCATCTATTAAAACCCTAAAGAGTCTTGTATGTGCATTTTGGATTTGAGTTTTGTGATATTCTACACTCCCTTCTCAAGTATCTACGTTGGGGGGATTTTCAACATACTCATGTTTGCCATGCATATGTCAAAGTTTACAAAGTTTTAAGGTATTAAAGTTTTGACGTTGTCAATTTTTTTTGTACGTATTGATGTTGAAATATATTTTATATACTTGTGTTAGCCTTGAGTATGTCAAAGTTTCAAATATTTAGGGTTTGGAGGTTTGGGTCATTCGTGTTCTTTATCTAGGTGTCAATGTTAGAGGATGTGCGATATATTTGTGCATGTCTTGCGTATGTTAGAGTTTCAAAGTTTTGGAATGTCAATTTTTTTGGTAGGTCCATGTTCTTCTACAAGAATAATAGTTTTCGCATGTTTGATATACTTTCATTTTCCTTGTGCTTGTAAAAGTTTTAAATTTCAAGATAATTGACATACTTTTGTTTGCATACATATGCCCAAGTTTCACAATTGTGAGGTACCAAAGTGAAATGGCGAAAGTTGATCTTAGCTAACTTATGCATCAACATAGAATCAAACTCTTTTTCATCAAATGTCACCACAATATGTGTGTATGGGTTTGACTACAACCCTCAAGGTAGAGTTGAACAATATTAGAGATCTATACTTAAATCCTTATAGGTGATTCTGAGTAACGATTGGAAGAAGGGGTGTAGTAAACTATGTTGAAAAGGGAAAGTTGATGCAAGAGCATCCTTGACTTGTTGGCAATCTTGCATCACCCAAAAATATTCCCTTTTAATTTATGTGTTTTTTAATGCCTTGCCAAGGGATCCAAAAGAATTGACCTAAAGTTTTACTAAGTTTGCCAAACATTTTTTTTAAAAGAAAGAATAACATACACATCAATCATAAAGTAGCGGAAGCAATAACATACAATCATATAGAAGCAAACATAATAGATTACATTCCTTAAGGATTCCAAGATGTTGAGTCACATTTAATTTATATAATACTAAGTCTAATAAATACCACATCCACATGAAAGAATAATTACAAGTCCAAGTCCATTTAAATAATATACATTTGTTTTGAATGTCACTTGGCAATAAAATTTGGAATGCACAATCATCCACTATACATGTCACAAGGTATGAAAGGCTAAAAGAATATACATTTAAAATAGGTTACATCATTCATTTTGGATCCATGAAACAAAATACAATACAAGAAGTAAAGATCATTCACCATAAAGATATAACCATCCATCAAAAAGATATAACCATCCATCATAATACACAAAGATAGAATGAAAGGAAAAGCAGACAAAGAAACTCCAACCACGGCAACAACGGACAAATCTCAATGGTAAGAGTAAAAAGCACTACCACCCAATTGTGTGGTAACCCAAAAAGGCCCACTCCCACTGCACTAAGGAGATAGTCTCAAGTCCCAAATAGGATATCAATCCAAAAATCAAAAGTAATATCTAAGTCCAGGAAACCCTAAAAGTAATCTAACTCAAAGGTTCCAAGATAAATCGACATCTAGACCCAGAGGCAAACACATACATGTAGGAAACCTACTATGTAAGCGAGCAAGTGTCATTGCACAAATCAATGCTAGAATTACCCTGGCAGTCTAACTTGACCCCGGCCCCCTAGTGACTCTATGTGACACTAGCATCCTCTCATACTGACAAGGCATACTAATGATGCATGGTCGCAACCAAGCGTTCTCTCTACTCCCATCCTAGTCTATACTAGCACTTGAGGCATGGGCGAGAACATACAAAGACTCTTATTAGGTTCACTTTACTCTCATTTAGTGTAGTGTTTTCACTTATTAAACAACTTACAATGGGTTACCCTGGAAGCCACTTAGGGCCTCTGCCTCCATTGCAAGCCACTTCTCGACATTACATATAGATAAGCTACCCTAAGCTCATAAAAGCACAAATCAAATAATCATAGTATTTCCCTCATTCTTATACAAGTGATTGGAAAGCATCAAAAGATAATTCACAATAACTGGAAAGTATCCCAAAAATATTGATTGAAGACTCAAAATGGTTAAGTCAAGTATGTCATAATATCCATCTTGTTATCCCACAAGGACACTGAAAACAATAACCAACAATATAATCAAACTCATCAAAGAGCATACCAACACATTACCATGGTTGAGTTTAAAAGATCAAGATCAATTCATCATAACATCACAAACACAAAACTCCCAAGCCTCTGGTAAACGTCCTAAAATGGTCAATACTCTAGTCAACCCAAACCCAAAACACAAACAACATACAAATAACAGTGTAGTTTGTCATTTGGTTTGATTTTAAAAACACATGGTTGAGTTAACACTAAGGTTTAAATATTTGTTTCAATGTAAGTTTGAGAGTATCTACGATTTACAATTTAACCCTAAAATGCACAATTACCCTAATTCAATTTTAAGTCCATTGTTCCAAATGACTTAAGGGTAATTATTTATTTAAAATATTACAATAATACTCATTGATTTTAAATAGAATAATTTACAATTTCATTAAAATCAAAATTATTAATAATAATTAAATAAATTTACAACTCTATTAATTAACCTCTATTATCAATTAAACTTAATTAAATTATATTAAAAAACTATATATAATCATTTATTAATTATTTATTAAATTTTTTAATATTATTAATATTATTAATTATTAATAAAATAAAATTTAAATAAAATTAATTAAAAAAACAATTCGCATGTACATATACATTTAGATTTAAAAGGCCTACCGACCTTTGACCTATGGCGACAGGTCTAACTACTATCGTAGGTAGCAATATTTATTGTTGTTGCGACCGACATTCCAACTTGTTGCCATGGCTTTAATGCTAGGCGAGTACGGGGGGGTGTGGGGATTCCCCACCCCCTTCCAATATATTTTATATTTTATTTTATTTTAATAATAATTTTCACAAATGAAAACCCTTCCCTCTTTTATTATATAATTTTATTTTTTAATACAATTCCAACGATACCCTGATAGGGCAAATACAACAAATCAACCAAATTTATTTTCTACAATTTCCATTTCTTCTCAAACCCTTCTCAATTAAATTAATAATTCTTAAATCTACAGAATAAGGGTTCTACTGATATTTTAATCCTCATGTATACAAAAGAAATTCAATACGAAAGAACAAAAGATTCAGTACGAAAGATTGAAAGATTCATACAATGAAATTTGGGAAATAGATTTCAACAATCACGAAGAAGACATGATAATAAATAACATAATTAACTGGGTGAATCAAAACATAAGAATCTACCTGGTTTTGATGCTAAAATCGCAAACACGCAAAAGATTTGTGAGAGAAATTTCTTCTGTCAAAACCTTCTCTCTGAAAATTCCTTCTCCAAAATTCACGGTCCCTCGAAAATGAGCCCTCAATTGTTGATAAGGAGTTCTCTCCTAAATTTGGGGTACTAATTGTGCGATCATCCAAGAGGACTCCTTGCTCACAACTCTTTAACTCTTTATTATCTTTCTTTTATGTTTTCATGCACGTTTATTGCAATATAAAATATATTTATTTAAATTAACTTGACTTCTCTCTTTTTTAAATTAATTTATTATATCTTAAACTCATGCATACTTTATGCAATTTTAAAACTCTTTAATAAATTAATATCTTTTCCATTCTTTAATTTATTTTCGAAGTGTTAAATGATAAAATATTTTTGAACTTAAGTAATAATAATATTTAGCATTTATTTAAAAATGATCTCCTAAATATATTATTATTAAATTAAATATATATTTTAACGCTCTAAAATTAAACTTATAATTTTATCTTTAAATTTAATTCTTTTTTATTTAATTAATTTCTCAATTAATTAAATATAATTAAATGTTAAAAATATCATAATAATTTTCCATTAAATTAAATCATTAATTTAATCTTTTAATTAGACTTAATTAATAAAAAAATCACCAAAGACCTATAGGATGAAATACGAAAACCCATCATAGAAAAACACATACAAGATCAAACTAAAGGGTTATAATCATGAATTTATGTCATATGATGCATTTGGAAGGTAAACATCTCAGATACTTGTCCTAATTTTCTAGAACAAATGGGTTTAAAGGTTGGGATTTGGAGTCAAGAATTTATCTCCCCTCTCTTACCATTGAAATAATATGATAGGGTAAGCTCATCCTAGCTATTCAGGGAAGTCGATACCTGGTACTTACAATTTGCATAAAATCCACACATGTACAAACACCTATATACTAAGCTAAATAAGCAATGGTAGGAAGTGGCGCATCGTGTAGATCCCAACTAGCAAGTGACTAAGTCTTGCTTCCTTAACCACATCATAAACGTCATACATAAAGAAAATATACACGCACACCATACACATGTAGTATGGGTTAAGTATCCATAAGAAAACAAATATGATAATCCATTTAACTAATCATCATCAATAACATAAATCACTATAATAATCATCATCATGCATACATGAAGTAAATAGTACAAAGTAGTCTCATCATAAAATCAACTGAATATGAAACAATATCTGATAAACTAAAAGATAATGCTACTAATCATCAAGCATAAAATTGACCTAAAAGAGTTTGGCAATAATAATAAAATGTAAACTAGGGGCAGGCACTACATGTTTACTATTTATTTGGAGAATTTTCCTATTATTTAGCTTGTGATCAATCTAATTAGCTCATTTTCTTATGTGATCCTTATGGTGTAGTTTGGGCATCATGGTGATAATATGTCTAGTTTTAGATCCTATTCTAATGTTTTAAGATTAAGCTATCTTAATATTAGTCAGCCATATACTAGCTTTCTCATTTTAATTGTTAGGGTGGCGAGTTATAGCTTGTGATGAAGATTCATGACATGCGATGTGTAGTGACACAATGTTATATGTTGTAACCCATTTGATTGACCCTCTTGTAGGTTTGCACAAGATAATGTATTCATTTGAGATTGTTCTTATGATTTGGATCTTGGCCTATCTGTTTGTAATATATTTTCCTTTGTCTTGGAAATTAATTATGGAATAAAATTGACTTGTGGATGGAGATCTTGTATATATGTAGGGTAGAGGTTCTAATGCAAGGCAGTTCAAGAAGTGGCAATAATACTACATGTTTAGGAGGTAGAATAGATTTGGGAAGCAATTGGGATAACTTTGGTTTATTTATGGTTTCATAATCTTGGAGAATGATCAGTTGTAAACCTATAGAAGTTGTATGTTGAAAATGGTGATGTAATATTTGCATTTGCAGTTCAAGTTGATGATAATTGAATGATGTTTCTTCGAATTGTATTAATTTTTTTTAGTGTTTTTGGGCATTTTCACTGTTGTACATTCTTATTGCAAGGTTTGAACATTTTTGAGGATTCACTATTCTTGATTGTGTCAATTGGTATCAAAGCTAGTTATTAGTTGTACATTAGAGAAGATCAAGTACTTGGTATCTCATGTCTTGAATTGTATCTCTTGTTGTTGTGGAGTGACAAAAGTTGAGGTTTTGATCGACATCAACTGAAGAGTAATGTAAGGTGGAAAGAGAAGGATTGATTGCTTGAAGATTGGAGATTACGCTTGTGAACCTAGTTGTGGGGTGGAAGAATACTAGATCTAACTTACAATTATGGAGGTTACACAAGGAGGATTGGTTGGTTGGTTAAGTTGATAATTTTATGGTTACTGAATAGACCTAGTTGCTTTGATGCAGATTAATGGTGTTGGTAGATTATCAAATTAGATTTGGGAGTCAACACTTGTGATTAGATCACCAAACTTGAGGAATTGAAGATTGATATCTTGGAAAACATGTCACCTAGAAGAATAAATCTAGAAGATTGGATAAAATGATGGAGGATTTAGAAAAAGAGGTTAGGGATAATATCCAAAATACTTTAGCTGGGACTAGGAGAAACCTTGAGAGAAAAGATGAATTTTAAGAAGTTGTTTAAGACCTTTAGACAACTAAATTTTAGATTTGTGTTGAAGAGGAAGATTGTTGAGAGATTTGGTACAAATAGCTAAGAGTTGTAGGCTTGTTTTTATGTTTTTCTAGAGATGTGGAGGAATTGATATAATGAATTAATGAAATAGATGATTACTTGGATCTTGAAGATGTTAAAGATCCACAAAGAGTTAGGTTAGAATAAAATAAGTTGGAGGGTCATGCTACCTCATGGTGGAAAGAATTGCAAAAAGATGAGAAAGATAATGGTGAACCTAAGATAACTAGATGGATGTTTATGGTTTCTAGACTTAAGGCTAAGTTCATACTAAAATATTATGAACTTGAATAGTTTAAAAGAATGCAGAATCTAAAATAGAAGGATGTGGCAATTAAAGGGTATACAAAGGAGTTCCACAAGATGGAAATTAGGTCCAACCACCAGAGTTGTCAAAGGAGAAGGTGGCTATATATGTTACTAGTTTGAAACTTAACATTCAAGATGAGTTAAATATGTTGAGGATTAGTACAATTGGGGATTTGAAGAGAAAACAAGTTACCCCTAAGGTAAGGGATAAACTAGTTGTTGATAAAGGAAAAAGTACAAATTTGATTGAAGAAGGACCTAATAAGAAGATTTGATAAAGGAGAAGAAGAAATGGATATTCTAAAGGAACTTGTTTCAATTGTGGGAATGTTGGACAAGGAGCTTTCCAATGTTTGGTTGGTTCTAACAATGGTAAATAGAACCGAGTGTCACTTGATGAGCAAGCAGATAAGGATGATTTTTTTGAAAAGAGAAGCTACACATGAGATGGGAGAATATTTTTTGTTCATAAGAGTCATGTTAAGTGAGAATGAATTGGAGCCTATGCAAACTAGGCAATTGTTTTGAAAATTTTTCAAGTTTGGTGGTAAATGTTTCAAAGTGATAATGGATGGTAGAAGTAGATAACATTGTATCTGAGGAAATGGTATAGAAGTTGGGATTGAGTAGAATTAAAAATATATATCCATATGGGATAAGATGGTTTAAGGATTATCACATAGAAAAAGTGAAAGAACAATGTTAGGTTAATTTCAATATTGGACCCTATTGGGATGAGATTTTATACATTGTGGTTAATGAGTGCTTACCATGTTTTGGTAAGTAGACCTTGGCAATATGGTGTTAGTGATATTCATTATTTCCAAAGGAATATTGTTTCTGTCATAAAAGATGGTAGAAGATTTACTTTACTTCCTTTAAAGGATGAAGTAATGAAAGCTAAGAACCTAAGTATGAGGACTTACATCTTAAGGGTGTGTGGAATTATGATACAATTGGCGCGATTGGTGGTATTAGATTTCATAGATAATAATTGTAGTATTCTCATCATTGGAAATTTTTTTTTCTACATATGATGGATCATCTATATTGATAGAGGAATTGATCAGATAATTATATTTATGATGTGTGTAATGTAACAATAATAAATAGCCGGATAAAGTATTTTCAACGTGTAGTAATGTGATTTATTTTTAGAGTGTGTGATTGATAGAGAAGATTATTTAGAGATACATCCATTTTGAAGTTGATGAAAGCTCAAACCCACAACTCCCAAGAATCACTTGCATGCAAACACTTGTCACAGAAATAGAGGAGCAAAAGCTATGGAGGCTGGAATTTTCGGATCCACAAATGAGACTTTCTTGATGTGTAAAAAAATTGCAAATTGTATTGAATGAATGAATATTACAGGGAGAGATCAATCCTTATAAAGGGAGATCAAAACCCTAAAAGGTAACTAATCTAGGTTGTCTTATAATAATTAATAAAAGAATTAATTATTAGATGCCTTAAGTTTAGCTTAAGTAAAATAGAGTTAATCAAAAAATATCTAATTACTCTAACAATCCACATAATCCCAGAGTCTCATCTACCAAAGTGAAAAATAAACAAATATTTGATGGTTTAAACTAGTCACAATGTGAGGAACAAAGCAATCGACATAATGTTTTTGTCTAGGTTTGGTAATTTCATGATGTCAAAGGATGAATTAATTATGTAGTAAATTGTATTGGAATAACATCATGACACTAATTTCTATGCATTTTATCTCACTCATGGAATTTGAATTGCTTGAAGAGTTGACTAATGGTAAACCATTTTAGGATTTTTCTACCACTTCAAGCAAGTATAAAAGGAGATGAAAGATCATGTTGCGGTGATTGTTAGTGTGATTTTTGATGTTGTGGTGATATTATAGAAGTGAAAAGGTGTGTTTAGAGAAATTCAAAGTAGAGAATTAATCAAAGATACATTGGATCATTCATGCATTAAGTGATAATATCAAATCACCTCTTCTTGTTGATTCTAGTAGTTTGGTAGAAAAATCTAGTAACAAGGTGAGAAGGATCATAACAAGTCTAAAGTACAAATCCTCCAATAAGTTGTCTCTTAGGATTTTAAAATCCCTTAATCAAAAAAATCCTTTTAGGTATTTGCAATTTCTCTTAACTAGGCTGAAATACTCTTAACTAGGTGGATGTAATTTCTCCTAATAGGGAAAACTTATTGCGATAATAGTAATATTTGTGGGTACAAATTCCCACAATGGATTTTTTCTTTGACCAAGGGCTTCCACATGGAGATATTGGTGTTATATTGTCACATATATGAATGCTTCATTTTCTTTATGATTATGCTTCATGACAAGGATGAGCAATCAAGGATCCTAAACTGAGAAAGTCCTTATCAAAATGAGAACCAGTGGGATGTAACATGTTCAGTTTGCAACAACTTTTGTCACATGGAAATTAACTATATATAAAGGGAAAAAAAAGGTAATGCTAGACGTTGGAAATCTAGTGGGATGGAATGTTTGCATATTTAAGGTTAGACATATTACAAGATTCTATAGGTCAAGAACTAATCAAGGAAACCAACCATTAAACAAGTCAAATGATAAAAAAGGAAAGAAAATTGAAACTTTTAAATAGACATGAAAGAAAATGAGTCAAGTATGGGTGAAGAAGGATGAGATAAATTCATCAAAAGGATTTACATATCTATTATGTGTGGATAATTCATTATCAAACTAAGCTTGCATATGCTTAGTATGAGTTATAAGAATTGCCAAATCAATCTCTAGACCCCCCTAGAAGAATGTGTGGTAAAGTCTATCTACATATTTAGATGAATAATGATGAAATGTGTTATCTTGAGAAGTTTGGATGTATTTCATCAAGATTTATCTTACTAGTTATGATATTTGTGGTGTCAAGCTATGCACAGTTATGCTCAACTAGTGATCGATTAAATGCTAGTCTATAGAGGCAAATAAAATGTTTTTTTGGAATTTATTTTCCATTTGCGCATATGAAGAGAAGTCTAGAAGATACAAAAGTGTATGCTTAAGTGATTGAAGGTGATCTAAGCTACCAGAAGAAGCATTTTTTTGGTGATTTAGTGTTGAGTTGAAAGCCATGTTCAAGTCTACTCAATGGGACCCCTATTTTCAAGAATTTAAAGGTATACATCAAATTGTGAGCTTGAATATGCCAATCTTATCATGGCTAAATAGAGTCATGTACATCAAGGATGTGAGGTAATACATCTACTAAAAATGGATAAATTGGGAGCAACAATGATATTTGATTAGATTTGTGCGATGATAATTTGGTATTGAAAGAGGAACATAAGGTTTTAGCAGATACAGGTTTGACAAACATTGTATATTTTCTTCAAGATTTTGAGGATGAATATGTGATATATGTTCTCATTTTTGTACATGATCAAATGACACACCGATAATAGTTTAGATAAAGAAATACATTAGAATGCTTGCTAGAAATTTTACTAATGATGTATGGCAATATTTCAAGATATTTTAAAAGGAAATACACCATTGAGAAATAATCCCTTCATAAATAGTGGAGAAATAAAAAGATAATATTTGTTTCATGGTTGGTACTAATGCATGTGCGATGGAAGGTCATGGGTTATGCTGATGGCCTATGAAGTTAAAGGTTTATTGATAGCCTATGTGAATGATGTATTGTCCAAATAAAAAGATCCATGTGTTCCTAGATTTAGGACATTTGATGAGAAGGATAGAGAATTGTTTAGTCAATTATACCAACCACTTATTGAGACAAAAATCAAGAAGTGGATTATTGTGTGTTGAAGAAAGGATTTAGAAAATAGAATATTGAAAAAGAAATGACTCAATATAAGGAACAACAAGTTGGGCATCTAATATTGTAGGAGGTATTCAAGATAGTATTGAAGTGTTATCTTTAATAAACAATAGAGCTCTAACTAGTAGGCTAACTAGAAGCACTATATTAAAGAAGGAGAAGATCACTCTACCAATAAAAATAAAGGAAAATTTACTAAGGTTGATAAACCTTCCAAAGAAAAGAAAGTGTTAAAACCTATGAACACTACATGAAAATGAAAGAAAGAAAATGATCAAAGAGAAAAAGATGTTAATTCTAGTGCAGAAGAAGATATTAAATCAGATGAAAGATATAAGGAAATGGATGTCAGTGGGAAGAAATAAAAAGTAGTCAATTCTCCTACTATGAAGACCACTCAGCTAAACATGAGTAAGTCTCATTCAATGAATAAGATTGTGAATAAAGTTAAAACTTGGGGTAGTTTGGTAGATGTGAAGAAGTATTATGATAGTTTCAATGATGAAGAGAGGAAAAAAAATAGAGAATGTTATTATATTTAGTCTGAAAAATTTAAGTAAAGCTCTGATAATTACAAGGTCAAATACCTAAATCATTGGTGACAATCCATCATACACATTATTAGATATAATATCCTAAAACTCATCCAACATGATTACATCTTATGGAGGTACATCTTGTACTTCATTTTTACCAACTTTTGAATTAAAGAAAAATGCATATGCTCATGCTCCATACCTTCTAGGTGTAATGCATTTAGAACTTGTATGCTAAGGATACAAAATCAACATTAAACATCCAATGGCTAATAACAAAGAAAACATATATGATAAACTAGAAGGAAACTAAAACACAAGATACAAACCTTGAATCTCCTTGTAGCCTCCTTGATATCTTGATATGGCCATGATTATGGATGTGTGCTAAATAGTGTGCTTGATGCTTCAACAATGGGTGATCATGGATGGATGCATAGAAATCTAAAAATATAAACAATACTTTACTCAAAAAGTGGATGATTTGTGGGGAGCAAAGGGTTCAATTTATAGGCAATTGGATTAGGAGGAGATAAGAATTGTTGATGGATTTTAAGTTGAGTGAGGTGTGAGATAGGCTTCAATTGACTGAGGTAGGTGCAATAAATGAACTTCTATAGGTGGAAGAGGGTAATGTGGTAGGAGAGAGGATTCGAGCTTTCGTCAGGGGGGATAAATTATGCCTTAATTCATGCCAGTGATTTGGAGAGGGATTTTAGACATGGATGAGGGGATGATATATTTTAGTTAAGGGAGGTGAGGTGGATTAGTTGACTGGATAATGTGGGAGGTGGATGGATTTGTTAGAGAAAAGGTCAATGGGTGAGTTTTATTAAATAAATGAATTATTTAATTAAAAGGGGAATTATTGGTGCATGGGTTGAGTTTGGCTAACTATTGGCTTAGGGGTGAGTTTGAGGTTGGAGGGATTTAATTAATTGAATGAAGAGAGGATTTGGGATTAATAAATGGGTTACACATTTATTTTATTTAATAAAAGCAAGGGAATTTAATAAATTTGAGTATTGATTGTCTATTAATTTATTAATTGGTCTATAATTAATTAATTATGGGATAGTGCTAAAATAATTAAATATTAGATATTTAATTAAAATATACTTTAGAAGATGACTAAATTTGATTATGACTTTATGTGATCAGATTTAGGTGTGTACACTAGGAACTTCCTTCCATCAACTAAAAATATTATGGCATTACTACATACCTATTTTTTGTTTCCTTTTATAGCTTCATCTTATGTTGCACTACATCAGTTGTCAAAGAATAGGTGTTTGCACACCCATCATGTACTGTCGAAGGATCAAACTATTAGGGCCTTCCCAACAACAAATTGCAGACATCCATAGGCATAATATCACACATAACCTCATCATGATAGTTCTCAATCTTAAAATTTACCATGCATTGTTCATTAACCAAGAACTTATGATCCTTTTGCAACCAAGAATATTGGTAGGGGTTTTAATGCTTCTTTCTTTCTAACTTCAACTTATTAAAAATTTCGTCATGAATAAGAATATATGGGCTACCACTATCAATAATGACACTGCATACTTTACCATTACATTTGCACCTAGCATGGAATAAGTTATTCCTTTGTCCAGGTTCATTCTCATCACTAAACAAGGCTCTTTTGGTAATTGAGACTTCTTCTCTTTCATCATCTTAAGAATGTAATGATTTGGCATCTTCATCTATATGTGTAACTTGTGCATTTCCCTCAGGTCTTCTATTGATTCCCTTTTGATGTTGAGGATACTCGTAAACTCTATGTGCTTCTCCGCAGTGGAAACATGTCCCACAAAAACCTCTTATTCATAATCCTTGACCTCTTCCTCCCTAATCCTTGTTATTTGATTACAAAAATTGTTGAATTAGTTTCCTTTAGAATTTGACTATTATCGGCCTCATCATCTTGTGATTTTCTCCTTTCCTCTTCTATTTCACTCCAACTAAATCTCCTACCACTAAATTTTTGCATAATCGTTCAATTTGGCCTTTGCAAATTTAACCCTCTGGGGATCTTCACTATCTTCATACTAAAAATCTTATTCTAATTCATCAATCCAATCAATCAATTCTTCCAGGTTAAGATTTTCTAAAAATATGAGGACTTCAATCTTGAGTCTTTCCAATCTTCAAAATGGCCCTGAAAAACCTATCTTCCTTAGGATCCCTAGTCATTTCTACTCCTTCATATTCAACATACCCTTCTTTGAATTCATTCTCACTTTAATCTCTTGCCACAATATTCATTCCTCTACAAATCTTGTCTTGCAATGCTTGCACTTGCCTCTGGAGGACTCTAAAACCCTCTTCTATCATAGCTCCAACTCTTTCATCGTGGTTCCTTTATGGAGACATTTTCACACTTATCAGACAAAGCCATGACCACATCCTAGTTCAAATTGTCTCGCGTTTAACATTCTATCTACATGCCCAAGAACTTCTATTGTGATACAATTGGATGAAGGGCACTCCCCTTAATAACACAAACACTCAAAAAAAATAGAGGAATAATAGCAAGTTGCAAGAACACAAAATTGGTTTCTTATTATCTCCAAATGTATAAAATTAAAAATTTTAGAAATATAAGATGCAAAGCCACACGAACATTTTCCTTACAATATTTTGTAAACCTGAGCCACCATGTATAATCCCCAAATTGTCTTAGACAACCCTACATGCCTTCTTTATATAGACAATTTTCCACTGCCTAAGAAGGTTCTCAAAATTTTAACCTAGACCATGAGGTCGACCAACTCTAAAATATTATTAATAATAATAATTTATTACATTAGAGTGGGCCCCAATAACTTTTGGAACTTAGAAGAAACTTTAAAAAAAAATCATTCTCATCCATTTCTAGTGGTGTGACTTTGGAATACCTTAACTCTTGCCAATTGCTCTGAAGCACTATTATGACCCCATTTCAAAAATGTCACAAACTTCTCTACAACCTCTGCCTCATGCAAGATCCATCTAGTTGAGGTTTGACCCCCTTTTAGAGCCTTAAAGCCTTCACAACTGTGTTAAATTTTTTTATACAATGTTGTCAATACCAAAAAAAATTAATACCTTTAGAAATATATTTGATATTGCAAAGAAACTTTACTAGTAGGTTGATATATCTAAAATGAACCTCCAAGTAAGACATAAACACTCTGAGCTTGAATGACCAACTTGTTGAAAATAGTAAGCTTCAAGAAATAACAACTTTGCACTCAAATAACTCTTATTGAAAGATAAATTAATATTTTTTGGCGTAATGTAAAATTCCCTTACACCTACCAAACTACATTAGCCCTATTACCGCCAAGAGGTTTAACCCTCAAAAGCCCATTAATAGGACTTAACTAAGAAAATGTTAACTTGATCAATTAATTAAATTTTAAAATTAATATTGATAAAAGAATCTTGTAATGAAATAGTAAGTTAAAAATGTACTAGTCATTTGTAGATGTCTACAAATACCATTTAGGCCCTTTTCATGTTATATGAATGTCAACTTCACTATTTATTAATATCATTGGTTTCCAAAATGGTATTTTAGGAGAACCCTTTCACCTAGTAAGTTGGCAAGATTCTTAGTATTATTTTTACACACCACCTTAACAAATTCAAATATCTAGAAGGTGAAGGTAATAGATTCTTTGCTACACTTTTTGTTAATTTCTTTCATACAAATATATCATTGTTAAGTTTTTACATTATGTTCTTAAATATTGTGATTGATTCACAATTTTTTTAAAGATAAAACAAGTTATGAAAAACATATCAACAAGAAGCAAAAAAAATTTATAATGACAAATGATGCAGGAGCATCCTAGGTGTAAGAGAAAACTTGCATAACCAAAAAATATTTTTATTTCAGTCTTTTCTATTTTAATAAGGACTAGTAGACAGGGGGTTTGTTATTTCTGGGAGCTTGCTATTTTTAGTAAGTTTTTCATACGAGCTCAGAATGTTCTCATTTTCTACAAGAAGGTTCATTTTAGAGTTGTAAGTATACCATAAAAATATCGCTCAAGCATAAGTATCAGAGAAGTTATTGTGGATTTTCGGTGGAAAAAATTGCAGAAAAATCTTCAACCTCATCATTGGAAGCCTTAGAGTGCCCGAACGAGGTTTGAAAACTTGATGAAAGGGTGCTAGCACCATTTTGAGCTTGCAGATCATGAGATGGCATTTCCAAAAAGTGGTTATAATAGCCAATTAGAGAAATGGTCCATGAGTAATGGCCTTTCAAAGTTGGGCTACCCGAAATATCTAAAATAATTGTCAAAGATGTTGACTCTACATGTATTGTTAGGGTCTGTCGGCCTTAGATATTAAGTTTCAATGTCTAGAACCTTCCCAGGTGGCATAAAATTATCTATTTAAGAAAGGCTCAAACATTGTCTAGGACAGCTCTGAGTGTAGTTCACAACATTGCCTTGCAGATTCTTGTGCTATCAACAAGATCACAATCAAGTGTAGATTTTCATTGCCAAGGATGGATGATATTATGGACTGTTTGAGTGGGGCTAAGTATTTCACAAAGATAAATATGAAGAGTGGATACCATCATATTCATATCAAAGAAGGTGATGAGTGGAAGACTGCTTTCAAGACCAAAGAAGGATTGCATGAGTGGTTAGTCATGCCTTTTGAGCTAACCAATGCACCGAGCACTTTCATGCGGCTCATGAATGAGGTACTAAAGGAGTTTCTGGGTAAGTTTGTCATTGTTTACCTAGATGATGTACTAATCTTTAGTAAGACATTGGAGGAGCATTTGATTCATATTCGCAAGGTGTTTGATAAGTTGAAGGAAGAAAAGTTGTTGATAAACCTAAAGAAGTGTAGATTTGTAAAGCAGTTGGTGTACCTAGGATTTGTAGTCTCAGTAGAAGGTCTGAAAATGGACCTAGAGAAAGTGAAGGCTATCTTTGAATGGCCTACTCCAAGGAGTGTGATAGAGGTAAGATCTTTTCATGGACTAGATAGTTTTTATAGAAAGTTCATAAGAGGTTTTAGCAGTATTTTTGGGCCCCTGACTAAAACAATGAGAGGGGATAGGAAAGAATTTAAGTGAACTGTAAGAGCAAATAAGAGTTTTAATCTATTGAAACAGAAAGTTATTGAGCAACCTATTTTACAACTTCTAGATTTTAACAAGGAGTTTCAAGTAGATTGTGATGCTAGTGGTATTGGAATAGGAGTTGTTATGAGCCAAGAAGGTAGACCTATTGCTTATTTTAGTGAGAAATTGAATGATGCAAAATGAAAATATTCTATCTATGATCAAGAATTTTATGCTATAGTTCAAGCATTGAAGAAGTGGAGACACTATCTTTTTCCTAAGGAGTTTGTTTTGTATACTGATCATCAAGCTCTGCAATATTTGAATAGTCAAGGAAAATTAAACCAAAGACATTTGAAGTGGGTTGAGTTTTTGCAGAGTTATACATTTGTTTTGAAACACAGGAGTGGGAAATCTAACTAAGTTGCAAATTCTCTTAGTAGAAGAAAACTTTTGCTGACAGAAACGGAGATAGAGGTGGTTGGGTTCAAGGAACTTAGTACTTTGTATCCAGATGATCCTAATTTTGGTGAAGCATGGAAGAGTTGTATAGAACCTGTTACACTTGATAGGACAAAGTGGCTAGATTTCATGATCTAGAATAGTATGTTGCTCAAAGGAAGCCAATTGCGCATTCCCAAAAGTTCAATGAGGGAGAATCTCATCAAATAGAAGCATAGCGGTAGATTGGTTAGACATTTTGGCAGAGATAAAACCATAGCTTTGGTTGCTGAGAATTATTACTAGCCATAGTTGCAACAAGATGTGAAAAAATTTGTACAAAGTTGTAGAGTATGTCAAATGGTGAAAGGAGTGAAGTAGAATACAGGGTTGTATCAACCATTACTTGTACCAAAGAAGCCGTGGGAGGATGTCAGCATAGATTTTGTTCTTGGATTACCAAGGATGCACTGTGGGCATGATTCTATTTTTGTGGTGGTTGATAGGTTTTGAAAGATGGCACATTTTATTTCTTGTAAGAAGACTAATGATGTTGTTCATGTGGTAGAGTTGTTTTTCCAAGAAGTGGTGAGAATACATGGTCTGTCAAAGAGTATAGTTTTAGATCGAGATACCAAATTTGTTGGGTATTTTTGGCATACATTGTGGAAGAAGTTGAAGAAAGATTTGAAGTTAAGTTCATAACACCATCCACAGATTGATAGACAGACAGAAGTTGTGAACCTTAGTTTGGGAAACTTGCTGAGATGTTTGGTTGGAGACAAGCCAAAAGGATGGGATATGATTTTACCACAGGCTAAATTACCATATAATAATTTTGTCAATAGTAGTACTGGTAAATCACCATTACAGATTATATATGGGAGTAGTCCTAGAAATGCTTTTGAATTGAGGCAATTGGATAAAGGAGAGATAAGTAGTGATGAAGTAGAAGAATTTGTTGAACATTTGAAGAGCATCCATGAGGAGGTGAGGAAACACATCATAAAGATGAATACATAGTACAAGGCTAAGGAAAATGTGAATAGGAAGTATAGGGAATTTTAGATTAGAGATGAAGTCATGGTTCATCTGAGGAAGGAGCATTTTTTAGTGGGTATATATAATAAGCTGAAGATGAAGAAGTTTGGACTGTGCAAGATAGTAAAAATGCATGATTCTAGAAACGCTAATGAAGTGGAATTTCCTGCTAAATTGAATATTTCATCAATATTTAATATTTTAGATTTGATAGAGTATTGTGAAGGAGGTGATGGAGATGAAGTTGTAGAAGCACAATGGAGTATTCCAGCAGCTAGTTTAGCTACAAAGGAGATTGAGGAGATACTAGATAGTCATAGAACAAAACTTATAAAGAATAATTGGTCAAATGGAAAGGGAGGCTAGTAGAGGATTCATCATAGCTAGCAAGGGAGGAGGTTAACCATCTTGGTTTTCCTCTAAATATCTGAGACATGATGGATTCACTTCTCAAATTACCCTAAGTGTCTAATACAAGAGCATCCTGAGTGTAAGAGCAATCTTGATTCACCCAAAAATATTTTTATTTCAATTTTTCTATTCCAATAAGGACTAGTAGACAGGGGGGTTTCTATTTCTGGAAGCTTGCTATTTTTATTAAGTTTGTCATTTGAGCTCAGAATGTTCTCATTTTCTACAGGAAGGTTCATTTTAGAGTTGTAAGCCCATTGCTCAAGCATAAGTATCAGAGAAGTTATTGCAGATTTTCGGTGGAAAAATTTGCAGAAAAATCTTTAGGCTCGTCATTGGAGACCTTAGAGTTCCCAGATGAGGTTTGAAAACTCAATGGAAGGGTGCTAGCACTCTTTTGAGCTTGTAGATCAAGAGCTAACATTTTTGAAAAGTGGTTATAATAGCCAATCGGAGCAATGGTTCGTGAGTTATGGCCTTTCAAAGTTGGGCTACTCGAAATATCTAAAATAATTGTCAAAGATGTATTTGGCCGACTCTATATATATTGTTAGGGTTTGTCGACCCTAGGTATTAAGTTTCGATGTCTAAAACCTTCCCAGGTGGCATAATGTTGTCTATTTAAGAAAGACTCGAACATTGTTTAGGATAGCTTTGGGTGTAGTTCGCAGCATTGTCTTGCTAATTACTGTAATGAAGGCACCCATGTGGGCTAGCATATTGTACTTGTGAATTCTTTAATTCTGAATTCGCAGTGCAAATAAGAAGTCGATATTTTGCTCTCGAATTTGTTGTTTATGTTATGTGTTTATAGTATTAAGGGGAGCACCCTTCATCAAAAAATCAACCTAGAACGATATTAACATCATTTATACATTATTGATTGTAAAACTCAATAAATATAATTACTCATTAATTTTTATACTTATTTTAAATAATACTTAAAATCATTGTATGTTGACTTATGTATTTATTTAACCTCTAATGAATAATTTGTCCAAAGCATTTATTTTCCTTATATTTTTGTGCATGTAATTCAAATTTGAATTTTCTAATTGATTGTAATATATTTAGATATCAGATCTCATTAAAATTCTTGTTTACGTCCACTTCACATATTTTTTTAAGGAGTTTGTGAATTGTTTTTTAGTCCCTAACTATACATAGGTAGTGAACAAATGTTTTCAGTTAAGGTCACAATTAATTTTTACAACCAAAACTATTTATTATCTAAAGTTTAAAAATCATTTTATTTTTGAATTAATTTTTAAGCAACAATTTCTATTTTCTGACTGGTTAGTGGCAATTTTTCTTAGGGGTAAAAACTATTTTTTTCACAAAAGAAATTGAAAAAATTAATTTGTAGAAACTTCTTCCATATTCTAGATCAACGAAAATTCTAGATCATGTTAACAACAGAGCACAACATGATCTGAGATCAACAACGCTACCCACCCACCTACCCTGCCAATCTATAGGAGCACTGCTTACAAACTGCCAATTGCAATCAATTTTTTTTAAAAATGAGAATAATAACATCAAATAGTGTGCCTCCTTAGAAGAAGCCTATAGCTCTCTGCCCTTTCTATTCATTGCTTTCAATTTTGACCTGGGTATAAGCTCAGTTGTCAAAATTCTAATCTGCTGAAAACCCAATTGAAAGTTTATACAAGTCGAAGTGGATAGGATTTTCTTTCCACAATTTACATAGGTCAGATTGAATTTGCATTTGAGCTCTTCATTGCCCATCGACAACTTTATTCGCTTAAATTCAAAGACTTCTTTCAAAGGATTTTGGGGAATTAAGCTTACTCAAAAAAGTGATAGAACAAGTAGTTTGGCCATGGATGATGAAGAATACTTCCTCCTCTATCATCTTCTTAGAACCTTAGCCACCTATTTTTTCAAGATACTGCTTTCCATGATGAAAGCCCCAATTCATATGCACACCCACTAAGGTTGAGGATGATGACGATGAGTGTTACTACATTGTTAGATCCAATTGGTTTTTGGAATCCTCATCATGGTTTTTCAGCCTTTTCCCGTTGGCCTCCTTCCACCAACAATTTTTATGTTGCAACGTGCTCACCCAAATGGCAGAGGAGAGAGGAATATGACGAGTTTAGGAGCTTCACAAACCTCCATTTATAAAACAAATTGTATTATCTACACACCCACAATAGGTGGCAAACCCTATTCAATTTGTTCACTCATCTTCAAATTAGAAATAATGCATTGGGGACTGATTGACAAGTTGCATTGGCTGACTTGTCCACCTCACACGATGCACCAATCTTGTACAAGTTTATATTTGGCTTCACTTCCTTATCAAGTATTCTAAAAATATTGTTTAATATGGATTTTTCTCATAGTTGTGCACACACCATAGAGCCATTTGTACCGATGTCAATATTGTACGTTATTCTAATACTCCTATGCTCATAATTGTGTTTTAAATTTATACAATTGTTATCATCAAAACTCAAGCTATATTTAAAAGTTGATTGAGATATCTTTGTTCGAGGTCTATATAAATAAAAATAATAATCTAATTAATTACAAGCTCTTGATTGACATAGCTAATCATAAATGATGCACGTAAAAAAAGAAACACATTGCGTCAAAGTTTCTACCAATGGTTAGGAAAGAAGAAATTTAGAGAGTGAAATATATGAAGAGTGAGTTAAGAGATATATTCCTTGTAATAGTTAGAAAAGAAGTAAAATGGAAATTTATGTATATGAAGCAGATTGAAAATAGAGATAATGATAATAGAGATTTATAGATAGACATGAAGGATGTGGAGAGATTTAAAAGAGAGAGAATGATATGTTATTATAAGGACAATGAATAGAAATACCTAGAGGAGAACTAAAAAAAAAGATCAAGGATTTTGTTATCTTTTAGAAATATATATATATATATATATTTATTTTTTTTGGAAAAAGGGGTAAAATTTTATTTAGTCAAATCCAAATTACAGAGCAAGGGCCCAAGGCCCACAACAACACTACATATTCCTATCTTCCAATAACAGCTGATCAAAAATCCCACGATATTCAGAAGATAATTCATTCCTTCCACTAATATCCCAACTATCCACATTCTCTGAAGCTCACTTCGCCAAACAATCCGCAACTCTGTTCCACTCGTGAGGGATATGACAAAAGGAGACAAAATCCAAGGAACTACATAGACTTAAAATTTGTCTGGCCAAAGAGGCTAATTTCCAATTAACATTCTCCAAACTCTGGGTATTTAACATATCAACAACAATCTGGGAGTCAAACTCACATATGATCTTTCTCCAGCCTAAAGAGCATCCTCTCTCAACAACAGTCTTAATAGCAAGGGCCTCCATCAAATTATTAGAATGTTGACCCTTGTAAATAGAGAAGAGAAAAAATGCATCACCATCATTACCTCTACCTATAACCCCAATACCAGCATGACTAGGATTCCCCCGAGAAGACCCATCTATATTAATCTTCAAGATCCCAGCTGGGGGAGGAGTCCATCACCCATCCCTACAAACATGTTGCATGCCGTGGCAAGGCCTTTTTCCAAGAGTGCATCTCCAATTATTACCATCCAGATTCAAATTCTTCACAAAAGTTTGATCACCAGGATCTATACTTTCAAACATATCACACTTTGCAAAAATAGCCTCCTGAAGCCTACTAAGAATCTTCCTCCACAACTGAAGGCTATCAAGGTTATAGCCACAAAAAAATCTGTGGTTCCTTTCCAACTAGAGGTTCCATATAATAAAAATCGGCCCCACCGTCCAGGCAATCTGCAAGAAAGAAGTCTTCGTAGGAGGTCTGCCCAAGCTTTCCCAAAAATCAATGAGAGAAGTGGCATGAATGCAACCATGACTCCAAGCCTCCCACCATCTATGCCATATTTCCTTCAAAAAAGGGCAAAGAAAAAATGAATGAGAGGTACACTCTTCATTGTGCGCACATAAGAAGCAAATAGAAGGTCCCTGAAAAGCTCTTTTGCAAAGATTCTCCCAAGTGAGACATTTCTTCTTAGCCAACAACCATAAGAAAAAAATACATTTGGGCCTAGAAAAGTTATTCCAAACCTTCTTCCACTAGTGCACTTCAGCTGGACCATGTAGGTTCCTGTCAAGTATAGCATAACCTTGAGCCACAGAGAATTTTCCTTTTGGGCTAGGACTCCAAAACATCCCCCCCATTGAGGGAGCTACAAAACCTATTCTCCAACACATGAGAAAGAAGAGCATGATCCTCATAAGAGCCACTGACAAGCCACTCCTGAGAATCTTTCCAGCAAGTCACCTCCACCTGACCCAAACACTTGACGATCTTAAAATGCTCCACCTTAAACCAACCAGCATTAGTAAAAGTGTGGCACAGAGGCTGAAGCTGGGGAAAGCTAGAAATCAAGGGTGGATGACCATCCCAAGAGTCCTGCCAAAATAGAGCATCTAAGCCTCTATTACAAATCCAAAAAAGACCCTCCTTAACCAGCTGAGCTGCCTTCTTAAGGGTATTCCAAACACAAGAACCTTTACCCAACAAAGTGAGTCATGACACATTTGAGCTATCAACAGAAGGAAAATACTTGTGAGTAAGAATCTTGGCCCAATCTAATTTCTGATTACTACACCACCTCCAATACAACTTAGCAGCCAGGGCTATGACAATAAGCGCCATCGACCTAAGACCAAGGCCCCCAGCATGTTTTGGCCTGCAGAAAAAATCCCACTTAACTAAACTCCACTTTAATGAGAGGAGAGTGCCAGACCAAAGAAACTATTGAGAAAGAGCATCAAAATCCTTCACAAAGGTGGAAGGGGGAACTTGCACACAACACCTGTAAATAGGAAGAGACTACACCATAGTCTTTAGAAGAACCACTCTCCTAGTAGAAGAAAGCCACCTGTAAGTCCAATGATTGAATTTACTCTAGAACTTATCCAAGATCCCTTGCCAATACACTCTATACTAAGAACCCAAAGCTAGAGGGACCCCCAAGTATATCAGGGGAAGAGAACCAATATGAAATCTAAGGATCCTAGCAATCATGTTTTGAATAGGCTAAGGGGTATTGAAGAAGTAAATGGAAGATTTGTCATCATTAATACACTGACCCGAGGCCTTCAAATAGATGTCTAGAGCTCTTTTAAAGTTCACAGCTTCACTAATTCTGGCCATGCCCATCAGCGCAGTATCATCCATAAACTGAAGGTGAGAATAGGAAGGGAGAGAGTCATTCCAACTCCAACCTTGAATAAGACCTCGCCCCACATGAGATTTAATAAATCTTTCAAGACCCTCCACCATCATAATGAATAAATAAGGAGATAGACGACCCCCTTGTTGAAGTTCCTGAGAAGCACTGAACAAATCTAATGGTTCCCCATTTACAAGAACAGAAAAGGAAGAAGAAGTCACACAACTAAGAATCCAATTCACCCACTCCTCAACAAAGACAAACACCAAGAGAATTTTCTATAAGAATTCCTAGCTCACTCGATCATAAGCTTTAGCCATATCAAGCTTCATAAACATAGCCTTCTCCTTAGAATTAGCCATAGAATGCATAGCTTCCATTGCAACCACAACACCATCCAAAAAAATTTGTCCTTCAACAAAACCTCCCTGCTTCGGAGAGATCAGAGTACTGAGAAGAGGCTTAAGCCTTTCTACAATCAGCTTGGTGATGATCTTATAAACAACATTACATAGTGCAATAGGTCTAAATTGAGCCAGCTAATTAACCCCTTCCTGTTTAGGTATGAGAGCCAAAAAAGTAGAATTCATGGACTTGAGCATCTGTTTATTCCTATGAGATTCTTGAACCACCTCAAGAAGATCAAACTTTATTATTTCCCAGAACTCCTGAAAGAACTCAATTGGAAACCCATCGAGGTCGGGAGCCTTACCTTTTTCATGTTAAACACCACTTTCTCCAATTCAGATAGCAAAATAGGACGTAGGAGAGCCCCATTCATCTTCGCAAAGACTAGGTGAGGAATGCAATCCAAAATCGCCCTCTCCTCATCCCTAGCATCAAGATCCACCTTAGAAAAGAGATTTGAAATATAGTTGACTACGGCCTTGGAAATATCAACATTGGAAGAGAGATGAGCCCCTTCAGGTGAGATTAAAGAGGAGAAAGAATTCCCTTGTCTTCGAGCCTTGACCGAATTATGAAAGAATGCAATGTTCCTATCCCCCTCCTATAGCTAGTCAACACGAGATTTCTGCTTCCAAAAGATCTCCTCCCGAAGCTCCTATTCTTCTAATCCTTGAAGAGCCAAGGACTCAGCTTCACTTAGATCAAGAGTCCTCCCTTGATCCCGAATCAACCGAGTGATGTTGTCTAACTTAGCCTGAGTAGTGATCCTCTGAGCCTGTAGATTCCCAAAACATCGTTTATTCCACTTCTTAAGTGTATACTTAACATGCGGAAGCCTCTTACAAAAAGTAAACATTGTCGTCCCATGGGAGGCATCCCCTCGTACCACCAATCCACCATATAATTCTACAAAGACTGATCTCTTAACCACATTAACTAAAATTTAAAAGAAGGGTTTTTGGTGACTCCATAAGCAATAACTGAGAGCTTGATAGGCCAGTGGTCAGAGCCTCTCCAATCAAGAATTTCTAAACTGGCGATCAACCTGTTGTTCATCCAATAACAAGAAACAAAAAATCTATCAAGCCTTTTTGAGATAGCCTCAACTCCACACCTCCTATTATTCCATGTAAAGACACCATTATTTGGCTTCACATCAATGAGATTCAAGGAATCTATCATGTCCCTGAGAAGATTTGCAGAGGGATCCATCCTAGCAACCCCACCACATTTTTCCTCTAAGCTAGTAACAGAATTAAAATCACTAGCCAAAATCCATGGGAGATATGGGTCTAAGGCCTAGATGCAGCTAATGTGAGCCCAAAGATTTGACTTGCTTGAAATATCAGTAGGAGCATAAATATTGGATAGAAGGCACATTTCTCCAGTCGCCAAACAAGATGTAACCAAAGAGATAGAGGATTGACTAGAAATCTACCATAAGGGGAGAACTTTTCTCGGGTTCCAAAAGAAAGCAACCCCCCCCAAACTGTTCTGAGCTCCCACTCCTTGCCAATTGCCCTAGGGCCAGATGTGTGAAGCACAATTAGCCAAACCCTCCACTGTAAGCTTTTTTTCCTGAATAAAAACCACATCAGGTAACTGAGAATCAATTAACCTACGAACAACCTTTTTCCTAGGGATGTTGTTCAACCCCCTAAAATTCCATGATAGAACAATCATTTGTGGGGGTGGGAGAAGTGGGAATCAATGGGTTTAACAGACCCATACTCAACCAAAGTATCCCCCAAAATCTTGACCTTCTCCTGATTAGTCTTTCTGCCACGCCTTGACGGTTTATCAAGAGACCCCTTTTTAAAGGATTTTTGTTGTAAGCCTAAAGTAGGTTGGGCTTTGCTTCCCTTGGCCAAATCTGATGCCCCCTTAGGAGCAGGGGGATCTAGAGCCACCACAATCAAACTCATCAGAGCCGTTGATCCCTAGGGATCACTGGTATCCTGAACCTGAGAAGGTAGATCCACATAAATATGTACACTCTCAAGGTCCTCTGAAGATAGCAACTGATCCTCCTTATTTGCCTCTTCTTCCTGAACTTCATGCAGACCCTTATCCCCAGAAGAAAGCTCAACCAAAATACCTTCCTCCTATACCAAGTCTTCATGAACATCAAATCTATTGAAAGTACCATCATTGTGTCTATCCAGCCAGGTTCTCTTCTTACCTTTGCCTTTGTTACGAGATTTAACCTGAGTAAAGCCCTCATTATCCACAGGTTCAGTAGATGCAGGAGCCTTCTCCTTGTCCCCCTTATGAGGTTTGGAAGCATCCAAGGGAGTGAGCTTAAATTTGGGGCATTTACGGAGTAAATGACCATATTCATGACAAATTCGACATCTAAAAGGGAGGGTCTCATAATCCAGCTATTGGATCCAAGAAGAGGGTCCTAGGTATATTTCCATAGAATTTGGTAATGGGTTAGTTAAATCAACTTTTATACAAATCCAAGCATAAGAGATTACCTTACGATCTTGAGTTTGTGTAGCCGCTCCCACAGGCTTTCCAAGAAGTAATGAGATTGAGTGGAGAATATCCTCCCTCCAAAACTCCAAAGGAAGTCTCGACAAGCGAACCCACACAGGTACGTGCGAGGGGATCTCTTCGGCTGAATTGAATCCCATGTGCCAAGGCTTGATGAAAAGCCCCACCTGGTTAAAGAAGTAAGGGCCTCATTCAAATGCCCTATTCCTATTCGACATGCATGAGAAGATAACCAAAAAATAATTATTTGCTGCCAATATAATCTCCATATCGCCTTCGAGATTCCAAACCTGACGAGCCCAGGAATCCAACATAGGTAGGGAGAGACGAAGGCCCAAAAATTTGCAAATAAGGGCATGATTATGCTAGTATTCAACATCTTTTGAAATCTGCTCAGGTTGAATAACCAGAATAGGTTGGTTGTCAGATCTTTCTAAACATCCATTTACTTTTTTAATTCAAGGCATCCCTTTTGAGGATGAGACCCCATCTCCCATTGTAGGTTTACTCTACTGATCTTCACCATTGGCATGTGTTGAAGAAGACGGGTCAACCATCTCCATATCCTCAGAGGCAATCTGAGATAAAACTAAACCCCGATTCACCATAAGGCAAGCCCAACAATCCACTAGCAAACAAGGATGGGATAGGAAGCCCACGGTTTTTGATCCCAAAAAAAACTCTGACCAAGAACCTAACTGTCACCACAAAATGCAGTAACATGCGTCCACCCTTAGCCAAAGAAAAATATGGACTCACAATCCCGTCCATGGACCCCTGAACTCCAAACCCCACACCCTGTGCACGTAAAAACGCAGCCTGCAACCACGAGAAGGAGTAGGGACCAAAGGCTACGGCATGCGAGCTCTAGCATGTAACTCAATCACACGCATCGCCCATACAAGTCTACCATTTTCAATCCATTTTTTAGAAATATTTAAATAATAATTATAAAATTGATTTAAATCAATAAAGTATTTGTTTCTACCTTTTTCAATATAAATATAAATTTTAAATTTTAAAATATAAATTGTTGACTATTTAATCCAAAACAACAAAAGAGATAGTCAATTTGAAGAATAATATTAGTTTTACAAATTTTAAAATGTGAAAAAGAATTAAAACAAGATTGAAAAAAATAGCTAGTTAAACATAGTGTGAAAAAAGTTAGCATCTACAATTGACAAAGGTAAGGGACAATGTAAAACTAATAAATATATTTAAAATAGAAAATATAAAACATTAAAAACTAATTTTTTTTTTTTTTTGTAACAAAATTTATAAATATTGTTAGTAAAAATTTATCAAATAATTATATTCTTAAAAATATACTTTTTCTATTTATTAATTTAATTATAATTTAGAAGAAAAATTTAATTTTAATATTAGAATGAAATAATTTGAAATTATTGTGAATGAAAAATTAAATAAATGTATTTTTAAATGATATGATAATTAGTTTTTTAGTAAGTGAGAAGATGTTAAAAATAATAGATTGATATATTTACAATCTTTGGTAAAAAAAATGATTTAGCTATTATTATTGATTAGATATGAGGTAGTGAGGTGGAAGATAAAATAATTACTTTTTGAAAACATTAATTAATTTGTCTATCATTAATGCATGGCATTATTGTTGTTGGAAAATAATGTGTATTTTTGTTAAGGAAAATTGATGTTTCTCCCTATTAAAAATAGTTTGGACCAATAGATTGAACACAAAATGTCATTTATAAAATAAGGAAAAATGAAAAATAGATATACACATTGTAAGTTTCATATAAACTTTTAAATTCCTTGATTTGATTAGTTAATCTAATTGAAAAATTGCATTCAATGAATGCAATAGTATCTTGCCTTTAGAAACTAATAATATATTTATAAACAAATTTAATCTATTTAATTTTTTTTATTTTTTTTAATATATAAAAAGATTTTTTTTATTTAATTTGTTTGGTGATTTTTGGTCAAATGTAATAAGAATTTTTCAAATAGTTAAATTTTAAAATATCAGACTTCAATTTTACAAACAGGTAATCCTAAAATATCAATATTCCTCTTTTATTTTCCTTACATTTCATTTTTTGCATTAATTTTATCTTTTCTTCCTATAACCAACAATTAGACTTTAACTTTACGTCTTATAAGTAATTAGTAATTTCATTAATTGAGAAATAAACTTAGGTTAATGATATTTTAAAATTTTCTCATGTAATGTCATCAAAAGCCATAGTTTAACTTATGAATGTTTAAACACTTTCATACAATCACTGCACTAATCAAAATCAACGTTCTCTTCTTTCCAGAAAAGAAAGGACTCTAGCTCTTTCAGAACTCCTATTAAACATTGTTTCTGCATGTTATCTAGGATTATGTGGTATAGAAATAAAATAAGGAATAAGGAAACTCTAAACCCCAAGAAACACGTTAAAGAATTGAAAAAGACATATGACCATCAATCCTTTTCCACCTTTCCAAAAGTCTAGTCTTATGGGCCCCACCATGTTCCATAATATTACCCAAGCAACGTTTTCTATTTGGTTGCAAAAGGTCAAACACGAATATTTCCAACAAGTCTCATTTGAAAGCTTAAAACTTTTAAGTTGTGTCATTATGTGTGTGTGTGTGTGTACAATCTCTCTTATCTAACTTCAAATTTAATGAAAAAGAAATTGGGAAATTTATCAATAAATCTCTATATGAAGGTATACCACCTTATTGTAAAGAGACCATATCCAAGCTCACTATAATTTTATTATCCTTTAATTGTTTTATTCTTTAGAAATTCAACAAAATAAATTGAAATTTAGATAATGACTATCTAGCTAGAATATTGCTAGCTTATAAGTAAAAAATATTAAGATTAACTAAATTATCTATTATTTGTTAAAGACTAGGTGTTCTTTCAATATAATTTAAAATGTGATAAAATATTTAAGCACAATCATATCATAAACTAAAGAATGCAAAAAGAGAACAAAACCAATGTAAGGAAGCAATATAATTGAACACTAGAATGGTCGAGTCCTATCACAATGTTTTGTTGTTAAGTTATTTGAAATAGTTTGTGTTGGTTGTTTTGACTCCCGAAGTTCCCCGCAGGAGCACAACAGGCGAGTGGGGGTACACTTATAGTGCCTCACCAAGCAAGCTCTGTGATTTTATAAGCATACTCTTCATGAGTGAAAGTGCGAAAGGCAATGCAAAGAGGTCACTACAAAAAATCAAGGCATTACATCAAACTTCTCACTAACTGCACAAGCTACCTCAATGAATGTATCAAGGCACAAAATGAATCCCTTTGAATGAGAACAATTACTAACCTCTAAAGGACACAACTCTTAAACATAGACACATATAAGAGTAACTATTAGTAAGAAAACAAAGTGCATTGTCTAAGTTTGCACAGAAGATATTCATAAAGACAATGTGGTTTTACAACAGAGACCACATGGCCTTGGCCACGATTGATTATATTGTCATAACAAAACCTGATTACAATCTTAAGGCTTTACAGGGAGGAATACCCTCAATTACAATAAGTGTTAACTAAACCTTATTACAATCTTAAGACTTTATAGAGAGGAATCCCCTCAATTACAAGTGTTCCCAGTCTTGATTTTCCTCAACTCTCTTTACTATTGATTCCCTCTCTATTTTACAGGTTTGGGTGTAGTATGTCCCTAGTGATTGAAGGCAGCGAAAAATTATTTGGTCGACCTTTCTTGCATCTATTAGGTCACAATCATCCCCTACTTATCCTTTGGACATTGGACATCTATGGAAGGGCTCTCTAGCTAAGGCAATGGTACATCACACAAGTCACAGTTTTCTTGTCGTTCCTCTGTACAAGGTGGCAAGCATTTGAATCTGGAGGTGTGTGAAGACCCATGGAGCAAACATCCCCATCTGTGATCGTCACCAAGCACAAAGACATGTCTCAAGGTTGGGTCCATGTTAAAACATGCGTCGATGCTTTCATATGGAACTAGTTGGGACCACGGTCTTGAGAGAGGCGAATGATGTGGGCATGTGGCATGCCTGTAGGTTTCCTACAGAACTATGGGATGAGTGACCCTGCGGGAGCGCGTTGTTGTGACAAATGGTGTTGTCTATTGCTTCCCTTTCTACCATCATAGTCCGCAAATAAAGTTGGTTGTCATGAACTTTGTTTCACAACATTGTGAAGTTTTACTTCAGAAGTTAAAATTCCTTTCCTCTTCTTTGGCATAGTCATGTTCGGGGTAGCTTAAACATCACACACTAAGGCTTGATTCCTAGACTAAAAGTGTTAAATAGTCAAAGTTGACTTATTTTTGGAAGCTTAATTTTCCCATTAGTGCGTGATGTTTAAGAAGTTAGTATATTCTTTTGCATATGTTGTAGAGCTACTAAGGTAATTGACTTCAATTATGATAAACATTGTCACAAATATTTATTACAAAATATTGATCACAAACTTTTAATACAAAATATTGAAATGGTTACGTCAAATAGAAAGAAAAAATAATTGATATATTATTTTGCATATGCGTCAATTAGGAAAAAAAATATTGGTATATTATTTTGCATATGTTTGACTTCTATTATGATAAACATTGTCACAAATATTTATTACAAAATATTGATCACAAACTTTTAATACAAAACATTGAAATGGGTATGTCAAATAGAAAGGAAAAATAATTGATATATTCTTTTGCATATGCGTCAATTAGAAAAAAAGTATATTGGTATATTCTTTTGCATATGTTTGATTTCTATTATGATAAACATTGTCACAAATATTTATTACAAAATATTGATCACAAACTTTTAATACAAAATATTGAAATGGGTGCGTAGGTTAGAAAAAAATAATTGGTATATTCTTTTGCATATTGATCACAAACTTTTAATACAAAATATTAAAATGGGTATGTCAAATAGAAAGAAAAAATAATTGATATATTCTTTTGCATATGCGTCAATTAGAAAAAAAGTATATTGGTATATTCTTTTGCATATGTTTGATTTCTATTATGATAAACAATGTCACAAATATTTATTACAAATTATTGATCACAAACTTTTAATACAAAATATTGAAATGGGTGCGTAGGTTAGAAAAAAATAATTGGTATATTCTTTTGCATATTGATCACAAACTTTTAATACAAAATATTGAAATAGGTACGTCAATTAGAAAAAAAAATGGTATATTCTTTTGCATATGTTGTACAACTACTAAGGTAATTGATGATAAACATTGTCACAAATATTTATTACAAAATATTGATCACAAACTTTTAATACAAAATTTTGAAATGGGTACATCAATTAAGAAAATAAAAACCAGTATATTTTTTTTGCAGTAATTGACTTCTATTATGATAAACATAATTACAAAATATTGATCACAAACTTTTAATACAAAATATTGAAACAACCCTAACCCTCATCTTGACATAAACCTTAACCTTTATCTTACTTCTAACCCAAATAAAAATCACAACTTCATCAAAGAAAGGTGATCATATTCTTAAGTCTAACCTTAACCTAAACTTAACCTTAGCCCTAATCAAATTTAAACCTTAAACATAATACTAACTACAAGTTCCACTTATTGGCTTTATTTGTCGTATAGTTTAATTAGCTAGAATAGGAAAATCAAAAAAATTAAGAGTTATAAAAAAAATAGAATAATAGAAACAAAAATAATTGCATTTGATTGGTTGAAATAAAAAATATTAAGTAAAAGAGTTGCAGTCCATAGATAGTAATTTATAAATTTTAATTCACTAATGTGTTGAAAGTATCAAGTACAAAGTCTAAATTGAGTTTTCTCAAATTTTGACTATGGTAAAATATATGTGCAAAAAAGAATTGGATTAAAATAATGAGATTTCAATGTGTAGGTTTGAAAATTTCACATGGAAGTAAATTGTGTAGAGAGAAAAACTTAAGTTTTCTCTATATCTACTAGACATGTGTCAAAAACTTACAATTTTGATATACAAAGATATAGTAGTTTACTTGGCATAACATGTTCTCTTTTGGTCAAATTGCTATTGTCATTTTATAGAATCAACTTTCTTACTTATAGATTTAACCTACATAAATATAAATGAACTAAAAATGAAAAAGAATTAATAAAAATTAAAGTATTTATCAATTTTTATATTAAAAAATACTTTTGAATTAAACAATCCAATCAAAAAAATTGGAAGATTTGTATTTGTCACCATTATTATCCTAAAAAATTATAAATTGAAATTTTAACACCTTACAACCTTATATTCAAAAATATCAATTAAAAACCTTGAATTACTAATAATAGTAGGCAACTTGTTAACTAGATTTGAATTTTCTATTTTGAAAACTAAGCATGTAGTTATAATAAGTTGAGTTCATACAAATTATATATCTCAAGTCCTTTTCGAGTTTCTGTTATAACTTAATTATGTTTTAGTGTATAAATCTTTTATTTAAATTGAGAAATTATTAAACATGTTTTTATATGTTTGATATTTTTATATATATGTGCATCCTAAAATATTTTCACACAATATGAGTACTGCTTCCTTGAAATCCGCTCCTATAAGACCCATTATATATGAACCGATCAAATTAATGTAAAATACTTTTAATGTTTTTAGAACTTAAAATTTTCACATTTATACATTAGTAAAATGATTTAAAAAAAAAAAAAAATTACATTTGATTGGTTGAAATAGAAAATATTAATCATGAGTTAAGAACAACAATAGTATATTGATGTAACTCCTCACCCTAATCATAATAAACCTACCTATAATTATGATAGTAACCATAATTATGCTAGTAACCACAAAGCTGAAGATGAAAATAAAATGAAAGACTACAATAAATTGTTGATCTTTGTGAATAATTACTAGTACGACAAAGTAAAATAGAAAACAAATGTCATTTTTGTGTCAAAATAAATATCTATCTTGATATTGTAATTTTAAATAACTCATTGTCCCTCTTCAATAAAGTCATATTTCTATGATCTATTAGAAATACATAATATTTTTTTCAAGGAATTTAGATTGCCCATAAATTTTTAACATCAACGTTTCCAAAACATTTTAAAAACATTGATGTTAAAAATATAGCACAGTCTAAATTCCACAAAATTTGTCATGCATTTCACAAATATGTTTTTAAATATAATTTTATACCATTCAAAATTGAATATATATTTAATATCTATATTGTAAAAAAAATTCAATTTGAAAATTTTGATCTTTGCAGCTTGATCACATGGGAGGCAAAATCTGACAATAATGTATAGTGGTTTTATTATATATATATATATATATATATATATATATATGAAGTCACGTGGGAGGAAATAGTGTTTATATTTAAGTTCCCCTACTTTATCATTGTGTGACATGTTGTTACCTAATAAAAAATGGGTGCGGCTATCCTCCCTACAAATTTTATAGTAGACCAATTTTCAAAATAAAAATAAAAAATATAGCATTTGATCTTCATGATCTGCATAGTTTGTAGTAAAAAACAACAACAAAAATAGAAAAAAATCACTATGTTTTCTTAAATCTAGAAAAATAAAAAGTTTGGCTTTGTTTGTCTTTAGTGCATTCTGTCTAGAGATTAGCATGTCCCATAAAAAATATAGAGAAACAACATGTAAATTTTAAAAGAAAATTAATAGTAAACTTGGTACAAAAGATTTTTTAAAATGATGAGATATCGTAATAAATATTTTACACATATATAAATTAATCGTGCTTTCAACCATTACAAAGGAGTTGAAAGCAAAAAGTAAATGATCGTGAATAGAAGACGTGAATAGTGGATGTGCTCCACACATAGGTGGAAGAAAAAATATTAACTTTGAAATAAAAATGAGGCTAGGATTGTGCCCTAGGTGAATTTGGCAGGGTGGATGCTCCTTAGTCCTTGGCTCTTAGCCAAAGAGGTTTCAAGCATGCATGGGCCCGTATCGGGTACCTTAAACTTGTTTGTGGATGACCTCCATCAAAAAAAATAACTTGGGATTGTTTTTGCATTCTTTATTAGACATTTTAAACTATTCATGTACTTTTGAAGTTGTGAAACTTCAGTATAGGTTTGCCTTCAACGTAATTAACATAGATTATTTTTATAAATAAAATAATATTTTAAAAAGGGACGATTTATCTATTTGGGTTCTATGAAAGGCTTCTTTTTTAATTTGAAAAAAAAGAGAGAGCTAGTAGTTTGTTTAGTTTAAAAATACAAGCTTCTAAATTTAAGGATGTTAGTGGTTTCATCAATGTATTAGGAGAGGAGCATTAGTAGCCAAACATTTTTCAATAGTTGTGCACTATATTATGAAAATTAAACTTTCAATAGAAAAAATGTAAGCAATTAAATCAATCTTGCAAGCATGTTGGTACCAAAGTACACCATATTGGATTATTTTTGCAAAAGTCACACAATTATTGGAGAGATTGTGTAAAAGTAATGAATAAATTGTGTAAACTTTTTTGTTGTCTAAGCAAATGGTGTCATGTTTTAGGTGACACTTTAAAATGATCACTGTTTGACCCTTTACTACTTAATTCTCTCTACAGGGAGCTTCCTTGACGTGAGAAAAAGATATTGTCAACTCACCTACAAAGATGAAAAAAAATATCGTCAAGATCCAACATATACTTTAGGCTCTACAAGTGCGCGAAGCTAGCTATAATGGATATTGGTACACTTCCCTTACCTTTGTTGCCTATATTTTGTGCACGAAGAAATTATTTTCTCTCCAAAATCATTTTAACTAAAATAAAAATCTAGATGTTTGACAAGTGGTAGATAAAGTTTCTAAGCTCTAGCCTGACCTCACTTTCACTCAGTTTCTACAAAGCAGAGGCTTCTATTTTTTATGAAAATATTCTAAACAATCTCGAAGATAAATTATTTTTTCTTCATGGTACCTCATCTTCCTCAAATGTAGAAGATTAAGACCCCATTATGGGACCCCACCCTTAGAGAACTTACTAAGAAATTTTATTGATGAGGTTCTTGAGAAGATGTTAGATAAATTTGGCATGGTTTCCATTTATCTCTGAACTTCTAATTTGAGACATTATGCTTCAGATGTTGTACAATATTGACTATCATATGTAGTGTGTTTTAGATTATGGTAAAAGAAAGTTTTGAAGGGATCCAAAACCCTTTACAAAAAACTAAAGATAAACATTAAAGCACCACCAGGTTTTACAAGGACTTGAAACCTAAAGTTTAAAACATCAAAACCAACTTTTATAGGGACCTGAAACCAAAAGTTTAAACCATAAAAAGTGACCAACTTTTACAAGGACCTGAAACCTGGAGTGCCTCAAGAGCCTTAGCAACCTTTTTCCTTATGCTCTACCTAGTTCTCTTACTAGGTCCACCTGTACTCGCCATCCCTGCATTACCAAGAGATGTTATCTCCTCATTGCTCTTCTTACCTAGATTGGTTGCCGCAACACACAAACTGGAAGTGACCTGTTCCATTTTTTGACCACTTTCCTTTATAAGTTAATGAAGCTCCTACTCATATTCTTTAAGCTTATCAAGGATGTTACCAATTTTTACTTCCATCTAGGTTCTCCTAGTGTGTTCAACATCCAATTCTTTCTACATAACCCCCATTTTCTTCTTGAGAACCATTATTTCATTATACAACCAAGAATCACTATGACGAGAAGTCTCCACTTTAAGCTTAGCAGTGTGAAGAAAGGAAAGTTTAGCATCTTGAGAGTCATCCCTCCCATCAACCACATCCCTAGGCTCATAACCAACTACAATGGTCACATTATTAATCTGGGTGTCGATATTAATATCTAGATTCCCCATCCTTTCCTCATTTTCTTCTTTACTCTGGCTATTGTCCTTACCCATAGGGCCTTTATCTTCAATCTCCTTACCCGTATCCTCCTTCATTTTCTTCTCATTGGCATTATGAGAAGGGTGATCACTCTATTTTTCATCATCCTCCCCGAGGGCTTCTCATCTAACATTTGAGTCTGTATTGCTATCCTTACTTCCCTCCACATTGTCTTTACCAGTTCACACCCCTTTATTCCCATAGTAATCATCTAGGTTAGAACTAAGATCCCTCATTTCCATTTTCTCATCATTATCTGAATTCTCAGATTTAGTAATTTCCTCAACCTTTTTCTTAGTCCTCTCCCATTTGAAAACCTTCTTGCTAACACTAGCCTTTTCTTCCACCTTTATTCTCTTAGAGTGGGGATCACTACCAAACCCTTTCCCTTTCTCAAGAACTAGAGAGGGCTTTATAGCCTTACTTTTATAAAAGTTTTCAATAAGTAAAATTAAACCTTCATGAAGCATAGGACAAGAATTTTTCTTCCTATGTGCATAAAGGCTTAGAAGCAGAGAGTATTTCAGAAAAAATGAAAAAGAAATCCTATCTTTGTGCCTAAATGATTTAGGAAAACAAAGTGAAATTTATGGACTCTCTTACCACTACCATCAAGAACAAAATAATCACGGATACATGACAACATATCCCTCTAGATAACTTTAATTTGATTCAGTTTGTAGAAGTCCCCATATTCATCCAAATTCTTCTCTTCAACTTCCATCTTTGGAAATTTCTTGAAAGCCGCATTGGAAATACTAGTCTCCTTGATGAATTTAATCCCTTCCATAGGAATCCCCATAACCTCGGCAATAAATTCCTCAGTCAATTTCACCATGATCCCATGCAAAGTAGCCCTTTCTTCAAACTAGTTTTTAAAGAAGGCTTTCACAATGTGAGGTTTATACCCATAGAGTCTCTCAATGTGAGTCGTCACTTTTCTGCAAAATCTCCCTACAATTTCTCAGCTCTTGCTTTCTTGGTTCCCCACTCATGTCGAAAACCTGATTTTCTTTGTAAAACACCAGAGTGGCAACAAATAGAAAAGGTAATAAAGTATTGAAGATTACCAAGGAGCTAATAACCTTACTTATGTACCAAAGGCAAGTCATTATAGTGCAAAGGTACTTCCTAGGGAATCTCAAACTATCCTCCGTAAAATCACCACTTTTGTCATAAACTTTCCAATCTTAGGAAATATTTCCTTCTCAGCATGTGTCCTATCATAATTAATAATCTTCATCAACTCCACATCCTTACATAGGTTAGCATGCCACCTCAACTTTCTTTCCCAATAGATAACTTGGTTGGCAATCCAATTAGCAACTGAATTACCCTCTCAAAAAATATGAAAGAATATTACATTATCAAGTTTGTTAACAAGGTTTTTGATTTCCATAATACTTTCTTCAATAGTCCAAGTAATTGGATTCTTGTTATTGAGCATATTAATAAAGTTAAGTGAATCTCCTTCCATCCAAAGATTTTGATAACCAGTTTCCATAGCCAGCCTCATAGTATGCAGTGCTACTATTGCTTTAGCTTTATGGCTAGTTAAAATCCCAATAGGGATGGCAATAGCATCAAAAATTCTGCTAGAATAGTCCCTCAAAACCCCTCCACAACCAGCTTTACCAGGATTTCCTTTAGCAACACCATCAAATTTTCCTTTAATCCAACCCATAGGAGGAGATTCAAATGTAACATTCTGCCTCTGATCATCAATTTTGATTTTATAGCCTTTAGTCTACATAGGATTATTGATTTGGATATCATCACTCAGTTTTCTGTCAGAATTGAAGTTTTCCTTAACAGCTATAATTATATTATGACCAAGTACCCACTCAGGAACTTCTTTGTCTCTAAAAATTCTATTTTTTTTTCTTTCTAGATCCCCCACTAGAGATGGGAAAGAGTTATTTTCCACAGAAAACCAATATTAACCTCCTTAGATGGACATGTCCAACTCTAGAAGAATTTATCAATATTATTTTGTTGTACCCAATCTAAATTCCAGTAGTTAAGGATGTAACTCCACACTATTTGATTATAATTGCAGTTTAAGAAAAGATGATTTTTGTCTTCAAAGTCTTCTTTACATAGGCTACATTTGTTAACCACATAATGTAATGCCCCACTTGCAGATCCTTGGAACAAGGATTCAATACAAGCCAAGATTTATTTTTTACAAGTATGAATGCACATGACAACATCATACATGGATCAAAAAGATTGCAACGAAAGACTTCACCACAATCTCTACAACCAACGAATCTCTAAATGACACTAACAAACTAACCAAAATGACCAAAGATTAAGAACACATAACTGGATTCGAATCAAACACATTTTGAGTTCAAAATGTGACACCAAAGGATTGAAGAACACCTAAGAGGGTACCCCAAACAACTCCCAAAAAGTTTGAATTAAACTAAAAAGTGCCCGCTGCCTGCCTGCATAGGTCTTTGCAAAAAGCCATGTGATACTTTAATACAACACTGGAAAGTATTGCGCGACATTTCTAAAGAAGGAGGACGACACTTTTAGGGATTAGGCGATACTTCTCTTGAAGGCGTGTGATACTTTAAGGGTATCATACGATAGTTCTTACAAGGAGGTGTAATACTAAAAAGTATTGCATGATATTTCTCCAAGAGGCATGCGATAGATATAGGAGACACACAACACAATTTCAATGGGCATGCAATACAATATTGTATCTCACCATGCTGATAAATGGTTGCCCAAGGAACTCAAGAAACACTTAGAAACAAACAACAAACTAAAACTAAGTTTAGAACCTCCACACTAGGGATTACCGGATCCACATAAATCGAGGAGTGAACACTCAAGTGCATGAAAAACAAGATGCCATGAAATAAGAAAGAGGAACATCTATCCATCTAAACCAAAGTAGAAAAGAATGTACAGAAAGCAACATCGCAGTGAACATACACAACATTGCAATATACAAAAATAACATCATAATAACTGAACAACCAAACTAAGTATGTGGTTCCTCCCAACCATCAATAGCATCATAAGACCATCATGGATCCTATCCATCCCCCGCATGTAACATCCCAAGCCATTGATTAGATCGTCAGTACTATCATAATAGGGATGTCACTACTAAAACATGCTACAATATAAGCACAAGGAAATCTAACATGCTAGTAGTAAAGCATAAGATAATCCTACAAGTAGATAACATCACCTATCACATGCTAAAAATCAATAAGCACTAGATGCACCAACAAGGCAATTCACATCATCTAATCATATGGTAAACATCATAATATAGGAATGCATCAAATAAACTAGCATCATCTAAACATGATATCCAAGCATTCCAATGAAAGCATAAATCACAAGAAAGCATACTCTGGGACCTGAAGCATCAATTGAAAACATCTAGCAACGGTTGCACTAGGATAATAGACCGTCTCTGTACACCGATTTCTAGTAGTGGTAGAGGTAGCTACGCCTCCCAACCACGTGGCACCCGTAGGTCCACACCTGTTGTGTTGATGGAGATAATGATCCAACCACAAACACACAAAACAACATCCATGGCTAACACTCACGCCAGATAGTATGATGGTTGTAACCAAGAACCTAAGATGATGCAAGGAGTACAGGTCCTAGTCAGACACTTAATAAGCTACTAAATAGGGCTGACATCATGGAGAGTCGCTTGGTATCAACAAGCCCAAGCTCGAATCGTGCGGATATAACATCCCTCAATGGAAAAGATCGGCACATACATTTTATTATCTTAAGTTTTATTACCAGTCACACATTTTCTTTAATTATCACTTGATTAAAACTTTCTCTACCAACCCTATGGGACTGAGGTCACTAGGTTGCGAGATAGAAGCCCCCCCCATATGCTACCCTACCCTACCCATGCTTATCCTATGTAAGGTGCCCGTGGGCATGCATACTCTCATCCCAACCCTAATGATCATAACTTCTGAAAGTACCACAAAAGATCGAGCCTCACAAGTCACTTGAAAAATGTACACGCACGTACACCATCATGAAGATCATAACACAAGGACTGGATGAGAACACAATGCAAAAGATCACTCAATCAAAAACAACTAGGGATGACGTATTCTACACGAATCCCAAGAACCAATGAAACCATACATCATGAAATCACTCAATTGGCCTCAATCCAAGAGCGTGGATTACACGAATCCCAATGATGCAAAAAGATCAAACATCATGAACTCACTCAATTGGCCTCAATCCAATAGTATGGATTCTACACGAATCCTAGTGTCCACATAACAAAACAAAGGTCCAAGAGAAACCATAACAACAAGTATAAAAATCACTCAATCGAACACAAATCGAGAGTACAGATGTGACATGCATCCCAATGCAAACACAAAAGTGCAATAGTGGTCTAACTAATATCCAAATGGATCATCCAAGTCCACGACCCACATTGTGCCAAGAAAACTTGAGAAAACAGGGTGGCACACAAAACAAGGTAAAAACCCTAAAATTTTGGAAAACTTCAAAATTAAAATCCATTTGGCCTTTGGGCACAAAAACCCCAAAAATCCAAAAATAATCAAGTTTGGACACCGTATGCAAAAATGGCTAGCATAATGGTGCAAAACCCAAAACCCTCATCCCGAAAAATAGGGAAATGTTCATACTTGCCCAACCGAGTAGAACTAACTTACAAAAATGGGGGGGGGGGGGGGGAACACTAGTTCTCAGCCTCCAAACAAATAGCTACTAAAACACAAGCTAAAATGGAGTAGAAACAATAAAATAGGAACGCCCTATCTCATAGCCAACAGGGAAAAATGAGAATCTAAACTGTAAAATAAATAGCTCGCAGAACTAACTAAAAATCGTGGCAATCCAAGATTTCTTTGAGGTGGATCCAACGAGCTTGATCTCGTGATGATCCCACACCCGTAGCTCCCACAACGAACAAAACAATAAATCCTCATGAAGAGGATTTTGGGTTTTACTCTCCAAATTTCTAATTCAAAAGTGAGAAGTGAGGAATTAAATTCCTTTTTGGATACTTATTCACTTTTTGAGTGAATAATCGATTAGGGCAAATAACTACCCAACCTAGTTAAACCCTGAATCGACCCAAACAAAAATAGACTATTCCTATAAATAGGAATTCATCTATGGAAAAGCTGCCAAAAATTAAAATAAGTGAACTAAAAATCCCGAAAACCCAAAAACACATAAATTTCCTTAACAACTTTTGCGACAATACGAACCTCTAAATGCACAAACATGCTTACTGGTCTAATCACATAATGCAAATGAATTTGGATTTAATAATATTCAAAAGGTTTAATTAAACAATTAAAATAAGGATACGTCAACCATATAGGGACAACATTGGTAAAATATGAATGGTTGAATCACTAACTCCATGTGCCACTGCTAAGGATATAAATCCTACACACTAAACAACATGATCAAATGCAATTGCATATAATAACATAGCTGAAGCAATAAATGCATTAAATCACCTAATTTAACCATTTATTTAATTATATTAAAATAATCTATTTACATCACTCACGTTTGCATAAAGCATAACAACACAGGAATGAAGTAAATAACCATAGCATTAAATCCATCACATAACGTAATCAGTGATATGTCCAAATACTAGATAACTAGATATCATCATAAAACACATTGTCATCTCAAAATGGCATTGTCATGCCAATATGATCAACTAAACAACATAGTAGTCTAACATCTATGAAACTGAAATCAAAGTATGACATCCAACTCTTAGGTCATCTCAAAAGTAAAGCATAACATAAGTAACAAATATCTCTCGGATCAAAATAGTATAAGGTAAATATTCGAAGCACATAACCAATGAACCCAATAAGGACTTAAAACTAACATAACATGAAAAGGCACTTAAAACACATAAGTGAACACTGTCATATACATGACTAACCACTGCTACAGGAACCTAGTCCAATGTAGCATGGTAAAAGTACACAGTGCAATCTCTGCACACATCTCAAGATAATTACAGAACAACCTCATGATACCACATCAATGATAATAATTTTTATTTATTAGTCCATTGGTTTCCAAAGATTAGCCCCTTTTGCCGAAACTTCGCCTTTTTGAGCCTGCCTGCCTTAGCAAAGATTATTATTTTTAATTATTTGAAAAGGGGACATGACAAGTCCTCCCCTCCCAAATATTTCTTGTCCTCAAGCAATGAAGGTTGGAATTCTCAAGAATATGCGCTCCTTCCCAAGTTGCATCCTCCAGTGGTAATCCTTTCCATTTGACCAAATGCTCCATGATGCTTCTATTTCTCAATCTTTTCTCTCTTGTATCCAAAATCTCTTCTAGTATTAAAACTAATTTCCCTTCATCATCAAGAGGTGGTAATTTTGTAGATACCATGGTTTGCTGGCCTAGAACCTTCTTCAGGCAAGATACATGGAAAATATTATGTATTTTTCTGTTTGGTGGGAGCTCCAATTCATAAGCTACCTCTCCTACCTTCTTGATGATTTCATAAGGCCCATAGAACCTTGGCTTGAGTTTCTCTGCCCCACTTCTCTTCAAGGTGCTTTTCTTATATGGCTGCAACCTAACAAATACCAAATCTCCCACCTCAAAAGATCTTTCAGTCCTTTTCCTATTAGCATACAACTTCTGTTGGTTCTGTGCATGTTGTAGATTATCCTTGAGGGACCTTATTATGTCTTGGCTTTTCTTGATGAAATCACTTGCTGTAGGTACTCCGCTATCTGAAAGTACTAGATCAACAAAGGAAAGAGAATCATAACCATAAAGAGCATGAAAAGGAGGCATACCAATAGACATGTGATGAGATGTATTGTAACAATACTCCCCTAGGTGCAACCATTTCACCCAAGAATGTTGTTGATTTGAAACATAGTTCCTCAAATATCCATCTATCCATTTATTAACTATCTCTGTTTGTCCATCTGTTTGAGGGTGATAGCTAGTACTGGGAGTGAGTTTAGTTCTTACCAAATGAAAGAGCTCCTTCCAAAAAGAGCTGAGGAATCTACTGTCCCGCTTACTGACAATGTTTCTAGGCAAGCCATGTAATCTAAAAATTTCTTTGAAGAACAATTCGGCCACTTGTGATGCCTTGAAATCAGATGTGATAGGAAAGAAATGTGCATACTTAGTTAGTCTATCTACCACCACATATATGCAATCCTTACCTTGAACCTTGGGCAACCCAGTGATGAAGTCCATGGAAATACTTTCCCATTTTTGTTCAGGAATAGGAAGTGGCTGCAACAACCCTGCAGGAAAATTTTTCTCACTCTTGCTTTTTTGGTATACCATAGATTCCTTAATGTGTTTAAGGACATCCTCCTTCATACCCTTCCATGAAAACCACTCTCAAATTTTCCTATATGTCTTGAAGTATCCCTGATGACCAGTGAAAGGTGTGTCATGAAAGGCCCTCAATATCCTCTCCTTAGTTTTTGATCCTAGCACTAAGAAGATCTTGTTCTTGTAATAAATCAATTCATCAACAACCTTGTACCTGTTATCATCCACTAACTTATCCAAAATATTTGTGGCAAAGGAATCTTTAGTATACTCTAAAATTATGGAGACTTTTCAATCAGCAGAGATAGATGTTAAGGAACATAAAGTGGGCTTTCTTGAGAGAGCATCAACAACTACATTATTCTTTCCTTTCATGTATTCAATACCAAAATCATAAGCTTGCAATTTTCTTACCCATTTTTGTTGATGATCATTCAAATCCCTTTGGTTCAAGAAGAACCTAAGGCTATTATGGTCTGTCTTTACAATGAATCTCCCACATACCAAATATTGTCTAAACTTATGAAGTGCATGCATGATTGCCAACATTTTCTTATCATAGATGGAGTAACCTTTCTCTAATTGATTTAATTTTATACTCTCAAATGCTATTGGATGTCCCCTTTGAGTTAGGACAGCCCTTATACCTTCTCCAGAAGTATCACATTCAACAACAAAAGGTAAAGAGAAATCTAGAATTGCAAGCATAGTGCATGAACTCATTACCTCCTTAAGCTTATCAAATGTTTTTTGTGCCTCTTCTGTCCAAACAAAAGCTCCTTTGTTTGTCAAATCAGTCAAGGGAGCAGCAAGCTGAGAAAATCCCTTGGCAAAATCTCCTACAATAGCTACACAACCCAAAGAAAGCTCTCAACTATGTAAGATTAGTGGGTGGAGGCCAATCCAAAATTGCCTGGATTTTTTGTTGATCAACCTGTACTCCTTTAGAACATAATATGTCACAAGTATAGGATCTCTGTCAAACCAAACTCACATTTATATAGCTTAGCATAGAAGGATTGCTACTTCAAGATTCCCAAAACAGTGTCTATATGCTTTAGATGCTCTTTCCATGTTTTACTATAAATCAAGATATCATCGAAAAATACCAAAACAAATTTTCAAAGATGCTGGCTGAATACCTTATTCATACAAGATTGGAATGTTGTAGGTGCATTAGTGAGGCCAAATGGCATAACAAGAAATTCAAAGTGCCCATAGTGACATCTGAAAGTAGTCTTTTCCACATCTTCACTCATCATTCGAATTTGATGGTACCCTGATCTTACGTCAATTTTTAAGAAGTATACATCACGATGTAACTCATCAATGAGTTCATCTATGCATGGTATGGGATACCTATTTTTTATGGTCTTCTTGTTTAGAGCCCTGTAGTCTATACACATTCTCATTGTACCATCCTTTTTCTTGACAAGTACCACAGATGATGCAAATGGACTAGAGTTAGGCCTTATGAATCCCATTTTCAGGAGTTCTTTAATAGTTTTTTCAATTTCTTCCTTATAACCTCTTGGATGGTGGTATGGGGTTGTTATAACTATTTTGACACCCTGTTCTAACTCTATAACATGCCCAAAACCTCTATCTGGTGGTAATCTTGGAGGCAAGTCATTGAAAACTATACTATGCTTATTAAGAATATTTTGAATTTCAAAATGGAAATTACCTTGATTCTTTGGAGAGCTTGTTGGATGGATTATGACTCATGCTGCCCATTCTACTTGTCCTCTTCAAAAAGTCCTCTCCATCATCTTTGCAGAGACCACCTTAGGTGCTCCATTCGGTAAGCCTCTCAATAAGACTTCTTTCCCATTGGAATGAAATTTAAACTCCATAATTTGATGGTTCATGTAATAGCCTCCAATAGAGTGCAACCATTGAACACCCAATACAAGATCTGTCTCGCCAATGCCAACCACATAGAAGTCATCACATAACTCATAATCTACTAAGGTCATCTTGAGTTGTTTCACCACCTATGTGCAAGGCATAGTGAATCCATCAGCTACAGTAACATTGAATCCCTCAAAATCTTCTGCTTTAAGCCCTCTTTCCATGACAAATCCCTCATCAATAAAATTGTGAGTTGCCTCACTATCAAGAAGAATTGTCAACCTTTTCCCTGCTAGTACCCCTTGAATTCAAAAGGGATGGTATCTTAGGACTCCTGATAATGATGCTAAAGTGCCATCCTTGCTGATTTCTTTTTCTTTCTCTTCTTCTTCCTCCTCCTTAGTGTCATGAAATTCCTCATGCTCATCTAAATCAGATTCTGAAGCAACTTCAATATAGTGCACTTGACCTCTCCCCAAAAATCTGTGTCCCAGAACCCATGGTTCTCTACAAGTGAAACAAAGCTTTTTCCTTCGTAATTCACTCCTAGTCTCTTCATATACCTTCTTTTTTGCCACATTTATCACATCTTTTGGTGGTAGTGTTGGAAAAGTATTTTTCTGAAAATTTCCCTTATGTTGCCCAAGATTTGGGGGTTTTTGATTAGTGTTTGGTTTCATAAGCACGCAAGTTTCAAGTTGCAAGCTTCTTTTGATAGCTTCCTGTAAGGTTGAGGGTGAGAAAGCCTTAACCAAACCCTTAATAGAATCTTCCAAACCATCAAGAAAAAGATAAACAATCCTCTTTTCACTCATATCAGGTACCATAATAGCCACTTTTTGAAACTCTTCTATATACTCATTAACTGATTTGGTTTGCTTCAACTTTGACAATTCTTTAAAGTACTCTTCATGATCCTTGAGGTCAAATCTATCTATCACTTTTTGACTGAAATCATCAAATGTAGTTACCTGATCATGACCTTGAGTAGTCATTCCATGATACCACCAATCATAAGCTGCATCTTCCAAGTGTAGACTTTCAAATTGAACCACATCACTCTCCTTCATGGGGTTAAGTGTGAAGAAGGTCTGTAATTTTTGTAGCCATGCTCTAGCTAAAATTTTATTTGTTCCATCAAAAGTAGGTGCTGTAAACTTGGTTATTTTATTTTTGAGCTCTCTTCCACTTATGTCATGCTCCTTCCTGTACTCTTTCTTGGGCATCAAAGTGTTCATCATATCCACATATTCTCTAAAAGAAACTGAATTGCAAAAGTCATCATCTAAGCCATTGTAAGTAGCTCTTAATGCAATCAAGTTACCTGTAACGTCTTCCACGGGATTAAGGGCTGAATTTGTAACTGGTGGCTCATCTGCAAGCAGGAAAATAATTTTCGTTGATTTAGAGGGTGTGGATTTTAGATTTATTGGCTCCTCTGAAGTGCTCCCTTTCTCATTAATAGATGCAACTCCTTGCAGTTTTTCTGTCAATATCCGCAAAGCCTCTCTAGTTTCTACCAAACTATCCACTGTTTGCTTCTGAGTATTTTGGATGTCTTGGAAAAATTTCTTTGCCATCTCATCTTGATAAGCCATACTTTTCCCTTCCTTGGATTTTGTACTTTTACTTTTAACTGGAGGTTTGATCAAAATTTCTTTATTCTTTTCTCACTGCAAATATCTCTTTTCTCTTTCACTTGGTTGCATGCAAACTTCTACAAACCCTTAGGTTGGCAAGATCATAGCTCTGATACCATTGAAATGTCCCTTCCTCTAATTTTATATGATATTTCAGGCCTCTAATCAAATTTTTAAAATCAAACAACCAATATTTCGAAGATCCACCAATTTCTCAATAAACCCCAAATCGGGTATGCCCGAATTAGTGCCAAAAACTTCATAGCTTCACATATTATTAATAGATCTGTAAGTGGACATTTTTACAAAAATTTCAGCAGCATAACAGCCTACAAAATGAAATTTATAGATCTGTATAACATTTACACAACAGCTCCCAAATGGAGGGCAAAAACAATGCTCATCGGTCTCCCGAAAATAACACAAAATAGCCCGAAAACACCACAAAACTCTAATAATCTATCACATAAGTTTAACCATGACCCAATACATATATTAAGCTCTATTTTAAAATCTAAAAGTCTAAAATATAGAAGCAACCCAAACTGATATGAAATACTCAATCGGAAACACTAAACTCTTACAAAAAACACACCCAAAAACTCACAAATTTGCACTGTTCACCACAAGGCCAAACTCTGCATGAGATTGCACATGGAATGGCTTTAAATTCCCATCCTTATCTTTCTTGGAAACCTAAAAACTCCCATCCTTGGGTCTCCTTCTCCACAGGTTTGGCAGCCTCTGAAGAACAACAAAGCAATAAGCGAAAATCAAGTTCTTGAATCAGCCAAAAATGCCTCCAAATCTCTTAAAAGAGGGCATAACCCTAACTCACGTCCAAGAGGGGTTAATAAAACATATTTTAATAATAATTTTTATTTATGAGTCCATTGGTTTCCAAAGATTAGCCCCTTTTTCCAAAACTTCACCTTTTTGAGCCTGCCTGCCTTAGCAAAGATTATTATTTTTAATTATTTGAAAAGAGGACATGACACTGAAAAGCACAAACAGTAACTAATATGAAGAATATATAATTAGTTATATGATTGAGACAAATCATGTACCAGTGAGTTGCTCAAAATTTTGACCAAAAAAAATTTGACCAATGGGTTGGTCGAATTTGGTCGAAAATTGGGTTAGAAATTTGACCAATAAAGGTCAAAAAATGAACCCAAATGTACTAGTGCAAGTATGCTTGCCAAGTTGACTCTTTGAGTTCGGTCATCAAGTCACCTTCTAAAGTGCCTCATCAAAGTCAATTTTTAGGTTCATTCATCGAGCTTGCTCACCAAGTCAGCTCGCCATGTCGCATCTCTAAGTGGCCTCGCTAAGTTGGCTTGCCAACTTGCCCCACCAAGTTGCCACTTTAATCCCACTCACCATGTTAGATCACCAGGCCGGGTCCCCAAGTCAGCTCGCCAAGCTGACAATTGAAGTACGCTCACCAAGTCGACTGTCTAAGTTCACTCACCAAGTTCGCCCCCTAAGCCAACTCTCCAGGTCATCTCACCAAGTCACCCCCACTTGCCCCACCAACTCACCACTTTAAGTCAACTCGCCATGTCAAATCGCCAGGCTGACTCCCCTAATCTGAACTCCTTATACAAAAATAAATTTTATAATCAAAATCTACAAATCACGTGTATTTGTTCATTGACATTTTTGCATTTTAATGTTAATACTAGCACCACCTTTGACTGAAGATAACCACCAAATGTTTCTTGAATGAACATAGTCACATGTGCTATTGGATGAATGGCTTCCTCTCCACTAGCTTCATCAAGGCATATCAACTACAAATCTAAAAGGGAAAAGATAAACAAAATATCAATCTGTGTGTGTGCGCACGCACACGCGAGCATGCATGCGTGTGCCATGTAAGTATGTTTAAGCACATCAATGTAAACGACACAAGATTATAAATAAACTCATGAAGATATTATCATTCTACCATTCTAAACTTTGAGATTGGTTTTTCTAACAATCATTTGGATTGCCATAGACCATAAAACAAGAGGGAAAAGCATGTGCTCTCAAATAGAATAAAATGTTGGCACATATCTATCTTCCACATTCCAATTCCAATGGACAAAGTCACCAACACAGTTACTATGCTGAGTAATTGATAATAGATTCTAATGCATACATTCAAATGGAAAATATGAAAATAAACAAGTGGAATAGCCTCAGTTATTTACCTTTGGGAATACCCAGTTTAGGGAAAACTCTAGTGCATGTTCTTGCTCTGTTGCCTACGTACCTTTCTATGCAATAGTGTTCTCTCTCACATGTGGGGGTAGGGGAGACAAGGAGGCTCCTTTGTTGTCTCCTTGGCTATGCAATAGTTTTGCAACACCCTGCCCCCTTTCTCTCTCTATGCAATAGTTCAAAGGTATAATCCACATTTGAAATGTGGAAAGTTACCAAATTTATTCTAGTTTACTCTCTTTTGTTCTTTTTCACGTAATAGGAGACCCTGTAGTAATGGAGTTGTGCTTCCCTAGCACACAATCTAATTCATCATTCAATGCAAGACCCTGACCAAGAAGCTCCTCGTCCCTGCATTAAATTTTAAATAAAGATGAACCAACTAGATAATGGGATAATAAAACATGCTTTATTGCTAGTGAGAAGAAATAAAAACTAGTTCACTTTGCATTTGTAACCTTGGGCAGGGTCTTAGCAACATGCTCGCATTGAACCTTTGATGTAAAGGAGAAGTACACAAGCTCACAACCCTCAGGAAGGCTTTCTTAGATAAGAAGTTTTTGAGCGGACACAAATCCTCACTAATAATGTTGCTGTGATTTTCTTATTTAAATCCAAACAAAGTTGTATTATCTTGGGCAGAGGAGACTACTGTTGTTTGTGGTTAAGGATCCTTTAGGTCAATAGAATCACATGCAAATTGGATGTGACATTGCAGTAAGAAAATTATAATAAGAGCTAGGAGCTTTCTTAGTGATCAAGGCTTGAGACTGGACACTGCATGAAGCATTTGTAGGCATTTGAGTCTCAAGCGTCACCAGCTCAAAATCAAACTAAAAAGGAAACTTGGTGAATAAAACTAAATAAAAATAGTCTTCTTGAGTAATTAGCATCAACATTGTATGAACAATACCATTACAATGCACTATACTTGGTACAAATATATTGTTGGCTGAGTATAAAGAACATTGGTGTTGAATTCAAGTCCAAGCTGCAAAAGCAAAGACATTTACATAAAAACTAAGCAACCCTATCTGGAAAGAAAAGATATATAGAGATTTCCGACTGAAATTACAAATTGATGCTAAAAAACTTAAACCATAAGAATTGTTCTATAGAATAATAAAGAAGAAAGATGAAGAATCTTGATGTAGCTTCAGAAAGATCATCTGAAAGACATCATATGCTCAAGTTGAAGGAGCTTTGAGATTCATTACTACACTCGAAATGGGCTCATCTTCAATCTTCTAAAGACTGAAAATGACTCCATTCCCGAGTGTAGTAATGAATCTCATATAATGCAACAAAGAAATAACATCAACGAGAGTAACCATGCCATCTCTTAGCATTCTCAATATTACCATTGGCACATAAAGAACTGGGCTACACTTCACAATGCCAAAACCTTGAGTAGAATTCACTGTGGGAAGAAGCAAGTTATGTTTCCTTGGAAGGTGTTAGCTAGCAATCATTTCATATAACATCTTATAAAAGAATTCCTAAAGCTAACCACATTTTGAAATGAGATAGCAACTGATATATATATCATTTCAAACTCAATTTATTCCTATTTGTGCATAACAAATTTACATAAAATGCCAAGCAACCCCACTGCTTTAATATCAACATTTTCTTAGCAAAAACCCAGAAAAGCTTACCTTTGCATTCCTTATTCATGATTCTAATGACGAAAAGTAGTCTTGTTGTTGGCAAATATAAACTAAAGTCTGAAGAATACAATGTTAGAGAAGCTTTAGAAAGATCGTCCGAAGGACATGACATGCTCATGCTAAAGGAGCTTTGAGGTTCATTACTACAGTCTGGAATGGGCTCATATTCAATCTCCTGAAGATTGAAGATGAGCCCATTCCTAAGTGTAGTAATGAATCTATAACCTTGACACCCATCTCTTTGCAGACTTGCACATAGGCTTCAGAATACTGATGACACAATTCATTTGTCCATACTATTAGAGCAAAAATACTACTGTAGAATCCAAAAAAGTTAGGCCAAACAGGTAGATTACAGAATCATGAAATTGTGAACCATTACAAACACACAAGAAGAATAGTACCTTGAAGCACTACTAATCAAATCTTCATTAACAGGTGGGAAACTTAAAAAAATCAAGCATGTCGACTCTGAGAGGTCTTGATTTGTTTACCCCAAACTCAAATTAGATAATTGTCATCATAAAAATTAAAATATCTGTATCTTTCAAATGAAATTGAAGAAATCTAAACACAAAATACTAATGAAAATTGTACCTGGAGATAGGTTTCCATTCTCTTAATGTTCTCAATGTATTCAAGAAGTGGTACATGAGGACCTAATCCTGAGGGGTGAGGATCCAAAGAATCATTTCCACTGAAATATACAATGATTAAAAAGGCCTGCTCAACTGCATCCTGGGTGAGCCAAAGCAATAAATATATTAGTTTGAGAATATCCAACATTTGCATATAGAGCAGCTGCAACACCAGTCTAATAAAACCTATAAGGCAAGCATGAATCTCATAATCATAGGTAGTGTTACTATTTACAGCCATTGAATAAATATGTTGACAGCATACAATATTTATAAATATATCAAACTCCACGAAATAATATGCAGTAAAAAGCAATAATAAAATAACTTTGCTAGAGGTGCACAGTTACATGACAGATCCATTTTTACTTATGAACAAAAAGAAACAAATATTAAACAACCCAACATATGTAGTTTTTCTACATCATGGTGTTAGTCCTTTCCCATTAGCTTTTTTCCAACCGTTCCAACAAATTTGTGCAGTTGTGATTAATCCAGGAAAGACCTATCATAAATTGCCTAATGGAGATCACACAAATCTGATATACAATTTGATAGCTATAACATATGATCCATGAGAGAAATTTAGCTTAAAAGATGCACTTTCTAAGACTTCTATAAACTCAATTTTGAGGATCCATGTAGTATCCATGGAAATATGTTTGTAAAACTATTGTATTGCAACTGGAACAAATTCATAGTAAAAAATTTAGAAAGGAACTTGAAGAACATACTAACCACTCATCTTCATCATGTTGTCCAGATGAACAGCTTCAGTAGCCATATGTTGAGATAAATGACTTTAATTGGCTAAATAACTGAAGATTTGCACCTCGACAAGTACCCCACATTTTCCCTGCACTACCAGTCTGCTATGAAACAAACATGTACTTCCTATGGGGTGTATATGTGAAGCCCAATAGTCTTTCATTTATTATGTACAATTTATTATTGTTTCCCTCTGATTTAACAGCTGAAGTAAAAAGCTAGACTGAATATAATAACACTAACACATCAAAGATACATAAATTGATTACAAAATCACCTTATTTGGATGCACATACACACAACTTAAAAATTGGAAATGTGAACTTACTTCAAGTATTGTCGGCCATCAAAGCCACCAAGAGCATACAAAGCTCCACCCAAAATTGCTCCTGCTAAAGCAAATCACTGCCAAAGTAGAGATCCAGACAAACAAAACACAAAACATTTATATTAGCAATAAGTACAAACAGATTTAGTACTAGGAAAAAACTACAATCAAGGGCAAAAAAAATTGAAGTAATGAAATAACTCCTTGAGAGATCACTAGGCCAAGGAAGGAGAGGGATACACACTCAACTAGATGCCAAAGAGGGACTTTGAGTAGAGCAATGCAAGCTTGCTCGGGAGAATCAGATCGATCATTCATTCCAACATGGAGTTTGAGTAAGCTAGTTCACATTAACAACAAAACATTTGTTAATTGATCATGATTTGTTTACATTGGTAGTCCAACATGGAGTTTGTGTATGTTTTAATTCACACCAACAAGAAAACATTTATTAATTGATCATGATTTCTTTATCTCTTACAAAAGTTTGAATTATAGATTGGAGATTATCTAATATTTTTGAACCATGTAACATTGATTTATTACATAAAGTATTTATTTTTTCTGAAAAATAAGTTTGTAAGGCCTTTATTTGTCAAATCAAATGCAATGTCCTTATTGAAAACTATGTCTCTAAGAACTTTATTTGTAAAATCAGAAGCAATGTCCTTATTTCTTTATAATTCCTATACCACCTTGATTGAGAATTTGAGAATTTTATTTTTTTTCACTATAAGATGAATTTTTGGATTTAACTAAGTATACATTAACAGACTTGAATTAAAATTTGACTACTCTACAACTTTCAAAGCAGGTGGAAAGGTGAAAATGTTCATGAGGCTGACATTACACATTTTGGAAGGTCCATTTAAGTGCTTATGTCATGGACTTTGTCATTAAAACAATACCTTCAACCATTTGTATAACATTTTTATCCACAATATAAAAATGGTCATTTTTTATCATACGATAAAGTTGTGGATTTAACAGACATGACCTTAAATTTGGCTCCTATACTTCTTTCAGTGCATGATGAAAAGGTGAAAATGTTCATGGAGCTCACATTGAACATGTTGGAAGGTCCTTGTCAGACATGGGTGCAGTCCTCATAATAGGATTTCTTTCAAAGAAGTTTGTTGGCTTCAGTTCAAAAGCAGAAGAGACTATTGACATGATTGGGTAGTCCTCTTGGCAAGGAAGATGATGGAAGCCCATTGTGTACCAGAGTACAATGTCCTTTTTCTCAATTGGGTGATCCCTAAAACACAAAATCATAAAGAGCTTCATACAAAGATTGGGTTCCTTTTATAAATTGAGTCTGATAAGTTTGGTTATTAAAACTTTATAGAAATTTGGGGAAAGTGATTCTTACATTTGAGATTTGAGTAAGTTCAACTTATAGAAACTAATTCAATGCAATTCAATCTATAGAAATACGTTAATCTATTTGTGTCCATGAAAAACTCGCTATAAATGTATGAATTCCATGGTAGTCAAACTTACCTATCAAACCATGCAACTAGAGTATCATCACCTTGGCTTTGATAAGAATACAGCCCACCGGCCCACTCCTCACTACAGTTGTATGGAGTTATCCATATCTAATACATGAAAAAGTGTTTAGTTCCATCAAGCAAGGTAGATTCAGACTTAATGTTTAGTTTTGATTCTAAATAAACTTCAACAGAAACAATGGACAAAAATAGGCATGGCCAACTATAGTGCACAATTTGGTTTTGGCCACATATACCAACATTAATTTCAAAAACAAATATAAGAGATGAAATTCAAAGTCTGATTGGGTTCATCCCATAGTGTTTTGGTTTTATGATGGTGATATTGTTGTGACCATAAATGCTCAAACTCCTGTTGGCTCATTGTGATCGTAGTTTTGTACCTTTAACAATCTAATGTGCTAGTAGGTTCGAGCATCAATATTGATAATTGGGAATGAGGTTCATTGTTTGTGGCCTCACTAATTTATAGATCTAGTTCAAAAACATTTCATGTTTCATGCATTGGAAGAGTGTCATGCCAACATCATTAGTCACCTTCAATGCTCTAATGTGCTCATAGGTTTGAGCATCGGTATTGATAATTGGGGATGAGGTCCCTTGTTTGTGACCTCAATGATTCATAGCTTAGGTCAAAAAACTTTCATGTAAGGGAAGGGTGCCATGCTAGCATCACTGATTATTGAAAAAGTTCACCAACATTTAAAAGAAAAATGAAATTCAAAGTTTGGTACAGACCTGGTTGTTAATGAAGGAACCTCGGAGTTGAGGAGGATCATTGTGATCAAGCAAACTTGCGGTTGTGCCCCCAAGGACAATTTTGTATCCTACTAGATTTCCTATCTTTGTCTTCCTCAATGGATTGATCATATGAAACTTGGATGGATGATAGAGGTTCAGCTTAATTTGAGCATCCTTCTTTGTTTTGGCAATGTGTATCTCTGTTGTCTAGAAACTTTTTCTTGGAGTTGATCCATCCTTTACCCTATGCTTCACCATCTTCACCTTAACAAAGGAGTTGTCTCTACCATCAATATCCATGTCCAAGTAGAATGTCAAGAAATATTCATGGATAACACCAATTATGTAAAGAATCTACAAATACCAAGAGAAAGAGGAAACCACAGGAATTTCCTGCAAATAGTTTATAGACAACATACATATATAGAATAGCAATCAACTCATTCATATGTGAAGGTAAAAATAATTAAACAACACAAAGAGAGTGAGGAGATGAGAACAAGGAAATTTCATTGATTCTGAGGCATTGAACCAGTTTCACTAGATCAAAAATAGCAACAAGAATCAAAGGAATTTCTCCTTTGTATTTAACTTTCAAAATGAGAAGGAACCTCTTGAAAATGAGGAATATGGAGCTTTTATTCCCCTTGAGATTGGTGAGGAGGCTTAAAACTGACAACATATTATGGAAGAATGTGTGTATTCATGTTAGTGCTCCAAATAATGTAATGCTTTGGAATGACGATATCGTTAATGTCGGAATCAAACTTTACACAACTCAGATGAAATTGAAGAGAACCAAGAGTAACTTCCTCAACATTCCCCAAAATAACTTGGCACAACACAGCATACTATTCCTCATTAATGTCCAAGTCTAAAAATAGAATTCTATAAAGAATAAGCAATAATAGTAAGTCAAACATTCCTTCTTAAATAAAGAATATGCGTATTAAAGGAAAGAATATTTTGGAATTCAAACATTTAAAAAAATCCCCACCAAGACATCATCTTTGAACATAATCTTTCATACCTCAGGTAGGAGCAATCTTCATGAGCAAGATAAACACCAACACCATATGCCATACCACCATTCATTAATCTATTATTGCTAAAACCATGTATTATAATTGATGATATACTTGTGAACATACAACTTCAAGTATCAATAGATAAGTCCCTAACAAAAAAATTTAGAACCATGTACTTCATAAATACCATAACAGAATAAGTAGACTCCAACAAAAATACTAAGAGCATTTTACTCTTGGGATATGAGATGAAATAAGTACCTCAATAACATCCTAAAAACTTCTCAAATATAAACATTAAAACGGATCACAAATCTCAAGACTCATAAACCCAAGGATGCAGACTGCTCTGTCAATCAGACACACCCTCTAGAAACCATAGGGCAATTTCTTTCTTTGCACTTTCCACTACATCACTACCATGGATGAAATTCCTGCAAGCATTGCATATTATTAGAATAATAGGATACAATTTTTTAAAACAATCCAAAAAAGAGTTTCCCAAATTGTTATAAACATTGAACCTGAATCATTTCCTACATCAGCTAGACATCTACGATTATACTTTTATGAGCTTTTATGAATTAAAATCAAACACTTCCACTAGAAGTCAACATTAACAATAACAACAAAATAGATCATAAATTGCATTATCAGTTACACATAGACATCAAAAAATGTGTCAAACATCTCTCGATTTTAAATATATTACTAATTTAATCACAACTAATTTCACTCATTGCAAATAACACAAACTACATCATTAAAATTCATTACAAGTTTGAACACTTACAAACATCAGCAATTTAGAACAACCCATTGCTATTAGGTATAACATAAATAGAACAAAGGGGTCATTCTAGTGGTATGATAGTCTAGCCAAAAGGGTATGGGATAGTGATGCTTTGATAGTCTAAATTATAACTTTAATTCATTGACTTTAGATAGCAACATCAATTGGTATTCCCCATGAACAGTCATACAACAACCTGAAGATTCAGCGCCTCTACATATTGGTGGTGATGACCTTGACAAAACAATCAAATCTAGGCAGGCCAACAAATTATGCAACATCTAATTTCTTAATTGAACCCACAAATCCATCTAATTATATTAAAATTTGGGCAGGCTATAGATGTATATCTATAAGGGAGAGTTACATATATCTTGAGCCCTCCTCTTGTACCCCTATCCATCATCACCTCCCAAAAGAGGTTTATGATGTTAAGAAAAATGAATTTATGAAAACAATCGTTGGCCTACATTTCATAGAGGAGAGACATGAAAGGAGGAAGAGATTGTGAATGAAGCAAAATGCCAAAAGAACAAAAAATGGAAAGTTGATGTGCAAAAAAAATCCCAATAATAATGATAGAATAAAGAAGTCTGTGAAGGAAAATTCAGAAGTCTTGTATGGTAAAAAAAAAAGGGCACAAAAAAGACAATTATATCAAAGAATTCAAACCCTTGAAGATCACAAATAGAAAGCAAATATTAAGGAGCAAATATTGAATGGAGAGCTAAAGTGCCCATAATGCAGCTTAGGACAAGTTCTCATCATTTGAGGAGTGAAACAGGTAGGTACCTGGGGAAGAATGAAAGGAGACAATATTTTGCAACATAGGAGCAATAGAGATAGAGTGGCATTTATCATGGAGTGCCCAACATACAATGACATCCGCTCCATGTTTTGGGAGATTTTAGAAGGCACAATTCAGGTACTTTTGAAAAAATAGTGAGATATGATAGAAAACTTAGTGATCAAAATTAAATGTCCATGAACACACTTAAAGAAGCATACAACAGGCACGTCTGTACTTTTAGTCTCCTAAAGTGTAGTCATTCCTTGGCTAGTATATATGTAATGTTTGATAGTATTTCTTAGCTTGTTTGTATTGCAATCGTTGTATTCATTTGCATCAGTAAAGTGAGTTTCAATATAACTGAAATCCATTGTTGAGCGGTCATTCTATGCTGTGAAACTCTAGTTAAATCTGTACTACAATATTGCCTTTAACTTACAGAAGTCGGGTGCATATCATCTGTTTGTTAAAATGCTTGATTAATGAAACCATTTTTGTAATGAAGTATAAGGAGAGTGTTGCAGTGGCATGACCTTAGTGGCTATGCTTAAGCTGTTTGTTTGCAAGACAACTATTTGATAAAATCTCCACCAGTCGAAGTACTCAATATCTAATTTATTCAAGTGGAGAATATTACAGTGGTGTTCAGTTATTTTCCTTGACATTGAGATCCGAGTATTTCTTGAAAGTTTGTTAGTAGTCAGCACAGTAAGGTTACAGTGGCAACAGTAATTGATATTTGGGTTGCACATCAACTATTTGTTGAAATTCCTCTAGGCAGAAAATCTAAAATATTGTGTCAATTCCAGAAAAGATCATTACAAGTACCCTTTATTGTTTGTTGATTTTGACATGATCAAGCACTTTCTTATGAACTTAAGGAATAACACTAGAGATCATTTTAGATTTATATAGTTGGGACTCTTCAATATCTACCAATTTTGAAAATTTTAGGTGGATACTTTTTGTCCACTGATTTAGAACAATAAAGTGTGATGCATAGATATGACCCCATTCAATATTTTTACATTACCAATTCTCTTCTCTTTTGTTAACCAATCCCTTCTCTCAATAATTGTGGCATCTGAGGCTTGACGTCTATTCTTAAGTTATTATGGTGCTCCTTAGTGTAGCTCTATTTGAGCATAGGTTGTCTATATCTACAGTCTGATATTAGACAGTAATGACTAATTGCATATGTCCATTGCACCTCTGAAATGATTTGACATTCATAATAGTTTGAGGAAATTCATGCTGTGTTTTGTTTATCGATTCAGCTCTATGAGATCTGAGTTTAACTAAGAATAGATGATGTGTTAAATACTAGAATATGGCTATTATTTATCCCATGTATTATTCTATGCATATGTAGTTGCAGTCAGCTGACAATATTATTTTATTTGACAAAATTATACTGTAACAATTTTGGTTGCTGCTTCAATTGCTTCATGGCTAGTGCTCATTTGAGGAGTGTTTATGGCATTACTGAATAGATCTTTAATCTATTTGATAAAAATTGCAACGGAGTCATTGAATTTGGAGAATTTATTCATCGTCTCAGCATTTTCCATCCAGATGCATCCCAAGAGGTCAAGATTAACTATAAGTACAGAAAGATGTCTCCTTTTCTATGTCATTCATCCCTTACTCCATACTTTCATATGTTGCACCATTTCAAAAATGAAAAAGCAACTTATGTTTATAAAATTGACAAGACAATTTTCTCTAGGATTTCACATGCAATTGCTTTTAAACTTTACGATGTGAGGTAGACGGGTTATATTGAGCATGAAGAAGTATGTATATGATCTTTTTGGTGACAATTTTTAAGTTCATGTATGAACTTTGGAGATTCGAACTCTCCAAATGTAAATTATCAAACTAACTAGAGATTTGTGACAACTTCAAAAAGAGGTCCCCAACTTTCTTTTATAAAAGCTTGCAAATCTTTGCAAATTGCATTAATTTTCTTGGTGAATATTTTATTTTATTTTTTAAAACAAATTATTTTTTGATGAATATTTTCATATTTCAATACAAATTTGTACAAAATTCTTGCAAATCTTGGAAAATAGTAAGTAAGTGCATTTCTTATCATGGTGAATTCTTCCTTTAGAAAAACTAAATTTCTTGGAGAAACAAATTATTCACTTGGGATAACCATAAAATCAAGTGTTAAAAATATTGTGGGTCCATCATATTCCATATGATTGGTTGACATGGTTTTTCCATAATTTTTTTTTCTACAATGTCAAATTAGGGACCTAGGGGCAGCAAACCTTGTGGGGATTGACTACTCTCTCATGGGGTCCAATGGAAAAAGCCTTGGCAAGCCCATATGGAAAAGTCAAAGTCCCTCAATAATGAACAGAAACCAACTGTTCAGAAAGCATTGGAGTGCATGCTAATTGAAAATGTTAGTTCAAAGCCATCTAGAGATGTTTATATGATGACATTTAAAGAAATAAATGAATCTATAAATTCGATGATGCAAATAGAAGTGACCTCTCGATATATTAAACTGATATAAATCAACAAAGGCACTTGCACATATAATGCAATTCAGAAATTCTTCAAACATCAAAACTTTGAAAAGAATGAAGTTTTTTCCTCAAACCAAACCACTTGAATGATGATAGCAAAGCATAACTGAAATTACATCAATGTAATAGGCACAAGGGCAAATGAAAATCATTAAAAATCTGATGTAAACCTGATCAACAACAACAACCTTAAATAAACATCAATTAAAATAAAAACTATGAGATTGTCTACAACTTTGATTGTATGGCTTCACTAAATCACCTAAATTCTGAATACATTAACAAAAACACCTGCAAGACGAAAGTTGTAACAGAAAACCCACTTTTAAATCTGATTTATGCAATCACAATCTAAATGTCCAATTTAATCATTGAATTCAAAAAGATTCATTGTTTTTACCAAGGCCCAAGTGTCATGAGACCGTAATGATACCCCCAATGATATACGATCAGGATGCAAGAAGCCATATTCTTTTCTAATTGCCAATAATTAATTGATTGTGAGCACAAAAAATATATTGTTCACAGAAATGGCATAGTTGTTAATGTATTCACAAAAGTTTGTTAGAATTTTGAATAGAAAAGGGTTAGCATCTTTCAGTTTGGAAAAAATAAAATGAGGGCAATGGCAGATCAGAAAAGTGAACTGTTCTCCGAAGCATTCAATGGTACATTCAATGTTGAACAGCTAAGGGACTTGCAAAATGAAAAAGGAATAGAAAAACTTACTCTATATATGGGTACTACATCTGGAGTCCATGAAATTTCCCAATGGTTTTCTCTGCAACACGGAAGAATTGGATTCATATTTGTCCAAAGTGGACCAACTAGATTGCAAGCTTCTAAATTGAGCCTTGTAGCCCTCATTGATTTCTTTGGTTTGGTACAGGCTTTTGTAACATTCATGCTTTGGTTTGGTACAGGTATTTGGAACATCTATGTGAAGAAGTAAGACTTGCAATTGCTTCTTGTTACAACGAGATCATAAGAATAATAGCTCCCGTAGCTCCCCTATAATGATGACATACTAAGGAAGGTTCCAAGTTGATTGTGAAAAAAAATGATTTTTCATATGTTTCAATACTTCTTACTAAAATTAGGTATTAGCTGATTATGAAGTCTTCTTTAAAAAAGCACTGCCAATTGTTCAAGAAAATGTCCTAGTTGTTGATGGAGTGAAAAGGGTTTGTTAAAATTTAGGAGAACAAGGGTAGCATCTTTCAATTTAGCAAAAAAAATGAAGACAATGGCAGCTCACAAAAGTGATTTTTTACTCAAAGCATTCAATGATACATTCAATGGTGAACAACTAGGAGACTTGCAAAAAGTAAAAGAAATAGGAAATTAAGTCTATGTAATGGAACTATAATTGGAGTTTGAAATTTCCTGATGGTGTTTTCCAAAGTGGGCCAATCAGACTGGAAGCTTCTGAATTAGGCTTAGCGGCCCTCAATGCTCTCTCTTAGGTTCTGTACAAGTTTTTGGAACACTAGTGTGAAGTAAGACTTGCAGTTGCTTCTTGTTACAATGAGATTGTAAGAATAAAAGCTCATGTATCCCCCTATATTGATGACATACTAAGGCTCTACAAGTGAAAGTGCAATGCCCTTATGGGTCACATGATACTGAAGCCCTAACTTTTGGTGAGAAGGCTAAGATTTTAGAAACTATGGCAAGAACTAGATCCTTTATCATTATGTTGAAACTCAAGAGTGAAAAAAGTTTTCTTAAAATGTTTCAATGCTTCTTGAAAAAAATTAAAAAGCATCGTTCAAGCAAGGTGAGAGTTTGTATGCAAATCATTATGTCCTTAATATTAAATGACAATGATAAGCTTCTATTAGACTTGTTGGCCATTTTCCAAAAGGAACAGGCTATATCACCTATAGCTTATAGGGTTCCCAAAAGATTGATTGACCATAAAATTGAAACATTCCAAAAGCACACAACCAAAAATGAGCTAATTTCAATTCCATTTGGCTCAATTCCATTGCTGCAAGAGTTGGATTGAACCAACCATTACCAGAAATAACATCCACCATAGCTTGAAGAAATAAAATCCTCACTAGAAAGGCAACTAAATGGATCCCATGAACCTCTTGTGGGACAAACTTAACTTTGAAGGTGAGGTGAGTAGTGGTAAAGATGTTGTGGGAGGATTAATCTACAATGGCAGGAGTTGCCTTCTAGATGTGTATGTCGGTCCTTTCAGGGACCATACTATCAATAAAGTGGAGGGTATGGCCCTCTTGTGAGGGTTGAAATTTTCCCTTGAGTTGGGATGCACAAAATTGGAAAATGAGGACTCTAAAATCATTATTGATGTGGTTAAAGGTTGTTCTAGGGTAGGGTGAAATGTGAATACTATCCTCAATGACATCCTTAACCTTCTTTATAATTTCGATACAAAGAAAGTAAAACATGCCTATAAGAAGGGGAATTCACTGGTAGATTCTATGGTTGTTGTTGGTCTATTGTCTATCAGATTGAATTGTTGGAGGACAATCAATCTTGTTCCCAAGACTACCCAAAACCTCATAAGGTAAGAGCAGGGTGTTGCCAATATTGGTGATTATGATATTTAAACTTTATAGATAAGGATATCTTAAACCTGACATGATGGGGCCTTGCCTCCTTGGAGTCATATTTTAAAATATAAACGTTATCATGGATTACTCGTTCAAGAAGGATTTTGATTAGGACTTTGTTTCCATGGGTTGGTAGAGTTGGACTTACACTCATAACCTTGTTCTATGTACTACTCATGATGGTTTCACCATATGCATGTGACCTCACCTTTTTTATTGGTGTTCTCCAATAGATTTGGGTAGGACTACTATATAGCTTTTTATTGTGAGTAATCCTTTACCTTTGAATTTTAATCTTTATACTATGCGGATGAGGTGGAATTGCAATAAAATACTCCTTCAGATTAATTATAAAATACTCCTTTCTAGTCAATGACTTCACTTACAAAATAATATCTTTTAAGTATTTGTATAACTCAACCTTTAACTTTAATTATTAACCAACAATGTTATTGTTCAAAGACTTCACTATTCTTGCTATGAAATTTGATTCTTGATATTGAGTATACAAGATGACATTGACAGATTTCTCAATTGTAAGATACAATATGGTCTTAAACTCCTTACGTTCACTTCCTTGACTTGACATTATAATTCTATATTCAACATATGGTTTGCAAGTGTACATGGTAGATATAATCCTGTAATGTTCCCTATCCCAGTTATATGCTATTTTGGATTCACTTCTCTATATGCTTCTCTCGATATAATTAATATCCTTATATTTATCCTCTTTAAATCACCTTGTTTGATTAAATCACTTTTTCTAAAATATAGGTAATCCACAATTGGTGTTTCCACTGTGAGTAGTTATTATTACCTCTTTTTTTTTCAAGTATAGGTTTTCTTTGTTAAAGAATGATATAGTGATTCTTCTTGTAACTATTTGTTATCTATAAATAATGCTCTGAGTTCATAATACTCAACTCTCTATACTAATATTAATATTTAATGTAAATAAATGCCCCATGACTGTAATTTTGTATTCTTTGGCCCCTATAGAATGTATGGTATTGATATCTCTATAGTATTCTTCCTTAAATTCCTATTGAATGGACAATGTTTTACTATGCTGTAGCTGATGATAATATCAACACTGATTTGGACGATTAATTGATGACTTTATTAGATTGTTAAATCGATCTTCAAAGATGGTTTCTATGCTTGTCTCCTTACCATCTATGCTAGATACTCTGTACCAATGGTTTGATGAGCCTCCTCCATTATTTGTAGACTCAACAAACCCATACTTCTGGCAATATAGCCTTGGCAATAGTTCTCAGGAACTAATAAACAGTAATTACCTGAATTTCTTACTTCTTTGACCGACGTCTCTTCTGGCAATGTCATGACTCCTCTACCTCTATATAAACTTTACACTTTGACCTTTGATGATTTGGTAAGAAATTAAATCATATCCACCATTCAAACAATATAGAACTTTCCTGCAATACTGAACCGTGTATCTTCCACACTATTGAAAATGTTGTCAACACGATAAAACTAGCCACCTTGCAGCTCCTAGTTTTCAATACTAGAAGGTGACATGCAAACAAGGTAAAACAAAACAATACTAGTGCTTGAATACTATGAAGCACAATAAGAATTTTGAGTATTTGGGTCATTCCAACTATCATATCCTCCATGTTAGACACTGTAAATTAATCATCTGATACTGACAAAATGCTCAATAACTAGTTGCTCAACACCCAATTTAGTCAACTACACAACCATTCACTTTACCATCCACCATGAATGTTGCATCAAACTTTGACCAACAGTACACTTCACATTTATTATGTATTTCTATATATTGGATGAATTAGTAATGCAATCTTAGAGCTCTTTTAAAGAGTTTCTCCTTTGTGCCTTGTTTTCCAGCATGGTATCAGAGCCGATGGTTTTGGTGATATTGGTAGATGTCACTTTGTCTAAAATTTCTTACAGCTATGGATACTCTGTTAAGGATGGTGTTGAAAGGAGGCAGCCATCAAGCAATCTAAAAGTTGCTCAGTCAAAGGAAACCATTGTTTCAAGTTAGTGCTAAAGCTGCTAATTATATATCTTGCTATATGTGCAGATCACCACGTTGTAAAATAAGGAGAAATAAGAAATCAGAAATAGTTGCCAAAGTTTAAATCTGTTGACATGTTGAATGGTGTTGCCACTAGTTGAGTATTATAAGCTATCATCAATCATTGGCTCGTTGATCACTTTAATGTCATAAACATTTGGGGTGTTCCAATCAAAAGGCTCTAGAAGAATACTTCCCATTTTCTTTTATTGAAGTGTGAATCCAAGATTAGTGTGTTGTCGATGTATTTCTTTGAGAAAGTCCTCAACCTAAACAACTTCATATTTTCTGTTCTAATTTGGCAATGCCTCCATAAGAATGCGTCAAAGTCATCTTGACAATCTGCTTATAAATCCTCAAGGCAAGGGAGGTGACCAGCATAGCTAGTGGTAAATGTCTTGTTTAACTTACCTCTTGGTGTCAAAATTGGGCCTCAACAAGTAGAACTTTCTCAGTTTAAGGATTTCCAATTTGGCACTTGCATCTTTAGCAGTTGCCAAAGTGCACTTGTATCATCTACATGATAATGAGAACCCCACAACTTTTACCTTTTCTATGGAAAATACATTATGTACATCTAGGATTTACTTGTAGAACTCGAGCATGATGATTTGATCACTATAACATTGAGGTATTAGATAGGGATGCCATTAGAACCCATACACATGGATATAGGTGTGTCACCAACTCTTTATGAACCACATCCCCCATGGCTTGATAAAGGTTTTCTTGTTCTTGGACAATTAAAATATGGGGTCCCCTTGTAGGCATATTATTGTGTTGTATAGGAATGTACCATTAGCCTTGCAAAATATTTCAAAACATATTTCAAAATGGAGCCCTTATGTGGTCTTTAGTCTCCAACGCTTCATATTGTCAACACAAATCTATCATCCAAACTACTTAAGATGTCATATAAAATTTGTGAGTCTGCTACAACTCTTTTAGTTGTCAACCAATATTTTCAAAGATCATTTGTGCCTAATAAAAAAAGGTAGTAGATTCAATAATGTTGAGATTAGATAATACATCCTTGGGGAATATTCTTTCACATTTAATTCCATAAATATGCGACATAAAATAATGATGATCCCTTGGATGGGTAATATGACTTTTTTCCTAGAGATAGTAGGTGAGGAGGATTATCCACTATGTGTTCACTTATCACTTGCATTCATGCTCCATGGATTGATACTCGCTAAGGGTAAAGACCTTATTGTTCAAAGTCATGTACTTTTTTCTAGGAGTCCATAAGACTATGGTTGTGTTGATAGAATCAAAGGCAACAATGATAGTATTGTCAGGTAGGGAACAAAATCATGTAGTTGGTGAGTAATTATTGTCCAAGGTGTTGCTAATTTTTAGATAGTGAATGGATGTAGGAAAGAAGCATTTCTAAACTATCCTAGACTAAGAAGGTTGGTATAGTATTCCTATTGAGAAACATTTCCTTTGTGTACATCTTCCTTGATTTCCTCTTAAGTTGCATTCTTTGATGTCTATGTCCATTAGAAACCAAACCAAGTTCTCTATCTTCAACACTTGGAGCACATCATCCTTCATATATTTCATTGTTAGCACTACCTTTTCAAACTCTTTGATCAAATTTTCTCTTCTTTCCCATGGGTTTGATGATACTTGTGTTAGGTTTCCACTAGTGTGGATGATGAGGAAGCTATGCTCTCGACTCTATCTTTTCCTACAAGATAATATTTTATTAGAATACAAAGCCAACACAATCTTAGTAAAACCCAAATTGAATTATTACTTGTGTCCAAGCCTCGAAGTTTCTAATTACTCATTCACAAGTTACTTAACGAGGATTAAAGAAACTTGAAGCTTTGATATTGAAATCCATAATATGTTCTTAGGTAATTGATGTTGGAGTAGGATTAAAGAGGAAAATATTCCCCCAAAAGATAATCACTTGATGAACATTATAACAAGGGCTTGGGTATGCAAAAATCATTTCTTTAATACCAACTATGAGAAAAAGAGTTAGTGGTAGAATGAGATCCTAGAACCTAATGATCTAATGTCTAGTTTTGAATAAAGGGTGTCAAACCAAAACTAACAAGCGTACTTCTAATGTGTGAGCTATTATTGGGCCAATGTTAAAGAGGGTTTCAAGGGAAACCCTCTTTTCAACTACAATTTTGGACAATGCACTTAGGGGGGGGAGTACTTCAAACACCAAGGCAAGGATCATGAAAGGCCAAATTAGGGCATCAAAAGATAAGATCCAAGGGAAACTCCTTCTACACATTTCTGACACAAAAATCGCTAACCTTTCAAAAACCCTTTCAAAGATATGCCCCAAAGGTGTCTTAGATCCAAGAGGAAGAAACCCAAAAACAAGACCAAATTTAGGCAAGGTAGAATACTCAACAACCTATGACTAGGATACACACCAAAGGAAAATTTTCTATGAGTGAGGAAATGGGAGGACATTTTTGCCTTGTAAAAAAGGTGTTCTATTCAATGTAGTTCTACAAGCATTGGACATCTGTGGAGCAATCTTCAGGGGGTTCATGTGTTGAAAGCAAAATGTAAAGCATCTCCTTCAACTGGCCCTCTATAAATGGGCAGTATGGTTTGAGATTGACAAGAGTAGGGGACGCAAATGGCATTTTGTGATAGTAAAATGTGCAGCGTAATTCAATCTAATGACATTACACCAATGGCATTATCGGTGGAAGGCTTTAGGTTTTCAATAAACCTCACGAAAGAAGAGCATGCCATATTTAGTGTAAGCGCCTAAGTGTGAGACAACTCAAACCACTGGAAGAAATGAAATAATCAACCAAACATATGAAAACATAAAAAATGTATGAGGTAAATACCAGTTTAAGTGCAAAAAGTGTTAGATTCAGAGCCAGATGCAAGAGATGGAGTCCAGTGTTCCAAATGAGGAGCCAGCAGCGAGAAAGCAAGCAACACTGGCATGGGTCAACCCAAGGTTCTATAGCTCCAGCTACTTCGCACGCTCAACATCAATGAAATTAAAAATAATTTTGCATGTTAAAGTTAAGCCCGTGTTGGTCGAAATTTCGGCCAACACGAGCTTAGATTTTTAAATACAAGAAATTTTTCCTTCTACAATCTGACCAATCAAAACTTTATTAATTGATGGTCAAAATTTTTGGTCAAAAAATGACCTCAAATGTACTAGTGTATCAATGTTTGTTTCTCAAGCCAAGCACAAACATTATCAAAATCTTTAGCATTGAGGACAATATCAAGAGAGGGATTGTGGAACATCTTGGGAATGAATATGCGCAAAAATTTGTTCAACGGAGCCATTCTCACCAACAATAGTATCTCCAACACCAACATCAACTGCCAGGCCAGAGAAGGCTGAGGCCATAATAACCTAAAAATATTCCTACAACAAATGTGATATGACAGGTGGCAAGAACAAAAGGATTTAGAGGAAAATTGTACGAATCTTGCATCTACACATTTAGAAATAAGCTCTTGATAAGAGCTATTTGAGTGTAAAACAAGGCTTGAACATTCTCCTTCTTAGCCTCCTCTTGCTATCTTATCATTGGTTGTGAAGGCATCGTAATTAGCTACCTCTACATATCTTGATTCAACAATCCCTCACAAATATTTTCCTATAAAAAATTGATATCAATTTGATGCACCAATAGTTGCACTCATTACCATCAAATTTAAGGATGGACAGTGCTTTATAATTCAACAGAGAACGTAGGCTTCGTGTCTCACTAGGTTGCCTCACAAGTCTAAACCCTCCAAAAAAAAAAAAAAATTCAACAAAGAATGAAAAAAATCAAAAGAAATATCTGCTCTGATACCAATTGTACTGAAACAGGCCCTATCCTTACCAAATTAAGTTCAAATAATCATAACTGCAGAAACATATGATAAATAGAATTTAAAAAAGCCTATGAAACTCATTAAATAGCAATAGACATTCAAGAATATTCAAAAGAAAATATCAGACAGAGCTAGAGTAATCTATTTTCTATGGTGCACTATAGATGTTATTCCAGCTTGCAAAACAATAGAAATGTTGGTTATCATGGTAAATAGAACAAGGCATGAATTGGATATGCCAAGTATGACTTGTTATGCTTGATTAATTATTACACAATGAGCATTTGAACTAGCAGTTCCTCTAAACTGATTTATTCAACTATTCTAAACTACTAATCAACCAATAAAGACTTAATATTTAATTCACAAAATGACCATTATAAATGGGTCACATATGTTGACTGTATACAAAAATTTTGTAACTCAGCTAGACCACTTTAAGATTTGATATAAGAGTCAATGCAATCAGGTAAAGAGTGCAACGTGAAGCAATTTTTGATAAAGAGATGAGTCAAACTTAGTATACAATAAAGAGAAGTTGGAAGAGGTGTGAATAATGGAATTCCAATTTTGTGTGTTTCTGAAAATTAACAAATTTATTTTACAGTGCACTGATTAGCACATTTTTGACACAAAAATTGCTAACCTTTCAAAAACCCTTTCAAAGATATGCCCCAAAGGTGTCTTAGATCCAAGAGGAAGAAGCCCAAAAACAAGACCAAATTTAGGCAAGGTAGAACACTCAACAACCTATGACTAGGATACACACCAAAGGAAAATTGTCTATGAGAGAGGAAATGGGAGGACATTTTTGCCTTGTAAAAAAGGTGTTTTGTTCAATGCAGTTCTACAAGCATTGGACATCCTCAGAGCAATCTTCACGGGGTTCGTGTGTTGAAAGCAAAATGTGAAGCGTCTCCTTCAGCTGGCCCTCTATAAATGGGCAGTATGGTGTGAGATTGAAAAGAGTAGGGGATGCAAATGGTATTTTATGATAGTAAAATGTGCAACGTAATTCAGTCGAATGACATTACACCAATGGCATTACTGGTGGAAGGCTTTAGGTTTTCAATAAACCTCATGAAAGAAGAGCATGTCATAGTTAGTGTAAGTGCCTAAGTGTGAGACAAATCAAACCACTAGAAGAAATGAAATAATCAACCAAACGTATGAAAACATAAAAAAATGTATGAGGTCAATACCAGTTTAAGTGCAAGATTCAAAGCTGGATGCGAGAGATGGAGTCCATTGTTCCAGATGAGGAGCCAGCAGTGGGAAAGCAAGCAACACTGGCATGGGTCGACCCAAGGTTCTATAGCTCCAGCTACTTCGCGCTCTCAATGTCAATGAAATTGAAAAAAAATTTGCATGTTAAAGTTAAGCCCGTGTTGGTTGAAATTTTGGCCAACATGGGCTTAGATCTTTAAAAATTGAAATTTTTCCTTCGACAATCCGACCAATCAAAACCTCATTAATTGATGGTCAAAATTTTTGGTCAAAAAATGATGTCAAATGTACTAGTGAGACCACTCATGGTAACAATCATGATCCATCACAACAAAAGATCAACAAGGTTGCATCCATTAGGATGACTAACAGAAGTCAAACAGGAGAGGCACCATACATAAACCCCTCTTTTTGGAAAATTGTCCAATGTTAAAATTTTGTTTTGAAGCAAGATCCAGAAAAAAATGTTTATTTTAAGAGTAAGACCTTTAATCCAAGCTTTAGTCCATAAAGGTCTAAATCCCTTTTCCTCAATTCTAAAAATAGAGGAGACTTTAAAACAACCTCTTGATTCAAAATCTGAAACTATTTTATCTTCAATATGAGGATAAAGGCTAAAGGCATTCAAGATTAACTAAATACTATAAAAATTCTTATTACTTTCAACAACATTAACCCATTCATTATTAATCCAGTAATTCTCCACAAGAATACCAAAAGTCTATTTACATCTGTCAACAAGAGTTTTATCCTCATAATCCTCAATCAGAGGATGATCCAGAATTGATAAATCATCCCAAAACCTGATGTTTTTCCCATTACCCACTTTCCAAAAACAACCTTTGATTAAAATATTTTTAGGTCCCTACATAGCTTCCCAAATTGCAGAAGGAGATAAAACATTAGGATAAGAAAGAAAATCATACAAAGAAGGAGCATCAAATAGGTATTTATGTTTCCAAATAGTACTCCACTCTTTATTGTCATGATAAACTCTCCAACCCTACTTAGCAAGAAGAGCTTTATTCATACTCCTAATAGATCTAATCCCTAGACCACCATCCATTTTAGGCTTAAAAAATTGATCCCAAGAAATTAAATCCATTCTCTTCTTATCCTCAAAACCAAACCAGAGGAAGTTCCTTTGGATTTTGTCAATAAAATCAACATATTTAGCTAGAATCCTAAAGAGACTCAAAGATACGTAGGAATACTTTCGAGAAAAGCCTTGAGAAGTGTAATTTTACCAGCATGAATCAATAAATTACCTTTCCATCCTACCAATTTCTTGTTGAATTTTTTAATAAGATCTTCCCAAAAAGAATCTGAGGGATTAGGCCCTAGAGGGAGACCTAGATAAATACAAGGAAAAACCCTATGGAGCAACCAAGAATATTAACAATCTTACTCTGTCTAGAAATAGGGGTATTGATAAAATACAAAGAACTCTTATTCCAGTTGATCAGTTGACATGATGTAGAAGAATAGAGGTTAAGGGCCTTTTTGAGATTCCTTGCTTCCCTAACCTCAACTTTTCCCAAAAAAATTGTATTGCCCACAATTTTTTTATGGGAACAAATAAGAGGATGAGAAGAGGGCCGCAAACCTTTGATTTCTCCTAGAGAAACCAACTTCCCAATATATCTTCCCAAGCAATCAACCATAATAGTGAAGATGATAGGAGATAAAGGATCTCCCTGTCTCAACCCCCTAGTAGGTTTAAAGAACTCTTAGGAACATCCATTAACCAAAACAAAAATTGTAGTAGTAGAGATCATCTACAAAATTAGCTTCAACAAATTGGCACTAAAACCAAAAGATAATAAGATCTTATGAAGAAAGGACCATTCAACTCTATCATAGGCTTTAGCAATATCAACTTTCATAATAAAGCCCTGATTATTAGAAAGAGATAAAGAGAAAATATTCTCATGCACAGATATAATAGAATTAAGGATTTGTCTACCAGGAACAAAACCACTTTGTTGCTCAGAAATAAGAGAAATCAGTAGAAGCAACAACCTCAAAGTTAGGACTTTTGAAATAATTTTAAAAAAAGAATTGCATAGAATGATAGGCCTGAATTGATCCAGAGAATTAACACCAACCTTTTTTGGAATAAGGCATTGGAAAGTTGAATTAATTTCCTTCAACATCCTTTTAGCCCCAAAAAAATTCTTTAACAATATCACACACATCTTTCCCAACCAAATTCTATTCCTTCTAAAAAAACAACATAGGAAAACCATCTAGCCCTGGTGATTTATCCCCAGCTAATGAGAAAACAACCTTATAAATTTCCTCTTCCTTAGGGATAGAACACACCATTCTATTTTTCTCTTCAGTAGCCAAACAAGGAATAACTTCCAACAACTTTGCCTGATGAGTCAAGTCAATATTAGGATCTAAAGATATCTAAGAAGAGAAAAAGGAGACCATTTCCTCTGAGATTTCCTTTTCCTCGGTTAACTTCATACAACCTTTACTAAGACTTGAAATATGAGTTTTAGCTCTATGTTTTAAAGTAGATAAATGAAAAAGAATTGTGTTTCTGTCACCTTCATCTAGCCAAATAGATCTAGATCTCTACCTTTAGTAAATCTCTTCTATAGTAACAATATCATGATACTCCACTATTTCTCATTTTTTCCCATCACTAAATCCAAAGAGTGCCCTTCCCTCTGAATCCTATCTTGGATTAATTGTGTTGGTTCCCAAAACCGCATATTGGAATCCTACGAGTCTTGCCAACTCGATGCAGGGATATCCAACCGGTTATGGCCAACTTGACGAAACTAAACAGTGTGGTCTAAGTTCCCTGCACTTTTGGCTCTACAAAACCAAGATGGGTGTACCTAATCCTGGACAATAACCTTAAATCCAAGATGCTTAAAGCAAATTGGTTAGAACATTAATACAATGAAATTTTTCCAAATGGCAAGAATTATAGAAAATTACGAATTAAGAATAAAAGTAAATGATTTGATAAATGTGATAATGTTTTAAATAAAAAATGAACACAACAAATGAATATGTTAATTTCTTGATGGAAAGAAATAAAACAGTTGACAACATATGAAGTATGAATCAAGAGTAATATAAAGACTAGTGCTTAATTAAATGGGCAATCAGAGTCAATATTATAAGTCGACATGTACAACTTTATAAAGTTCAATGTATTTAAACTATAAATAATTATAACAATTCAGACGTGACAGATCAATTATATGAACACAATTTTAAACTAGTCTAGGATGCACTTTAACTCCTGTGATATGAAGACAAACTAAACATAAATACAAAAACAATTAAATATTTCACAATATCTATGTTTATCAAGTTTAAAATGCAACAATGACCTAGTCCACTTGTTTGAACATTAAAACATTTATAGAATTAAAAATATATATTTATAAAGGATACAAATTAATAATATTTTAAAGCCTAATACAAATAAATAAAATAGATACACTTACTGATTGTGCTAAAAATAAAAATTGCACATAGAGACACTCCTTGTGGATGATCCATCTATTGCAAATTTATCCAAACCACATAAAATTTACCCAATAATTCAAATCCACTAGCTTTTTTCAATCACTCATTTGTTTACGAATAAAAATTTTAATATGTCAAAGTGTGCATAGGATATGAATTGTGTATCTCTCTGACTTTGATTTTGTATCTCATATTTATAAAGGATGGAGAGACATTCCTCAACCATCACACCTCCTCAATATACCTAATCCCATCTTAATGACTATAACCACATGGATTATTTAATCTTTCCAATTGTTTTAGAGCATATAATAACTTGATTAGATTACACAAATGGTTAATCGAAGAGTCAAGAAACTCAAAGTTATTCCAAAAATTGTTATGAATTCTTCACACATGGATGACACCCTCTTTTTATAATATGACAAATGTACAGGCCCTCAAGATCCTGAGAGTATTGACAACCATGAATGAGTCACCCTTGGCTTTATTCAAATCCTTCTTCCATCATTCAGATGCCTACAACAAACACAACATGATAAATATTAGAAATCAAACCAAAACAAATAAATCAATTTGTGTTTGTATCTTTTTAAATTCTTCTTCTACGACATCTTTTCCTTGTCATCTAAGATCGCTGGGTGCATAGCTTTACTCATAATGCAAAGCCTCATGAATTTGTTCTTTCTTTTCTCTATGTGTTATGTGAGTATCTATGTCTTTGGCACTTCTTTTCACTCGTGATTGGTCCCTTGTTCCACATAATGAGTAGTTATTTCAAGCTTGCTCCATGCACATTAACACACTCTCAAGGCCATTATTTTGACTTGAAATCTTCATGGAGACCCATATCTTGTTCTCAGTGTTATATAAGATGAATAAATCTATCTTGATTTTTCTATCTACAAACTCATTTCTTTACTAGTATACATGATCATCCTAGACGGTAAAGATAACATTGTTTTTGCTATGTCTTTTCCTTCCTTTGTTGTGTGTTTTGAAAGAAAACATTTTTAATTACATAGGAGACCAAGGGTCTACAATGAATGAATATAAGCTTCCACAAGCTATTTAGAGTGTTCTATGCAAAATAGTAGCATATATCATTGTTTTTAATCATCGTGACACTTCAACAAGGATGCAGATGTCTCATTGGCCTGTGCATATAAATATTTGAGTATCTTAGTTGTTTTTACTCTTCTGTGATTTAATTTTCTTGACCATTTGTTGTAGGATATACATCTTAAAATATTAATATAATCTGCAGAATCTCCATATCTATCAGTATTGGAACTTGAGAGGATATTCTGATATCATAAATTAATTTGGATGGATTGATCTATGCTTATCTCAATCTTTAATCAAACACTATTTGTATATTATCTTTATTTTTAGTCTTCAAACTTTTGTGTCAATTCTTCTTTTCTGCACTCCACAAGCATACATATCTATGGCTTAAGTTTTCATGAGGATTGCTACCTTATTGTTACCTCTTACTTTTTAGATGTACATTCTTCCATAAATTGATTTGAATTTCAGGTCACCATACACCTAGCATAGGGAAATCATTGAAACATGTAAATATAATATTATTTGTGGGATAAAAAGGTCAAATAAGGTGCTTAAATGGAGGCCCAAATTTGCCAAAAATTTTAGGCTCCATCAATGGCTCTTGCCAGGGACGTATGCCCCTAATGGGGATAGTGAGATTTCAACTATCTCTGGAGAAGTAAACCAAGAATCCATGCTTAGCATGATACAAGGTGAAACTGGGTGGCCCTAGCCCCCCAAAAGAAGAGAGCATTTATTCTTTCCTCTATCAAACACCTAATTCTGATCATGTAACACTTGGAACCCTGCTAAATTAGATGCACCATGTTGTTCCTTAATAGAATCTAATCCATTAGAAAATAAAAAACAATCATCACATGACATATGCATCTCATGTTCAAGATTAGAATTTACATTTTCCTTACCAATAGGAACTTTTGAGAGGAAATAGATTTCATCATCTTTAAATTCAAACATCTGATCTCTTGCTTTATTGATTTGATCAGTACACAGAGAAGTAAAATCTTTAAATGAATTATAATGAAAACTTAAAAAAATTTCCCTTAGCATATTGTCACTAATTATTACCATAAAGTCCCTAAGGATACTTACCTCAGTCTGTTGCTCATACTTCATACCTATATCAAATGCATCATCCTTATAGGCAATCCTCACTAGCTTTTCTTCATGAATGCAATCCTTAGCATATGACTCTTGTTTAAACATTGAGAGATCCACATGTACGCGATGTTGTTCACTATCTAGAAAATCCCTCAAGGCACACTCTTGATCAGACATACAAACATCTAGATTAATCTTTTCTGCACAACTTGCTTGATCTCCATACACTAGATGTTGTTCCTCATAATGAAAAGGCTTTGAAGACTATTCACATTTAGCAACTATTACTCCTCTTTTATCAAAAATATGATCATACATGAAAGCTGGAGAATTTTTAGAATCATTCTCATATGTTGGTAAGTTTTCTAATCATAAGATGAACTAATACATATTTCATCTTCTAATTGCACATCATGAGTTTCATCCACTTCAAAAATATCATCAAGCATGCGATCTTCATTATAATGCTAATATATTTGATTGTGTAAAATATCTTCTTCAAATAATGAATTCAAGAAAGTAGCAACCTCAAGAATATCTTTAGGGGAACTTTTATCTAAAACCTCTTCATATTCATATGTTGTCTTGGATGTACTTTCTTCCTCTTCTTGAATGTTCACATTTTCCTTAAGATCCTGAAGTTTATAAAAGCTATATTCTTCATTATCTTGTGCTAATTCATCATATATGGGATTAGAAAATTCTTTGAGATTGCATCCAAATTTATCAGTTTCTATACTTAGACCACAATGCACATCTTCAACAAATTTATCATCTTTTTGAGAAGTGTATGATCCTTCTAGTTCACTACTTTCCTCCTCATGAAAATTATATGGATTTGATAAGATGAATGGATTTTCTTGTTCAGTGAATCTTTCATAGAATACATTTATTGTCTCATTAATATGATTTTCTTTGTGTACGAGAAAAATTTAACCACCCTTTTCAACATACTTTTGATATTCCATGTCTAACAAGGTCAAAATCTCATCCACATGAGAGAATCCTCTTCATCATTTTTGTTTGCTTCACAATCTAATTCCTTACCGGTCTCATCATGATCAGTTTCTTCTTTGATTTCTTCTACATTTGAATTTGAAACATCATTATGTTCTTGTTTTACTTTGGCATCCTTTTCTTTATCTTTAATAGCTTCATCACATAACTGAAGAAGAAGCTTTACATTAGGGTCCTTCGATGAGATTCTCAACTTGACAATTCTGTTCAGAAATTCCTTGTAAGGAGGCTTGAATTTTGATGGAATCTCATGGTAAGCATTTAGCATCCTCAAAAAAAAAACAAATGTGCTTAAGTCTCGCCTTCATATCTTTTTGTATTGAAAAAGGCATCAAGTAGAGACATGTGAGGATCCTTTTCCATGTTGCAGCTTTGATCTTCATATTATTCATAATACATCTCTTCTTCTTGGTCCACATCATGAAATATAGCAAGGAACCACTCCTTCAATTCCCTCCATGATGAAATACTTTGTGTCAATAATAGGTCAAATGCTTCCTTTGCAAAATCTTTCAAGGTTCTTACAAAAAGCCTCATTACATGACTTTCAAAACCCACCTTGTATGCATGCGAGAATTTGTAAAAAGCATTCAAATGATTAAGAGCACATTCACTGCAATCTCCATTTTTGGGCAATAAGGGAGAGTCTTAAATATAAATCATTAGGATCATATTTAAATCTTCTCAGGTCCAATGGTCTATCTTCACTTGGAAGATATTGTTTCCTTTTCTTTGATTGGAACATTTTGCAATAACATTATCTGGTTCTTCAAGAATAAGAAATGTACATCTTTCTGAGTCACTTCCCTCAATAGAGTCACTAATGATTCAGGCACTTCTTTTGTTGAAGTGCCAATCAATACACAATAGAGTCACCACCTCCAAATGGAGGAAATGAATAATATTCAAGAATCTGAGTTCTTCCCTCCAAAAGAGTATATCTCACCAAAGATCAAATCTATAACAAAAGCTTAAAGAAAAACATACAATGCTTTTGCTAGATCCAATCTTCATAATGCAATTTAAGATTTATAAAATAATTACGATAGATTGAAATCTTCAAGGAAATTAAATGTACTATGAAAAACTTATCAATTTAGAAATTTAAATATATCAAAATATTTTAATAATTAAAATAAAATTCTAACTCTTACTGGTCTTGAAATCAAAAACTCTTAGGGTTTGTTTTGCAACTCTCCCTAGTAGAGTCACCAATCTATTGGTTCCCAAAATTGTAGATTGGAAGCCTACGATTCTTGCTAACTCGATACTAGGATATCCAACCGGTTATGGCCAACTTGACAGAACTAAATAGTGTGGTCCAAGTTCCTTGCACTTCTAGCTTTTCAAAACCAAGGTGGGTGTACATGATCCTGGACAACAACCTTGAATCCAAGATGCTTAAAGCAGATTTGTTAGAATACGAATACAATGAAAGTTTTCCAAATGTCAATAATTATAGAAAATTATGAATCAAGAATAAAATTAAATGATTGTATAAATGTGATAATGTTTTAAATAAAAAATGAACACAACAAATGAATATATTAATTCCTCAATGGAAAGAAATGAAATAGTTGCTAGCGTATGGATTATGAATCAAGAGTAATATTGTTGGAATTTACAAGTGGGAAGATTTACTTCTGAGAGAGGGGGAGGGGGGGGTGTGGGGGTGAATCAGAAGTAACTAACTTTAACCATTTTAAAATCTTTTAACTAAAAACATTCACATGCATCTAATTTATCTAATAAACATGAAAGTAAAGTCATGCATGAAAATAGATAACACAAGATTTGGTAACCCATAAACCCTCCAAAATGAGAAGGTAAAATTGAGGTGGGGATGACACCCACAAAGTATCATTGCAACAATATGTAACTATTCAAGGCTATAAATTTTTGACCACTTTCAATGGTCTACCCTATGAAAGGCATGTCCTGTTAAAGACTTTTCACACCCTATTAAAAGTGACCTAGTTAAAGGATTTAACTACCTTGCTAAAAGTAGGCCTATTTAAAGGACCTTAGTACATTCACCTGGAATGCCACCCTATTAAAGGATTTACAAATAACTGCTAAGCCAGCCTAAGTCCATAGGATTTTCATTCCTAATACAATTTCTAGAGAGTATTAGAAAGTCTTGACTTGATGACTTGTAATCCTCAATTACTGATTCTAGATCCTTGTTCTGCTCTGACTGCTCTGATCCTTGCTTGATTTGATATGTCACTCTTTGAAGTTCTGATACTCTATTCTTGATCAACTGGATTCTCCAATGCTGCTCTATTCTTCACTAAGTCTTTTCACCCTTCTATACTTTGCTATAATTCACCCATAAACTTCTCTCTTGTGCATACATAATGGGGTTTTTTCCTCCTTTTAAAGATTTTGAAGACTTAGAGTTAGGTATGAATCTACGATCAATATTAAATCTTCATTTCCTACTCATTTCTTGCATTTTTCTTATTGGTTGCATGCCTTCTCCATTTTTCTTATTGGCTACATGCTAATTACATAGGTAATGCAAAAGATTCATTCTTATCTTCAAGATTCTTCAAGATTCATCCTGTGTCAGTTTCAAAAATGGTTTACATTTGAGTTTGTGAAGGCACAAACTCATATGTTGATTTTGTGTTACTTGACACTTACTAGTTGTTGATGCTTGGCACATATAGAAATTTTGTCTCACTCAGCTCCTATAGCATTTTTGTTTCACTCAGCATCTATAATCTACTTGACACCTATAGTGACTTGACATCACTTATCACTTAGCACTTGAACTTCACTCGACACCTATTGAATTTTCTGGATCAACACATACTATAGCTTGGCTTTTGTATTATACTCAGCATTATATTGAGAATTGGTTAAGTGTGTTGACACTCAATTGTTAAAACCAATCTGAGACTAACAATCTCCCCCTTTGACATGTGTGGCAAAAACACTTAACTAAACATTATTCATCTGATCTCTATGAGTATACTATATATTATGTTCGGCATATGTACAACACTTCAAAAAATTGTTCAAAATTTTTATATACCTCAAAATCTTGTAACTCCCCCTGAGCTGATGTGCTAGTTTTGTAACCAAAACTCTTCTGTTGAATTTGTCTCATGTTGATGTATCTGATACTCTTTGCCTTGTCTGTACTCTGTATCTGTTTGTACCCTTTTCACATCTTCTTGTAGTTTTGCATCCTTTTGACTTTATTCCCTTAGTACTTCCTCAAAATTTGAATATCTCCCCCTTTGGATATTCTTTATTACTTCCATCAAAAAATGTATTATCTCTCATTCTTATTCACATCTCGCCCTTTTTATTTACATAATTCTTTGTAACTCCCCCTTTTTGACACTTATGTCAAAGGGTCCTAAGAATGTATAGAATACTTTGGCAAAAATGTTTTATTTAACTCCATAATTATCTTTAGAGAAGCATCCCAATTATCTAAAGCAATACCTAATGATTTGTGCTAGATGGTTGTCTCTGCCGCAAGATGTACAAGTACATTTTTTGCATAGGCCATTTCTTTATGGAGTACTTCTAAATGTGGGGTAATGGAGGATTGAATTTGTATCAATTTGGCCTTGATATTGGCCTCTTCTGTTGTCAATACAACTAACTCTTTTTGTATGTGTAAGTGTAGTTACAAAATTCTTCTCACTTTGAGCTGGATCTTTGGGAAGTTGTGTCCTAGAAATCTTGAGATTTCATTCCAAGCTTAGTATCCTTTGGCTAGTTTCTTGTGTGAAATATGATGAATCACACAACTTGGAGTACAATGAGAATACAGTCCCAAGTATTGTTTTTTCCTTTTCAATCTTCTTAGCCAATTCAATTTGTGAAAGTGCTATTTCACTAGATATCTTCTCATTGACTTTCATTTGAAACTTCTTTTCAGACCATTCTAATAATTTAACATTAGTTTCAAGGTCTTCATTCTGTACCTGGTCCACTATGTTGGATAATTTCTCCATGATGGGCTAGGTTTCATCAAGTTTTGGCAAGCTAAATGCATCAAGAAATATGTCTTTGATTTCCACCAATGCTTGCTTCTGCCTATACTCATTTCTGAGCATCTCTTGTTTCTTCCTTCTCTCTAGTGCCTCTTCCACTTCATTTATCTATGCTAAATTCATTGTTCTAGAGTCATAGCTAGGTATGACTATTTCATCATCAAGTGCAAGGTCTCCATAGTGAAGCACCCTTGCAACCTTGGTGGATCTCGAGCCTAGTGCTGAAATTTACATTGGTATTACATCAGTGCTCGACTACTTTGTAGGAGTCCCTATGGTAGGCAAGTTTGCCAATGTATGTATTGCCTCTTGCTCCATTTCTTTAGGGGTTTTCTCCTCTTCTTTCCCCTCTTCTCTACTGCCTTGATCAATAATGATGATTTGAGGAGGTGCACCTTGTCCTTGTGTAGTAGGAACATCCTATCATGTTTGTTCTTTTGGTAGCTCCTTGGTAGTAGTTGTTGTTGTGACTACATGATCAACCTTAGTAGTTTTATCTTGTGATTCTTTCTATTTAGTTTGATCTATTGTAGCTGTGGGAGGTTGTGAAGGTGTTTCTTGTGTATTCACCTTCTCCCTAGTGATTTTTGCTATAGCCTTCTGCAACTCATCCACACTCACCAAAACTAGATTAGTACATAGTTGTGATTGCAATGTAGTTTGGTAAAGGATCTTTTTGAGATCCTCTACAGTCAATAGGTTGATGTTCTAACCTGATGTGTTAGGAACATCCTTTATAATTACTATTTATGTAGGCATTGTATGTGGAGGACTTGGTGATGGCAGTTGGGTGTCTTGGACACTCTGTTCTGGCCGTTGCTCTTCAATTGTTGCCTCTTCATCCTATGTCTTCTCCACTATTTCTTCTTCTTTCTCTTTCTTTACCTCTTCCTCTTTCTAATTTTCCTCTTCTTCTTCATCATTTCTCCCTTCAAATGGGTCTTCTTGCCCTTCTTTGACCATTCTCAATCCATAGATTAATTTCCACATCTGTGTGAACTTTTGCACAACATCTTCTATTTGGTTTTACAAAATTCTAAAGGTTCTATATTTGGGTGCAAATTTGCTCCCATGTTTCTTGCTAGCCTTATTTATTTAACCTTTTGTAAGGTTTTGCATTACATGAGCCAATGTAGACTCCCTTATTTCTTTTTCCATGTTGAGACAGTAATGCCATTTATTTTCAACTAATGAGCTCAGCTCCTTAGGCATTGAGTTGTCTAGTTCAAGTGGGGTGGTCTTGAACTTATGGTCTTGAACTTAGCCATCATAGAGTAGATGGACTCTTCCACTATGTTTTTTTGTTCCTTTGACAACTTATTAAAGTCAATGGTCTTTAGACCAGTTAGATCTACATTATCTCTAATATTATTGCAAATACTTTCCAATTTAGATATGGTAGAATGTCTTACCAATCTAAATTCCTCTTCATTAGACTTTGTTCTTTCTTTGTCTAATTCAAGAGGTGCAACATACTTTCCTCTCTTCTTCTACTATGCAAGCCCTCCTTGTTTTGTTATCTCTTGCTTCTCCTATTCTTTTGCTACCTGAGTTGTGGCCTTGGTATCTGCCCTTGTAGTTGGCTTGGTTGGGCTTGGCTTTGTTGCCTTCTTCTTCCCCTTAGGTTGTGCAACTAGCTATTTTTGAGCCTTCCTTTTCTTTTGCTTAGCCTTTGGTGCTTCCTGCTTGACACCTTCCTCCTCATCTGCATCCTCCCCCATACCTTGGGTTATAGCAAGTGTTTCTTGACCTTGCTCCTCTTCACCATCCTCGGCTTCTTCACCTTATTTTTTTGCTACTTTCGCGGTGCCTTCCCCAAATTTGGCTTTTAATTTCTTGACAAGTTTATCCTTCTTTTTCAATGTGGAGGTAGTCTTCAACTCCATATCCACTTTTTATCTCACCATGTCATAGCTTCCAAAATGTGGTGCATCCTTGTCTATTTCCTCTGCAAGTAATGTAGTTATTGTTGCTGATGCCTCATCTATGTTTATTTCATAGCCAAGAGGTCTTAACCATCTCACTCTTGGTATGGCAGCTTGAATGTATGTATAGTCAATATCTACAAGAAAACTTTCATCATTTACATGTTTCTCTACTAAGGAAATAGAAATTCTTAGCCTTTGTTTCATTGACTTCTTGAAGTCTTCAAAATAACTAGTCATTAAGGTTTCAAAATTAGCTCCCATCTACTTAATATATTCATTAATTAACTTGAGCTATTATTGACCTATTTTCTTCCATGCAACTTTTCCAAAAGAAGGAAATTCATTTCGAACATAAAAGAATATACAAATCAAAATAGTACCAAATTTGCATTGGGCTCCCTTGGTTCTTCTGATAGCTGCTAAATTTTCATTAATTTGTTACAGTTGCAATTCTGCAAGATCATAGGTATGATCCTTCTTTACCAATTTGTAGCCCACATTTACTATAATCCACGGCACACTGTTGAGTCTGTTGGGTTGGTAGAATTTATGTTCAATGACTCTGACAACAAAATCAAAAAGAGGGTCTTGAATGGTATCAATTGTCATTCCTCTCTTGTTCCACTTAGCACTAGTATTCTTCTCAATCGCCTCCTTAGAATCGCTCCTAAGGGTCTTCGGCCGATTTAAGGTTGGGTACCTTGTCACTCTATGAACAATTCTCTTTGTGATTTTTATTGGGCCATCCTCCAACCATAAGCTTCCATCATGTATTCAACTTAGCACTAGTCTGATCCATTCAATTTTGAAAATGGTGGGGAATTCTAGGGCACGCATTAAATCCTTCTTCTCAACAATCTGGTATTCTTTCTTCAACACTCCATTATCACATAGTCTCTCATAGGCTTCCCTCATTTTCATATCACCTATGGCTCCAATCTTTCAATTGTAGCATCTTCTTACATCCTGAACCATAACTATTTTGGGGTGTATGACAAATAGGGCTCCAGCTGGGTCATTCTTATATGCTAGCTCTAGTATTGGGTAGAAATCGGGTTGTTTCACCTCATTGGACACTAGTTGGACTTCAAATAGTTCCTTCTCTTGAGTCTTCCTAGAGCTAGAAGCCATTTTTGCAATCTAGGGTTTATATGCAAAGAAAATATGAAACTGCATAGCTCGGCACAAACATAAATACCTCAAGATCGATGAAATTGTGTTGAAATGCTATTGAAATCTGTTTAATCACTGGATCCTCTACTTTGAACTCGCTTTGTGCTCTTTCTCATATTTTCTCTTTGTTCACGATGAAGAAAAAATGATTCAAAATGTGATAATATACCCTATTTTCATTGCATTTAATGCTTAGTGCATTTATAGCTGTCCACTCAACTTCTGAAGGATTTCTACATTACTTGGCTTCCATTGCCTTTTCAACACTCGGCTTCCACAGGAGTATTACCCACTTGGCTTCAACTAAATTTTCTTCTTTACTCAACTTCCTCTACCAACTTGGCTCCAATTAATCATTCAACTTCTTCTTGGAATGTAATGGATTTTACTGTAACGTGGCATGCACTAGGATTTTACTTGGCATCTGAAGGAAACTTGGCAACACTTGTGAAAACTTGAGATTTTAACTTTGTATCTCTATTCATGTTGATCTCTTCTTTTTAGTACTCACTTTTTTTAAGAACTAATGTATGATAAAGCTTTGTAAATCAGTCCCTCATGCCTTCTCTTTACTTAGTTTGATGAAGTGTGACCACTTGACCTGTTAGGTGAAGTGATCCCTTTATTTGATGAGCTACTCCTATCTTTCTTCTTCCATGTCTTATTCATTTCTTCTTTGATGTGTTCAACATCTACCTTCTCTTTACCTTTGTTGTTCTTTGGGTTGGGTGCCTTTGACCTTGTTGGGAAATTCCTATTAGTATGACCAATCTTCAAGCAACTAAAATATGTGGTTTGGCTCAACCACCTGCTGTAGTTCCCTTTGAAATGTGTCCTTATGCAATTTTTAGGAATGTGTCCATATTCCTGATAGTAATGACAACTATACCTAGTGTTGTAATCCCAATTGTAGTGATGTCCATGGTTACCTTCCCTTGTTGCCTAATTTGGTGCCCACATAGGCTTTGATCTACACTCAAAATCTCTATGTCCATACTTATTACAATTGTAGTAGTGACCTTCAAATCTTGGTGTTCTGATAGTCCTAGTCCTGTAGCTATGTGCTTGATGTCCTTGCTTTTTGCACTTATGACAATAACTTACATTCTTAGGTTTGTCATGCTGATGGGAATTCTTGCTCCTGCATACAATAGAGGTATGTCCTTTTTTACCACAGAAATGACAAGTAGGTTTAGTGTTCTTACCTTTGTTACTCCTTTCTTTTGCGGTCTTGGATGATTCTCCTTGTTCAGTGTTGGTGTATTCTAGTCATGAACTATCATTACTAGCCCTTGGTGATTTCATTAGTTGCTCAAAGTACTTGATGGCATCATTAGGTTTGTTGAAGCTCTTTGCAATCTACTTTTCTCTTTTCAAGTCATTTTGTAGTTGTTCAATTTGCATTTTCAGGGTGGAGATCTCTATGTCCTTGACATTCAGCTCATGATGAGCATTCATCATTTGGCTTAGGGTGTCTAGTTGCATGCTTGAAATTCTTGCAAGCTCAATTGACTTTTCTTCCAGTCTATTGGCTAGATTTCTCTTGTCTTCTTCTAGCATAGCCTTATCTTCAATGGCTCTTTTCTTTTGTTCAGTCACTTCACAAAGCATCATAGCTTGTGATTCTTGTTCAATCTTGAGTGTTTTGATTTCTTCTACTTGAGCTCTATTCTTCTCTATCAGGTTTGCTATTGCTACATCAAACTCCTTGGAATCTCCGTTTGAAAATAGATTTGAGGTATCAATCTCCTTGTATTGTGTATCATTCTTAGCTATGGCAATCTCTCTTCTTCTCTTTAAGGATTTTCTAAGTTCTTCTATGGCTTCTTCCAAAGTATGTAAAGAAAGTTGTATGTCAATTGCCTAATTCTCTATGATCTTCATTGACATGCATCTAATTCATCTAATAAACATGAAAGTAAAGTCATGCATGAAAATAGATAACACAAGATTTGGTAACCCAAAAACCCTCCAAAACAAGAAGTTAAAATTGGGGTGGGGATGACACTCACAAAGTATCATTGCAACAATATGTAATTGTTCAAGGTTACAAAGTTTTGACCACTTTCAATGGTCTGCCCTTTGAAAGGCCTGTCTTGTTAAAGACTTTTTACACCCTGTTAAAAGTGACCTGGTCAAAGGATTTAACTACCCTACTAAAAGTAGGCATGGTTAAAGGACTTTAGTACATTCACTTGGAATGCCACCCTATTAAAGGATTTACAAATGGTTGCTAAGCCAACCTAAGTCCATAGGATTTTCATTCCTAATATAATTGCTAGAGAGTATTAGAAAGTCTTTACTTGATGACTTGCAATCCTCAATTGCTGATTCCAAATCCTTGTTTTGCTCTGACTACTCTAATCCTTTCTTGATTTGATATGTCACTCTTTGAAGTTCTGATACTATGTTCTTGATCAACTGGATTCTCCAATGCTGCTCTGCTCTTCACTAAGTTTGTTCACCCTTTTGCACTTTTCTATAATTCACCCATACAGTTCTCTCTCATGCATACACAATGGGGTTTCATCCTCCTTTTAAAGATTTCAAAGACTTAGAGTTAGGCATGAATCTATGATCAATATTAAATCTTCATTTCTCGCTCATTTCTTGCACTTTTCTTATTGGTTGCATGCCTTCTCCATTTTTCTTATTGGCTACATGTTGATTACATAGGTAATGCAAAAGATTCGTTCTCATCTTCAAGATCCTTTGAGATTCATGTTGTGTCAATTTCAAAAATGGTTTACATCTGAGTTTGTGAAGGCACAACTCATATGTTGATTCTATGTTACGTGGCACTTACTAGTTGTTGATGCTCGACACATATAAATTTTTTGTCTCACTCAGATCCTATAGCATTTCTATTTCACTCAGCATCTATACTCTACTCAACACCTATAGTGACCCAGCATCACTTATCACTTGGCACCTATTAAATTTTCAGGCTCGAAACATACTATAGCTTGGCTTTTGTATTATACTTAGCATCATCTTGAGAATTGGTTAAGTGTGTCGGCACTCAATTATCAAAACCAATCTGAGACTAACAAATATTAAGACCAATGCTTGATTAAATGGGCAATCAGAGTCAATATTATAAGTTGATACATATAACTTTATAAAGTTCAATGTATTTAAACTATAAACAATTTTAACAATTCAAACACGACAGATCAATTATTTGAATGCAATTTTAAACTAGTCTAGGATGCACTCTTAACTCCTATGATATGAAAAAAAAACTAGACATAAATATGGAAACAATTAAATATTTTACAATATCTATGTTTATCAAGTTTAAAATGCAATAATGACCCAGTCCACTTGTTCGAACATTAAAAAATTTATAGAATTAAAAAAATATTTATAAAGGATGCAAATTAATAATATTTTAAACCTTAATGCAAATAAATAAAATAGATACGCTTATAGATTGTGCCAAAAATAAAAATTGCACATAGAGACACTCCTTGCGGATGATCCATCTGCTACAAATTTTTCCAAACCACATAAAATTTACCCAATAATTCAAATCCACTAGCTTTGTTCAATCACTCATTTGTTTACCAATGAAAAATATAATATAGGATATGTAAAATTTTAATATGAATATGAATTGTGTATCTCTTTGACTTTGATTTTGTATCTCATATTTATAAAGGATGGAGAGACATTCCTCAACCATCACACCTCCTCAATATAGCTAATCCCAGCTTAATGACTATAACCGCATGGATTATTTAATCTTTCCAATTTTTTTAGAGCATATAATAAATAAATTAGATTACATAAATGATTAATTGAAGAGTCAAGCAACTCGAAGTTATTCCAAAAATTCTTATGAATTCTTCACACATGGACGTCACCCTCTTTTTATAATACAAAAAATGTACAAGCCCTCAAACTCTTGAGAGTATTAATGACCATAAATGAGTCACTCTTGGCTTTATTCAAATCCCTCTTCCATCAATCAAATTCCTACAACAAACACAACATGACAGATACTAGAAATCAAACCAAAACAAATAAATCGATATGTGTTTGTATCTTTTTAAATTCTTCTTCTACGACATTTGTTCCTTGTCGTTTGAGATCGCTAGGTGTATAACTTCACTCATGATGTAAAGCCTTATGAATTTGATCTTTCTTTGCTCTATGTGTCATTTTGGTATCTGTCTTTGGCACTTCTTTTCACTCGTGATTGGTTCCTTGTTGCACATAATGAGTAGTCATTTCAAGCTTGCTCCATGCATAGTACCACACTCTCAAGGCCATCATTTTGACTTGAAATCTTCATGGAGACCCATATCTTGTTCTCAATGTTATATGAGATGAATAACTCTATCTTGATTTTTCTATTTACAAACTTATGTCTTTATCAGTATACATGAACATCCCAGACGGTAAAGATAGCATCATTTTTGCTATGTCTTTTCCTTCCTTTGTTGTGTGTTTTGAAATAAAATATTTGTAATTACATAGGAGACCAAGGGTCTGCAGTGAATGAATATAAGCTTCCACAAGATATTTAGAGTGTTCTGTGCAAAATAGTAGCATATATCATTGTTTTTAATCATCGTGACACTTCAACAAGGATGTGGATGTCTCATTGGCCTGTGCATATAAAGATTTGATAGCTTAGTTATTTTTACTCTTTTGTGATTTAATTTGCTTCATCGTTGGTTGTAGGATATACATCCTAAAATATTAATATAATTTACAGAATCTCCAAATCTATCAGTATTGGAACTCGAGAAGATATTTTGATATCATAAATTAGTTTGAATGGATTGATCTATGCTTATCTCAGTCTTTAATCACATGCTATTTGTATATTGTCTTTATTTCTGGTTTTCAAACTTCTGCATCAGTTCTTTTTTTCTACACTCCACAAGCCTACATATCTATGGCTTAAGTTTTCATGAGGATTGTTGCCTTATTGTTGCCTCTTACTTATAAGATCTGTACATTCTTCCAAAAATTGATTTGAATCCGTGGGTCACCATACACCTAGCATAGGGAAATCATTGAAACATATAAATATAATATTATTTGTGGGATAAAAAGGTCAGATAAGGTGCTTAAATGGAGGCCCAAATTTGCTAAAAAATTTAGGCTCCATCAAATTGAAAATCCTCTTTAATTTTAGATTTGTTATAAAAAAATGTTACCAAAACATCTTTTATTCCAAATTTTAACTTTCTTTTTGACATTTCTGAGTTTAGAGGCCACACAAAAATAGAGCAGTTCCTTCAATATTTATGTTCCATCATTCAGCCAACTGGTCTTCAAACTATGGATGTTGCAACCACATTTTCTCAAATCTAAAAGGAAAATTCTTTCTATTATCAATAGTCTCAGTAGTAAAAATCAAAAGAAAATGGTCCAAACCAATCTTCTTAATAGCCTTACGATTACACAAAAAATCTTTAATGTAATCTAAAAATATAAGAACTCTATCCAAGGAAGCTTGGATACATTCATCACCTATCCTTTTGTTACTCCAAGTGAACTCAATACTGTAAAGATCTAAATCCATTAAGCCTTCCTTGTTAATAAAATCCATAAAATTCTAGTCTACCATCCAGTTGACTGGCATTTCCCCCCTTTTTTTCATGCTCATAAAGTGGAACATTAAAATCCCCCAAAAAAATCTTTCTACCATAGTAATCATTACTCTTTATGTTGGAAAGAGTAGCCCACAACTTTTTTCTTGCACTCTTGATGTTAAATGCATACACATTGACAATATACCATTCATTATTCTAGGAAATGCTTTTAATCATGATCACCATAAAATGTTTATTAGCATTCAACAAGGTACCTAAGAACAAAGATTGCTTCCACATAATCATTGTTCCCCCTGATGCTCCTTCTGAACTACTAGCCATTATGCAGTAATCATTAAAAGATTTAAGCTTTTCAGCTTTCTCTTTATCCATTTCGTTTCTTGGAGCATTAAAATATCCAGTTTATGCTCTCTAACAAAATTTTGAACAATATATAATTTATGAATACTATTCAACCCCCTAATATTCCAAGTGATAATATTCATGATAATTTTTTAGGGGTAAAATCTAGAATAATTGCATGTTTCCCATCAACAATATTCTATAAAATTTCACTTTCTCTAGTCTTTTTAGATGTTTTCCTTCCAAGTTTCTCTATAGTACCAACATTCAGCTTCAATTTTGGAAACAACTCCAATTTATTTCTTTGAGTCTCCACTCCTTTAGAAACGGTATTGCCTTTCTTCTCTATTTTCTTTCTTTGAGTATGTTTCTGTTTAGGTTCAGGTTCCTTCTTTTCAGAATTCCCATCTATTTCTTTGGATTCAAGGACATTATTAAAGGAAATAATCTCTCGACAAAGCAGAGACTCTTGAAACTAAACTTCAACAACCTGTGTATTCTCTAATGCTAGAGTATGACTCCTTTCCTCAAGTATTTCACCTTTCTCTATCTCTCCTAATTCTTCTAAATCTTCCCATTCTAATTCATTTTTCTGATAGATAACCAACTGATTCATAGGATCTACAATATTCTCTTTACTCTACACACTAGAGATCTTTTCTACATCTATCTTCTTACTTGAATCCTAATTTTCAAGGATATCTTTATCCTCAATCACCTTCTTAGGTATTGCTTTAGGTTTCCATACCTTTTTCTGGATCTTTACTTCTTTCTTTTTCTCCACATTGGCCAACTTAGGTTGATTTTTGCTTTTGAAAGGGCAATTTTTTTCCCAATGACCCTATTTTTTACAAACGAAACAAGAATCTAGAAGATATTCAAAGATAATCTCTTGCATCCTTTTACCAAGCTTTGAAATCAATTCCACCTTCTGAGGAAGGTTCTTCAAATGAGCAACTTTCACATAGATTCTAGCACACTGAAGTTTTGATTTTGAAGCTGTGACATTGTCAATAGCAACAAGTTCACCAAAAGAGCTATCTATTCCTTTGAAAATATCTTCATGCCAGAACTCCAAGGATAAACCAAGAAGTCTTACCCATACTAGAGTATAAAGGAAGAAGGCATCAGATAGATCCATATTTGGCTCCCATTTTTTGATCATAAGAGTACTATCACCAAATGACCAAGGTCCACCACAAAGCACCATATTCAAATCTTCCTTACAGGTAAAATCAAAGGAAAAGAAACCATTCATCATAGGTGCTATGTCAACTTGACCATGAATAACCTATTTTCTTTTGATCACATTTCTCAAAGATCCAATATCAGGCCTAGCCCCCAAAAATTTCCCAACTAGAGTAAAATCCATAGACGAGACAGAGAAATCAATAATGAAATCTAAAATAAAGATTTAAAACTCACCTTTCTCCTAGTAGCATTTTGATGTAACTGGAGGAAAAGATGATTTTCCTCCAGGTCTTCTCCCAAACAAAGAAGAGCACTTCCTTTGATCATTTGGAAACTTCTCCTTCATCTGGTCCTCTATCCTACAAACATTTTCATTCTCATCCATATTCTTTAAAAAATTATTTTCCTACACTAGGTCCCTTTTAAGCACATGACATGCAGGAAGGGGAATGGAAAGAGAGTTCCTATCCCCACATCTTGTGGAGTAGGAACCTGTAAGTTTGTCTTTTTCTTCCAATGTTCCATCAAACCCTGCAGAACTTGTCAAAATTCCTACTTTCTAATTCCATGTCCCTCAAGGATCAGTCCCTGCTGCTAAGTTTCCTCCTTCTAGATTCTTGCCTAACAAAGCTCTGACCATTTCAAAAAAAAAAAAAAAATCATATGCAGTGTGTTCAGATGATGACTAGTGGGGTTTCATCTTATTGTGTTCAAAGTTGATTTTGGATATCTTTTCTATCCAAACATTCATAAATTATGTTACAAAATTTGTATATGTCACTTCCTTTCAGTTTATGAATATTTTTTTATTAATTGTGCTCCTTTGGTTGGTGAGAAAGGTGAGAGGGGGTGAACCAATACTTAAGTAACATTTTTACTTTTCCTATTTATCCGATAGTCTGTTTTAGCATTAGTCTGATAACCAGATGTAACTGATAGCATAATCATTGAACCATTAAAATTATGCATGAAAGTAAATAAAAATTCATCAAATAAATTCACATACACATAACACATAGATTTTGGTATCATAGAAACCCTTGGTCAGAGGGAAAAACTATGGTGGGGATTGTACTCACAACTTTGTCACTGTAATCAAAGAGATTTTCTGACTAGGCATACAATAATGTTTCCTTCTGAGAAACTTACTCTATAAGGAGTGATTGATATAGTGCTAATTGTATCTTTAGCATACTAAGACTACTTTGCTAAGAGATTTAATTATGTTTGTCTAGGTATTCACCTAGTTAGAGGTTTTAATAAAGTTCATACATGAATTCAATAGTCCTGCAAAAGACACACAAATCTTGTAAAAAATGATTAGGTATTATAAAATATAACTTAAACTACTCAATGCTTCTCCTTAAGCTTATAATATCAACTTGTTCCTCTATTCTTTCACTATAATGCTCCTTATTGTTGTTCTCCCTACAGTTTTCCTTTTTCTATATATCCTTCTTACTTTTGTTTACTCCTAGTTTCTTTTATAATTCCTTGTTTGATAACCCTGGTTATAATCTTGACCACAGATCTTAAGGTTAGTCCAACTCAAAAATTCTCTCATAAACTTTTGATAACACCACTTATCCTTCTCTGATAATGTCTTATACACTTCAATAGTAATCCTTCCATGTTGATAGTAACTTTTCCTTAGTGATACTGACAGTAAATATCTTTACTTTAGCTGACATTTTGACATTAATGAAAAAAAATTGGTTAGCAATCTCCATGTGCTAAAGTTAATTAACTCGAACATTTCATGAGCTACATGAATATGTTTAGTACATTTGTTAGCCCAAAAGGCATGACTAGCTACTCATACAAGCCCTCATTTGTCTTGAAGGTTGTCTTTTATTCATCTCCTTCTTTAATATTGATTTGGTGATATCCACTCTTCAAATATATCTTTGTGAAATACACATATCCACTTAATAGTCCATAATATCATCCATCCCTAGCAATAGAATTCTATAATTGGTAGTGATCTTATTGATAGCTTGAAATCTATACACATCCTCAACTCTCCATTTTACCTTTGTGCTAATACTTTTTGTACAACACATTGACTCATACTCTCTAAATCAACCCCATCTACAATAACTCCACTTATTTATTCAATTCTTCACTTTCTAGTGGATTCATTTTGCAAGTTGTCTTATTTAGAAAAATGGCTCTTGGAACCAAGTCCATCTGGTGACTAATATTTCTCATTGGTGGTAATCCATCATACACATTATTAGATACAATATCCTAAAACTCATCCAACAAGTGTACAACTTATGGAGGTATATCTTCTATTTCATCTTTACCAACTTTTGGAATTAAAGAAAAACACATATGCTCATGCCTTATACCTTCTAGATTTAATGCATTTAGAACTTGTATGCTAAGGATATGAAACTGAGATTAAACATCCAGAGGCTTGTGTGTGTGTGTGTGTGTGTGACAAACCTAAAGGAAACTAGAAAACAAAAAAAAACCTCGAATCTCGATGTAGCCTCCTTGATATGTTGATATGGTCATGATTATGGATGTGTGCTTGATTCTTCAACAATGGGTGATCGTGGTTGGATGCATAGAAATCTAAATATCTCCAAATGACACTTTGAAAGAACTCAACTCTCAAAATGGTATCATAATTATACTCAGAAGGTGGATGATACATGAAGAGCAAAAAGTAAAATTTATAGGCAATTGGGTGAGGAGATAAGAATTATTGATGGATAGTTAACTGAGTGAGGTGTGAGATAGGTTTCAGCCGACTGAGATAGGTGCAAGAGATGAACTTCTATATGTGGAAGAGGGTAATATGGCAGGAGAGCAGACTTGGGCTTGAGTCAGAGGGAATAAATTGTGCTTTAATTCATGAAAGTGATCTAAAGAGGAATTTTAGACATGGATGAGGGGATGATGTATTTCACTTAAGGGAGGTGAGGTGGATCAGCTAACTCGATGATGTGAGACATGGGTGGATTTATTAGAGAAAAGGTTAGTGGGTGAGTTTTATTAAATAAATACATTATTTAATTAAAAGGGGAATGACTAGTGCATGGGTTATGTTTGGCTAACTGTTGGTTTAGGGTTGAGTTTGAGTCTGGAGGGATTTAATTAATTAAATGGGTTATGCATTTATTTAATTTAATAGAGGCAGAGGGATTTGATTAATAAATTTGACTATGGGTATGTGCACCAAGTTGTGGTGCCAAAAGGGGGTACAAGTGGCCACATTTTTATTTTTAATTTTTTTTGAAATCAACAACTTGTGAACTTTGACAAGAATTTGAAGATGGTTACGCTCAAAATTTTAAGATATGACAAAAAAGAAGTAGAAGTCCTTTGATTCTAGTTGCTAAACTACTAATTTTTATTCAAAATGGTTTAGTTTTAGGTCCTCAAAAAAGGGGGTCACAAAAAGTGGTATTGTTTTTTTCAAAAAAAAAAAAACATAATGCAAAGTGTGCCCTCCTAAATTTTCTATTTTTTTTGAAATTCTTTAATCACTTTAGTCAAAACTTACCAAACACAATGCAGTTTATCCTAGATTTTTTGGGTAATTTTATAATGTGTATTTTTTTAATGAGTTTTTTAATTGGACACATCCCAAAAATATGAAAAATTTGTGTGCTCCCCCTAGAAATGATTGAAAACTAATCTAAAATTAAAACTTCTTTTTCTCAAAGTGTGTAGAATGGAGTCTAGTTTCTAAAAAACTAAGTTGTTGCAAAATTTGATGAACGAGCTAAAATCTACACCCCAATTAGTACACATTGGTTTTTGACAAAAAAATGGACATACATTCAAAATAAATTATATGGTTATATAGCTAACACAAAGATCTACAATGTCATGTAACTTGTTTTAAGCGATGCTCAACCATAAGGAAACTTGAAGGAGAGCACACAAGAAAAATCAATCATTTTTTTGTATGTTTGTTGCAAAACACTTCTCAGACTAGTTTAGAGACTCCAAACCTTTGGGTTGGATCCCCATGAAAAATTCAAGCTTTAGGCTTGGTAGAATAAAAAGCTTTAAATAACACCTTTGTGCCATAGCGAGCGTGTACTATTTAAAGCATTTTTAAATTCAAACTTACATAGCGTGTACGCGTTATAGTGCACACACACTTTGTAAGCTTGAATTTTAATAGAGAGGGAAGGAGAGAGGGAGAGAAGGTAGAGAATGAGAGAGAGTAGAGGATGGGGAGAGAGTAGCAGATGGGAGAGGGTGGGATAGGGAGAGATGGAGAGAGAGAGAGAGAGAGAGTAGGGGATGGGAGAGGGAGAGAGTGAGAGAGAGGGAGAGTAGGGGATGGGAGAGGGTGAGAGAGGGGGAGAGAGAGAGAGAGATGTGTGTGAGAAATATATATTAAATGAGAGGAGTGGGAGAGATATTTAGCTAGAGAAATATGGAGATGAAGATAAAGATAGATACATGAAAACATATATATATATATATATATATATATATATATATATATATATATATATAGAGAGAGAGAGAGAGAGAGAGAGAGAGAGAGAGTAGGGGGTGGGAGAGGGTGGGATAGGGAGAGATATATTTTTTACATAGTACATACACACTATATGAAAACACCAAAAAATAGTTATAACAAAAGTTTGGGTCCCTACTAACCCATATTCTATTTTTTGTTTGTTGTCTATTATGTTGTTCCGACAGAAAATAAGAGTTTCATGTTGTTCAAAATTAGCAAACACCAAATTCAATCATTGGATACACTATTTGAATGCTTTTTGAACATCTTTCATGCTATTGGAAGCTAGAAAACACCGAATTCAATCATTGGATGCACTATTTGAAGGCTTTTTGAACATTCTTCCATGCTATTGGAAGGTAACAAACACCAAATTCAATCATTGGATACACTATTTGAAGGCTTTTTGAACATTCTTTCTATAGAAAAGGTTAGTGTAGTCCTTTTTAAATATTATTTATTACTATAGAGAAAAATTTCATTATAATTTGACAAGTTGTTTAATAAATACTGAAATCGTTAATATTTGTATGTTTGAATGAATTATTATTCAGAAATGGTTAGGAATTTGACAAGTTGTTTAATATATATTTTTTATTCATTGAAATAATTGTAATTTTTGTATGCATTTGAATGAATTTTAATTTACAAATTGTAAGTAATTCAGATGTTTGAATAATTTGACATATAGAAATCATCATCATGTCAAGGAAGAGACCAAAAACTCAAACAACAGAAGAAAGGGAGAGAGATTTGAAAATTAAAAGAGATAAAATGAAACTAAAATATGAACAAAGAAAATTGCAATGCAAAAATGAAGAATTATCTTTTGAAGAGCAAGAGGAACCACTGATATAAAGAAACAAAGAGAACAAATGAGACTCTTATGCTCAAGAAGACAATTGAATTGTGAAGCTACACCATCTTCCAATGTTGGAGTAATATCATCATCTCATGTTGAAGAGATGCTAATTTTTACATTCAACAATGTACACACTCCATCATGTCATGTTGAAGGCACAACATCAACATATCAAGTAGATGATATTCCATCTTTTGCATCTTATTGCTAAGGCGTGCCATCTTCAATTCAAGGTATGCAAAACACTCAACCTTATGTTGATGTTCAAAATTTTAAGGGAATGGAAGAGATTATAACACATTCTAAAATTTATTTTAGAAGATCAAAATATTTGATTGATATTGATGCTAACATTTTGAAATCAATGAATGACAAGTTTAGCAAGTGTACTTGTTAAAGAAAAGTTAATCGTATGTGAAGATTATTCTTTGAAGAATTAAATATTATAGGTCAATGCCAATTATTTTGAAATGATGAAGAATTTTAAATTTAGGTCCATCATGAAGATTCTTGGGCTAAGAACGATGGACGATTCAAATGAAAAAAACATTGTAAAGAATCTAATAAGTTCATATGACAAAGTCGGTTCTAAATCACACACCAAAGATACTAATATCACAAGATTCATACTTACATCAAAAATAGTATGTTACCAAATGAATAAATCTCAACTCATGAGAAAGACAAGAAAAACATTAAAAATTGGTAGAGGTACTCTAAGGAGAGCCATGGTAAGGCGTGAGAGATTGGAAGATCCAACAAAAAATGAGTTATGGACATTTAGCAGTAGACTACTGTGAAAGGATAAAAAAATTAGTCAAGCTTTGAAACCATTGATTGAATATTTTTAGACAAATAACACACATGTTTCCCCTAATCAAAGAAATCTTGTAAGAAGGAGGATTGGTAACCGAAATTGTGATCCACATGCGAAACAATTTTTGGACTCAACTCAAACACAATTTTTTGCAAAATTTATTAGTATGTATCCTCAAATTTGAATAAGTCAAAGATTTTTTGAGATGGGTAAACCTTTTCATGTGAAGATAAATCACACACACACAACTTGTTGTAGGATACATATTGAATTTTCTAACCATTTTGATGTTTTTAGGCATATATGTGTTTTTTTGCATTCTAAGTTTTTTTTGTAGGATTGTGACATGAATGAGCCACTTAGATCTTCAAGGGAATTCATATCCAACATTTGATGTGAAATAGGGGATGGTCAACAATTTTACAAGACGTCATGCTTGGATAGTACATGCTTATTTTGTGGTTATTTGTAGCTTTTATCAACTTGTGAACGTATAGATAGTACACATGCAATTGGAAATGAAATAGTAGATTATGAAAAATATAAGATAGTGACATATGCTCTGAAAGATGGAAAATAGGGTAAAAGATGTGATTTAGTCATTGAAAATATTCCAGTGTATAAGTTCATGAAGATTTTTCATGAAAATATTATTTAAGAGTATGCAAGGCATACACATAGAGCTTGATGGCTGAATTTGCAATTCAAGTTGTGCAAGGATACATTTCCACTAGATACCAGTGTTTCGGTTGTAGACTTTGGAAAGAACTACACACTACAACCACAAAATGAAGTGCAAGCAAAGTATTATACTTCTCAATGGGTTTTCATATTTGTTCACATAACATTCATGCATTCACCTGCAAGTATAGAAGATGAAAGGAAGATATTAAGGGAGTACCATTTATACATTAGCATGATCGATCACATTCTACGGAGTTTGTACATGGTTATTTTCAATTATTTTATGGAAATTTGGCTAACAAGGGAATACTATATCATGAACACATTATTTGGTTAGAGAATTGCACATCTCAATTCAAGAATGTACAGATGTTCTATTGGTTGAGCAGGATGCACAGGCTGTTTAGAATTTAATATATGTGGAATTTCATAGAGGCTAGTCATGGAAAGGGAGAGCATGATGGTGTAGGAACATGCATCAAAAGAGCCTTAGCTCATAAAGAACTAGAGTAAAAAGATGGAGCAACATTGATAGATGTAAAATCCATTGTCTAGTGGTGTAACACTATAATGGGTCCAGGTAAGGAAGGTGATTCTACGGTTCGTCAATTTTTTTGGTTGATAGATAATACTAACATTGCACCATTTTTTTGATTGATTGTTCATTAGGGGGCCCTGAATAAGCCAACTATCAGACCAAAACTAGATATCCTCCCCATTCCCTAATTTCCAAGATACTTTAGCCTTTGCCAGGTCCTTGGCTTTTAGAAAACCATTCCAGATAGCTGATCCTCTAGGAATGTCCTCTCTAAAAAGGGAGAACTAAATAGAAGGCCTCTTAATGTACTTGTTGACCAATGTGTCTCTCAATTCCCCAGTGTTGTTGAAGATGCACCATAATTTCTTTTCCAAAAGAGCCTTATTAAGATGAGTAAGCTTCCTTATGCCAAGAGCTCCATAATTCTTAGGTAGATAGACTTTGTCCCAGGTAACTAGTGGGTATCTTTTTTTTCCCTTCAACACCTCTCCATAGGAAATCCCTCTGAATTTTCTCCATCCTCTCCATGAATTTAACTGGAATCACAAAGAGGCTTAGAGCATACAGTGGGGAATTCTGAAGGGTAGATTTAACTAGCTGACATTTGCCAGCTTGACTGAGAATACCTCCTTTCTAGCTAAGAAGCTTTAAAATTTGGAATATGACTAATTTTGGCCATATCTTTCATGAGAAAGATGTCTTGTCTAACAAACTTATTTTTGTTCAAGCCTCTATTCAGCAAGACAAGTATGATGAGCTTAGTAGGGAGGCTAAGTTTCCATTCTTACAGACTTACATAATATCATCAGCAAAGAGGAGAAGTTTTGGAGGCAGAGATCTAGGGTCAATTAGCTTAAAGATGGTGATCAGAATTCAAAGTTCTTTCATCTAACCACCCTCAAGCATAGAGCTAATAACATAATTGTTCGCATCATGAAAGGGTATGATCTGATGACTAAGGAAAAGGAAATATTAGCTAAAGCTGTCTCCTTCTTCTCTTCTCTCTTGTTGTGGGATCCTCTTCTATCAAAGATGGACCAAGAAGACTTGGTTGTTTCTATTCCTCAGATAATCCAACCTCATCATAACTTAATGCTTTGATCCATTCCTTCTATTGTTGAAGTTTGTGAAGCTCTCTTTTCCTTGCTTATGGATAAATCTCCTAGCCCTGATGGGTTCCCTATCTTCTTTTGTTAGATGTATTGGCAAGTGGTGATGGATGATGTGGTGAAGGTAGTTTAGGAATTCTTTGGAGCTAAAATCATTCTTAAGGAGATTAACTCCACTTTTCTGGTCCTTATCCCTAAGGTGTCTAGGACTAACTCTTTTGACAAGTTCAGACCTATTAGCTTGTGCAATTCCTTTTACAAGATTATCTCAAAGGTTCTTACCTCTAGGTTGCTCAAGCTCCTCCCTTTGATTATATCGCAACAACAAATGGGTTTTGTCCTGGGCAGACAAATTTTAGACTCGGTCATGATGTTGCATGAAGTGATCTACTCTTTGGAAGTTGGCAAATGAGAAGGGATGCTACTTAAATTGGACCTATCTAAAGCCTATGACTAAGTTGACTAGACTTTTCTTGATATGGTGCTCAAGGCTTTTGGGTTTGATTTAAAAGTTTGCAAACTGATATCTCAGCTTGTCTCTACCTCCTCTCTTGATATCTTGGTTAATGGAGCTCCTTTAGATTTTTTCAAACCCTCAAGAGGACTATGGCAGGGGGATCCTCTCTCGCCTATACTCTTCATTATCCTTGCTAAATGTATGGGAAGGCTTATTGAGAGAAAGAAGAAAGAAGGCAGAATCAAAGGGATAAAACCTTCCTCTAAAAGTGATCCTTTCTCACATCAAAATTTCGTTGATGATACTATCATTGGAGGGGGGGGGGGGGGGGGGTGGGTGGCTTCTATGAAGGAGGAAAAAGCCATGAAGGATGTCTTGGATATCTACACCAAAGGGTCGGGCCAACTTATTAACTAGGAAAAGAGCTCTTTATATTTTATTAATACCCCAAAGGATAAACAGAGGAAAATTTCTAGGATTCTGGGTTGTAATGTGGGAAAGTTTCCCTCTACCTACCTTGGGCTTCCTTTGGGTCCAATTCCTCTTGACTCCTTCTGGAACGGTATTATGGACAAGTTCAGCAAAAAGTTTGTTGGTCGGAAAGGAGCTATTCTCAGTCAAGCTAGCAAATGTCAACTGGTTAAATCCACCCTTCAAAATTTTCCACTGTACGCTTTAAGCCTCTTTGTGATTCCAGTTAAATTCACAAAGAGGATGGAGAAAATTCAGAGGGATTTCCTATGGATAGGTATTGAAGGGAAAAAAAGATACCCACTAGTTGCCTAGGACAAAGTTTGTCTACCTAAGAATTATGGAGGTCTTGGCATAAGGAAGCTTACTCATCTTAATAAGGCTCTTTTGGCAAAGCAATTATGGCGCATCTTCAACAGCACTGGGGAATGGAGAGACACATTGGTCAATAAGTACATTAAGAGGCCTTATATTTAGTTCTCCCTTTTTAGCGAGGACATTCCTTGAGTATTAGCTATCTAGAATGGTTTTCTAAATGCCAGGGACTTGGCAAAGGCTAAAGTATCTTGAAAATTGGGGAATGGGGAGGATATCCAATTTTGGTCTGATAGTTGGCTTATTCAACTTTTTGGGCTGAAAGTCTGCAACTATAGGAATGACTAGGGTTGGATAGATCTATCTATAATCTCTGATGATCTAAATCCAATCATCTTAATGTTAAATTCAATGGTTCTCAGCAACAAGAGGGATGAAATGATCTGGGGGGACAACTCCAATGGAAACTACTCTGTTGCTTCTAGTTATATTTTATTAGCTGGCCTTACAAAAAAAAATTCTCACTCAAGATAACCTTATAAAAAGAGGACAGATTCTGGGAAGTAGATGTAGTTTATGTAAGAACTAGCTGGAAATAGGTAACCACTTGTTCATTCACTATTAAATTGGCTTCTCCCCCCAGAAGGATGGCATAAAGCCAACTTTGACGGGGCCTCTAAGGGAAATCCTGGCTCGTCGGGATGTGGAGGCATAATTAGGAATGAATTTGGGGATGGAGTAGCAGCCTTCTCTCTCCCACTGGGATTCCAAACTAATCACTTTGCGGAAGCAAGTGTGGCCTGCTATGTGGTGAAACTAGCTTTTGAAGTTGGAGTTACTAATCTATGGCTTGAAGGGGGCTCGAATAACATTATTAAATGTTTAAATGGAAAATCTCATTATTCATAGTCGATTGCAAATCTTATTGATGAGACATGTAAGACTCTTACTAAATTTGATAGAGTCCATGTCACTCACGTTTTCCAAGAAGCAAACCTGGTGGCAGATTGGTTCGCAAATAAAGGTGTCCAATCTGACGAAAAAATGACCTGGCAACTGGGAAAGAGTTTTTTGGTGGATATTAAGAGCCTGATTGAGCTGGATAAGATCCAAGGGAGTACGAAGGAGATCAATTTGAAATTATGAATAGGAAAGGCTTATGGGGAAAGGGTACGACTCTTAAAGGCTGTATTGTTAAATGCAAGAAGTGGAAATTATTACAGTTTATTTGGCATGATTTATTGGTCATTTTTTGCATTTGTAACTTGAGCAACGACAAGGCTTATTTCTTCAATCTCTCTCTAAAACACAAAGAACCCTATTAGGTGGTGAGGTTTTAGAGAGCTGTACTTATGAGAATTGTGGGAGAGCAAAGTGCCGATATGGTGGGTGAAAGGTGCAGAAAAGAACTAGTGGGAAAAATGGAGAAATGGAGAAGCAGGGAGAAAGTGTGGGAGAAGCTGGTTCAGGATAGGATTTCAAGGTATATCATGAAGCTGCATGGTTACGACCAAAATGTGGCTGACAACATGGTCAATTCGTGGAAGGATGGTACAGTTAAGGTGAATGGAATTGCTTTTCTGATAACGGAGGAGATGATTTTGGCTATTACTAAGATTCTGATGGTGGGCTTTAAATTCTTTAGGGACAAAAAGCTTTTGGCTAGTGCAATGAAGGACTTTGCCAACAACCCTAAGGAGTCGAATGCCCTAAAAAAGAGTGATACGTTTTATGATCCAGATTCTATAATGAAGATTTGGAGGTATGTTCTGCGTGTTGTCATTGAGTACATTACTCTTGACCCTAGGTTTGATCATGTTTGCACCCACCATTTCGTTCTTTTGAATCATTTTTGGCATGATAGCAAAGTTTCTTTCCCTTTCTATTTGTTGAACTCTATGAGCAAGGTGGTGTCAAGCTTCAAAAAGAAACCCTTTGTTAACCCTGCTTTGCATGAGGGGTTGTTACTACTCATCTATGAGTACTTCAAGGCTTAGACGATAAGTAACATCCCTTCACAAGCTAGGAATGAGGAAATTGAAAGCTCTAGCTACTCCTCTAACTAGGATGATATACAGAGCATAAGTTTAGAGGAAGAGGGGCTTACTTTCTCTGGTAAAAAAGCTATGCCTAATGTTAAGAAGTCGCCCTCCCCCATTACCCCTAGAATAAAAAGCCCTAGAGATCATGGTCAGATGAAGCTTGAGGAGCAGCAGGATACCTATGATGAAGAGGAGGCTATGGAGTCTGAAGATGAGGAAAAGGAGAGGCAAGACGGAAAAAGGAAACCCAGGGTGGGAAGAAAAATAAGAGGGTGGGCACGGAGGATGAGAGGTTGCAGAAGGACCTGATCTCTTCTCTGCTCCCTCTCTCCCCTATCCATCCCCAAGCCCACCTGGAGGAGCAGATAAAGGAGAGTTTTGGAGCTGGGGGGGGGGGAGGTGTTGGCCAAAGATAAGAGGAAATCCTGGAGAAATTTTAATGTGAGGACTTCAAAAATGGGTATTTTCAGAGAAGTGATGAACCCCCAAATCTTGGTGGACAATCAGGAGGAACCGCGTCTTGAAGAGCTCATTAACCCTGTGATTGTGGCTATCTTTGATAATGCCAGGGAATCTAGGATGAATCTCTTGAACAATGCCCACAACAACATGATAGAAAATTATAGGTCAATCAAGTGGCTTTTTCATGAGCTAGAGGAGGTTAAGGAGAAGGTGGTTCAAATGGAAGGAGCCAGGAATCTTAAGGGCCTAGAGAAAGGGATAGATTATGATGATAGGCATAGCCTAGCAGAAAGGAGGATCCACAATCTGGAAAATTACAATCATAGTCTGTCAAGCCAGATGATCTCACTACTCAACTCGATCAATAACAACATTCTATCTTTAACTGATTGGCTTAAAGATAGAGGCATGTAGGGGGGTGTGGATGGAAAAGATAGGGGTAAAACCAGATCTGATGAAGATAATACCACTAGTATCACTTTTTCTACTCTAGACTAGGAAGAACACAAAACTCACTAGCAGGAGGCTGAGGAGAACCAAATGGCCCAAGAGGCTGCCCAAGTCATGCAAGAGCTGGAAAGAAAGATCGAGGATTAGTTCTTGTCTTTTTCCTTTTTGGCTGGCTTTTTGTTCTGGCTTTTGACTGTTTCATTTGTCTTGTCTTTTCTATTTGGCCTTTGCTTATTTGGCTGGGCCTAGTGCTTATTATTAGCCTTTAGAATTGTTACTTTTGTGGCTGGGCTTCTCTAAAAATAAGCATTAGAAGCCCAGCCACAAAAGTAACAAGTCTAAAGGCAGGATCCCTGTAAAACCCATTTATCTAATCAAAAACATTGCACCATATGATGATTGTTGCACACTGATAGGATCAAGTGATTTTCACTCTTTTAGAAGCTCTGATGCAGGTTCATGGAGTATCCACACACAAAAAATGGCATGCTTTTGTCCATCATGTATAAAGAAAAATTGGGATGAGTGTGAGTCGACTAAATAAGTGGACAAATGGGATATACCGATTTTGGACCCAATTGACACCTATCATCCCCCACAAGCATTGGAAATGGTAGAGATGGATTCATCCATTGAATTTGACCACTTTTATAATCTAGTGCAACTTGGTATATATATATATATATATATATATATATATATATATTCAATATGTAACTTTATAACTTTACCTAAGTATTTGTTGAATTAATGATCTCATTTTGTACATTTATTACTACAAGCCATTTTTTTTATGTTATTACACCTGAAGACAATGAAGAAGGGACAAATTATTATTTGTGTCATTGTGTCCAGGCCAAAAACAATTGGATTACTTAGTTATAGATGGTGAAGGCTTAGAGTACCATATAGGTACAATGGTTGTAACTAGCACATGGCTTAGACGATATTCTATGAAGAACCCTAACTTGTGGTTATTTGAAGATTGGAAGATAGAGAGGAAGATTCTTCATTATTTGAACCTTGTTGTGATGTCAAATGTCCACTTGATAAAATATGGTGGAAAACTACATAATAAGACTCTTTGGAAGGTTTGCGAGTTAGACCATGAGGCAATACTTGAGACATTAAAATGTAGAACAGATCCAGTTGGTTCATTAGATTGAATATAATTTAAAAAAACATGGAATCCTAAGGTAAAATTTTGTAAGGTTTGGGAAAAAAAGGTATATGGTTACCTAATAGGTCCTAGCAATCCAAACTAGGGTCCTAGAATGGTCCTACATGGACCTGTTTGATCAAAAGATATAAAGAGAAAAAATTGCTCAAAAAGGTAGCAAATGATAGTTTGGGAAGTTGTAACTATCCATGGTCAAGTATTTGAGCATGGGGAAGCATATTTTGGAAGGTTATAAGGTTATCAACATGGGGAAGCACTCAAATTCCTAGGTTGGTCAAAAGTTGCTCAATGAGCCAAAACTTGCTTGGTAGATTAAAATTTGTTAGGGATGGGAAGCTAAGGTATTTGGTTACCTAATAGGCCCTAGGAATCTTAAATAGGGTCATAGAATAGTCCTGGATGGACCCATTTTACCAAAAGATATAATGAGCAAAAATTGCTCAAAAGTTGTAAAGTTGCTCAAAAAGTTGCTTGAGCAACTTTTGCAATTTTGCAAAAAGTTACAAATGGAGGTTTGAGAAGTTGTAAATAACCATGCTTGGGTATATGAGGATGGAAAAAATATTTTGGAAGCTTAGAAGGTTTCCAGTCAGATTTCACACTCCTTTCCAACCAAGCTGCATTGTTACCAACTTTTACAACTTTTGCAATTTTGCACGAAAAGTGCACCTTTTTCAAAGTTCACTAGATTTCACTTCTAGGACTTGAAAAAGGTTCCAAATTATTAAAAAACAACTAAAAACACCTAATCCTAGGCTATCTTGACCAAAAACTTTAAAAGACCCAATTTTTCTTAATTAGCAACTTTTGCTCATATCTTGCATAGTGGCCTAGGCATACATATCTTGCTCATATCTCTCTCACCGTTCGTTGTGGGATTGAACTATCTATTCCATCAGCTCTGAGTGGCTAGGTAAATCCTAGTCCTAAGCTTGTCTCATCTCCTTGACCGCTCAAACATTCTCAGACATGCATAACCAAATTGGCCCTAAGAATCATTAAATACCATAGGGCAAGGATCTTTGACGAGGCATATCTCAGAGCTCATACAAGGTATAGGTAAAATTATAGGTACTATAGGATTGTATTTCTAACATCTATAATAACCTCTCCCACTTTTTGGAAATTGGATTTCGTTTGCAGCCCCATCTCTGGTGATGTTGAAACTTGTAGTGTTGGCCATTACAAAGTCACCAATTGGTGAATCTCTCTAACCATTCATCATGGGATCAAATTGTCTATTCCATTAGCTCTAGGTGGCCGAGTAAACCCTAGTCCTAATCTTTTCCCATTTTGTTGACCACTCAAACATTCTCGGGCATGTTGAATGGGATTGACCCTAAGAGTCATTAAATGTCATAGGGCATCGATCTTTGACATGGCATATCTCATAGCTCGTATGAGGTATGGATAAAATTCTATGTGCTACAGGATCATGTTTGTGACACCTACAATAACCTCTCTCTTTTTGGAGATTGGGTTTCATTTTGATTTTGCAGCTCCATCTCGGGTGATGTTGAAACTTGTAGTGTTGGCCAGTACAAAGTCACCAATAGGTGAATCTCTCTAACAGTTCATCGTGGGATTCAAATATCTATTCTATTAGCTTGGGTTGGCTAGGTAAACCCTAGTCCCAAGTTTTTACCATCCCATTGACTGCTTGAACATTCTCACACACATCAAACTAAATTGACCCTAAGAATCATTAAATGTCATAGGGAAGTGATCTTTGACAAGGCATATCTCAAAGCTCGTGTGAGGTATGGATGCAATTTTAGGTGCTACAAGATCATGTTGGTGACACCTACAATAACCTCTCTCACTTTTTGGAGATTGGATTTCAATTTGATTTTACATCCCCATCTCAGGTGATGCTGAAACTTGTAGTGTTGGCCAGTACAAAGTTGCCAACTGGTGATTCTTTGTAATCATTCATCATGGGATCAAATTGTCTATTTCATTAGCTTCGAGTGGTTGGATAAACCCTAGTCCCAAGATCATCCCATCTCATTGACCGCTCAAATGTTCTCAGGCATGTCGAACTAAATTGATCCTAAGAGTCACTAAATGCTATAGGGTAGTGATATTTGATGGGGCATATCTCAAAGCTTGTGCGAGGTATGGATGCTACAAGATTATGTTTCCAACACCTACAATAGCCTCTCTCTCTTTTTGGAGATTGGATTATGTTTGGATTTTGTGGCCCCATCTCGGGTGATGCTGAAACTTGTAGTGTTGGCTAGTACAAAGTCACAAACTAGTGAATCGCTCTAATTGTTCATTGTGGGATCAAATTGTCCATTCCATTAGCTCTAGGTAGATGGATAAACCTTAGTCCCAACCTTGTCCCATCTTGTTGACCGCTAAAACATTCTCAAGCATGTCAAACCAAATTGACCTTAAGAGTCACTAAATGCCATAGTGCAACAATCTTTGATGGGGCATATCTTAGAGCTTGTGTGAGGTATGGATGCAATTATAGGTTCTATAGGATCATGTTTTTTACACCTATAATAACCTCTCTCTCTTTTGGAGATTGGATTCCATTTTGATTTTGTGACCCCATCTTGGGTGATGCTAAAACTTGTGGTACAGGGCACCTAGGTGGCATCTGGATGTGTCATCTCATCCGATGATGGAGAATCATAATAGAAGGTAAAGGGTTGAACATACACCTCATTTTGAACATGTTATTTTTTATGGTAATAAGGCAATCCTTGTTTGTAAGGTCAAGGAACTTGAGGTCACCTATAAACCCAAGTTGCCTTAGTCCTAAGGATTTTTTCTTTTTTGTTGTTTTTGTTAATAAGTTGACTCAAGAAGTGTTTTGAGAGTCATTACACCTTATATAGGTCCTATTTGTTACCAAAAACCACTTGGTTAAGTTCTAGGAAGAGTTAGTGCAAAAATTACATTTTGCAATAAAAGTTGTTGACAACTTTTTGGCAGTTTTAGTAATTTTTTGGAAAACATTGAAACTAACCTTGTAACCAATCAAACCAACTAGTAATCAGTTGGAATGAATGTTAAATGATGAAAATACCCTCTATGAAGTTAGATGAGGCATAAGGTGTACATTCAACAACTTTTTAATACCAAATATACGGATTTTATGAGAAATTGCCTATTGTACAAACTTGTATGTATTGGGAGGCCAAATCAAGTTGGATGTTTTGAACAAATTTTTTTTTCCTAGATTATAGTGCATTTTGTTTCAGGTTGATTGATTAAGTTTCAAGCAAGTTAGAGAATTTTCTTTCTAAGTAGGTTTCAAAACTCTTGAATTGAGGGTTTCAAGCAAGATGTGGCCCTAAACTACATTTCTATAGTTGGTTTTCAATGGACTTCTAGAATTTTCAAAGTTAGGGTAGGTAGATTAAGATTTCTAAGTTTAATGATTTTCTCAGATGATCTAAGGCGTTAATGAACATGCCCTAGAGTGAAAATATTGTGTTGTTAGTCCTTAAAATGTTGATTTTGTGGACAGGGATTGGAGTTGGGTGATGAAACTTGGAAAATAGTCATTCCATGTTGGGAAAGGTGTAATAAGACCCTTTGTAACATAAAAAAAACCCTAAGAACCCATTCTTGCACATTCCAAGTGTTTTAGGCTTGATTTGGCCAATTAGGCCTGTGAGGCTTGTGTAGGTTCAAGAGTGTTGGAGTAGATTTGGATAGTTGAAGCTTTGGGGTTTAGTGTAACTTCAAAAGGGTATCCAAATACCTTTTTTTTTTCCCAAGTTTGGTGGAGAAAAACAAAGTTATTGTCCCAAAGCCACAAAAAGGGTTACAAGGGCAATTAGGCCTATTGAGAGAAATTTTGAAAAATACATGTTAGGAGAGTAAACCAGTTGTGAAAACCTCATCATTAGGTGTTCCTTGAAGTGTATAAGGTGTTAGTTTGAAGCAAGAAGTTGATTAGGATCCATTTCTCAAATTTTCTCATTTTTTCCTTATTGCTTCCTAAGTCTTGAATAGGGAAAGTGGTCAAGTAGTTTTATGAAGTTGGGCAGAAGTTTGTTCAGTGTTGTAACCAAGTTGGAAAGAGTTTTTGAAGACACTTAGGAAGGTGGGAAAGATATTTTTTCTTAAGAGTGTTCTTGTTGGGAATCCACTAGCTTTTGGTGTGAGCACTCTACATCATTTTGGATACAAATTACATTAAAATGAAATACATGAAATACTTAAAATGTAAACAAGAAAAAAAAAGATATATATCATGATAACCAATAATGTCATGCATCAAATATATGTCATACATCAAATATAAGATGTCATAAATACATCAAATGTATGTCGAATATGTCCACTAACAAAAAATCCAATATATATGTCCACTAATGCCTATACATGTATGTCTATCCCTATATCTTCTCCTTCCCATGAGGGGAAGGAAAATAATCCCTAGAAGTCTTCATTCATTGCATGGAGGGAGATGATGGGGATGATGGGGTCTTCCTCACATGCTTGCTCATCCTCTTGTTTAGGCTCCTCTCTAACTAGAGTTGATATAAACGAAGTATATATGAATAAATAATTATTATACATTGAAATCAAATATATGTACACACAAATTTAATTTTTTTCTTACTGCCATCAAATAGTCACTCTGTACATCCACCTCAAAGGCTTGTGGACGATCAGGAGTAATAAGGCCCTACAACAATTCAATCAATATTATCACTCGGTCATACTTATAAATACCATTTGAAATTTCAATACTAACTATTATAAATAACAACTAAAACTATGAAACTCTTTCATACCTTAGTCAATGGCTCTGAACTAGCCATCGCGATAGCAACTCCACGATCGATGAATTGACGAAGATGAGTAGTCTCAGACATCAACAACTACAAATCATATAATAAAATTTTAATGTAATATGAAACATTAAAAAAAATAATCAAATGAATTAAATTAACATGAAACAAATGTACCTCTATGAATCTCATATCGTGCCTAGGCTCAAAGTCCCTTATGAATGTGGATGGTCTAGCAAAGAACTAATGCACATGGATAAAAAAATTTGTTAATCCTTCATATGATTACTTAATAAATATATGCATTAATTTAAATGATTAAATCGATATACACATCTTGACTTGTCAATGGGACGTAAAATGGGACCGAGGAATCTATACTAGGGCCATCAACACTCTTACCCTGAATTTTGAACAATATCAAGACATGCTAATTATTAGTCATTCACTGTACATATGAAATGTAATCAAATTAGTTTATTATAATCATAATTTACCTATATGTCAATGCCAAATATGTCACTTAGGAACTCATCAATGACTAGCCCATAATCCATAGTGTCTCCAACATGACTGCCAAATGTGCATAAGGATCCACATGTGATCGCGATTCAAATAAGGCTCCTCCTCAACTAATGGACAAATGCAATGAATGAGGATCTATGTCAAAGCATTGATAGTCCCCAGAGAATTGGTCTCTACATGTTCCTTCACAACTAAAGGAATATTCAAATACTCACCCTATGGCTTGACAAAAGGTGCCCTAACTGCATTAGGGTCACAATGTGCCCCAACCTCTCAAATGATGACCCCCCACCTCTACCCTAAGAATATAACATATCAAAATAATTGGGGATTTCCCTAAGGAAAAATTCACAATAAAATTTCTTTAAGAAATACATTATAACCTTGTGATAATTGCAAGGAGGGGCATCAAAGACCATCTAATGTCTATCCCAAAAGTTATTTCAAATATCATCATGTATCCACCAATGGATGGGGAATCTTTTAGTTGTATGTTTAACAATGTCTTGTTCTCCAGGATTTTTTAACAATGCACATATGCTACCTTTTTCTATGTCCTTTTTTCTTACATCTTTAGTGGATAATTTATTTCCATAATATCTTCTTTGTTCTTATCTCTTAACATACCAAATATCCAATTAACCACTAACAAAAGCTACATGGCTCATAATGGACTCAAGGGAGGATGCCAATTGTGCTCTCATAGGATTAATTTTTCCGTAAGCTTTCAACCTAACAATGATTGTTTCTAATTCATTTTTTCATCTTTATTTTTCATTCATTATATTGCCTTGAGTGCCAGGAGGAGGTCTTTCAATTGGTGGAGCTTGTAGAATTTCTCGCTCTTCTTGTGGAGGGCTTTGATTTTGTTGACCAGGCTAGGGATTGGTGGTTGATTATTCACATTTCCTGATAAGAAACCAATTGCATTTTAAATAAATAAATTTTTTTGAAGCAAAACTAAAAAAACATGCAAAACAATGCAAAACGAAGAGTAGAAAACATACTTGACGATCCCGATCTTGATCTCCAGTGATGAGGAGGCATTTTGCAGAGGATAGTGAGCAAATTCTTGAAATTCTACAAACCATGTATGTGCTATTGAGGGGAAGGAAGAAACCAACATAGAGAAATAAGGGAAAATGGAATGGGCCATAGGGTTGCAGCCCATTTATAGAGTTTTAAAAAAACTTGTGCGTGCTATAGCGCATGCACACTTTTAGAAATTTTGAAATTTGAGTTGTGTGTCATCTTTTTGGAACCAAAACTTGGTGCATTTGCCCCTATATATTGTCTTTTTTTCTTAATTGGGCTATATGTAATTAATTTAATTTAATTAATTTGGGGAAGTGCTAAATAATTAAACATTAGATATTTAATTAAAATATGCTTTAGAAGATGATTAAATTTGATTACAACTTTATATGATTAGATTTAGGTGTGTACACTAGGAACTTCCTTCCATCAACTAAACATTTTATGGCATTACTACATACATTTTTCAGGTTTCCTTCTATAGCTTCATCTTATGTTGCACTACATCATTTGTCAAAGAATAGGTATTTGCACACCCATCATGTATTGCAAGACGATCAAACTACCGGGGCCTTTCCAACAAGAGATTGGAGACATCCATAGGCATAATATCACACATAACCTCATCATGGTAGTTCTCAATCTTAAACTTTACCATGCATTGTTCATAAACCAAGGCCTTATGTTCCTTTTGCAACCAAGCAATTTGGTAGGGGTTCAGATGCTTCTTTCTTTCTAAGTTCAACTTATTAACCATTTCCTCAAAAATAAGATTATACGTGCCACCACTATCAATAATGACATTGGATACTTTACAATTACATTTGCACCTAGTGTGGAACAAATTCTTTCTTTGTCCAGACTCATTCTCATCACTCAAAAAGGCTCTTTTGGTAACTAGGACTTCTTCTCTTTTAGCATCTTCAAAATGTGATGATTTTGCATCTTCATCTATATGTGCAACTTGTGCATTTCCCTTGGGTCTTCTATTGATTCTCTTTTGATGTTGAGGATACTCGTAAGCTCTATATCCTTCTTCACAATGGAAACATGTCCCACAAAAACCTCCTCTTCCTAATCCTTGACCTCTTCCTCTCCAATCCCTATTACTTTGATTTAAAAAATGGTTGAAATTATTTTACCTCTGATTTTGATTGTTATTGGCCACATCACTCTTTTTCTACTCTTCATTTTGACCTCCATAAGATTGTTTGAAGGATCTTCCACCACGTCCTTTATCACCTTGTTTTTTTTCAAACTTCTTGCTCAACATTTATTCCACCCTTAAGGAAAACTGGTATGCCTCTTTAATACTACCCATTCTAATAAGACTCAACTCCTCTTGAATACTTGGCCTTAACCCATTAAAGTAATGGGAAAATTTCTCCTTATTAGCTTTCAGATAGTCTATTTTGATGAGAACTCAATAGAACTCTTTTGTATACTCCTAAGAGATCTTACCGCTTGCTTCAACCCTTGTATTTTCTTCAAGAATGAATTGTATCTTCAATTTCTCCACCATCTGATCTCATCTTGTGATTTTCTTCTCTCCTCTTCTATTTCACTCCAACTAAATCTCTTGCCACTAAATATGTGCACAACCATTCAGTTTGGCCTTTGCAAATTAGACCCTCCCAGGATCTTTGCTATGTTCATACTCAAAATGTTATTCCAATTCATCAATTCAATTGATCAGTTCTTTTGAGTTAAGACTTCCTAAAAATATGGGGACTTCAATCTTGAGTCTTTCCAATCTTCAAAATGGCCCTAAAAAACCTATCTTCCTAAGGATCCCTAGTCATTTCTACTCCTTCATGTTCAAAATACTCTTCTTCTTTGAGTTCATCCTCACTTTCATCTCTTGCCACAATATTCATTCCTCTATAAATCTTGTCGTGTGATGCTTGCACTTGTCTCTAGAGGACTCTAAAACCCTCTTTTATCACAACACCAACTCTTTCGTCGTGGTTCCTTTCTAGAGACATTTTCACACTTATCACATGAAGCCACAACCACATCCTAGTGCAAATTGTCTTACATTCAACATTCTATCTACACGCTCAAGACTTTCTACTCTGATACCACTTGATGAAGGGCACTCCCCTAAATAACACAAAGACACAACAAAAATACATGAATAATAGCAACTTGCAAGAACATAAAATTGGTTTCTTATTATCTCCAAAAGTATGAAATTACAAATTTCAGAAATATAGCATGCAAAGCCACATGAACATTTTCCTTACAATATTTTATAAACTAGAGCCACCATGTACAATACCCAAATTGTCCTAGATACCCCTACAGGCCTTCTTTATATAGATGGTTTTCCACTACCCAAGAAGGTTCTCAAATTTTTAATGCTAGACCGTGAGGTTGACCAACTCTAAAATATTATTATTATTTATAATTTATTACATTAGAGTAGTCCCCAACAAATTTTAGAACTTAGAATAAATTTTTAAGAAAAATCATTTTCATCCATTTCAAGTGGTGTGACTTCCAAATACCTTAACTCGTCACCAATTGCTCTGAAGCACTATTATGACCCCATTTTGAAAATGTCACGAACTTCTCTACAACCTTTGCTTCGCACAAACTGCATCTAGTCAAGGCTTAACCCCTTTTCAGAGCCTTAAAGCCTTCAAAATTTTGTTAAAAGTTTTTATACCATGTTGTCAATACCAAAAAAAATTAATAACTTTACAAATAGATTTGATATTGTAATGAAACTTTACTAGTAGGTTGATATATCTAAAATGAACCTCCAGGTAAGACATAAAAACAGTTTGAGCTCGAATGACCAGCTTATTAAAAATAGTAAGCTTCAAGAAATAACAACTTTACACTGAGATAACTCTTATTGAAACATAATTTTTTTTTTTTTTGGTGATGTAAAATTCCTTACATCCAAGATGCTTCTGTGTCATTGCCAAAGTACATTAGCCCTATTACTGCCAAGAGGTTTAACCGTCAGAAGCCCATTAACGAGCCTTGACTAAGAAAATGTTAACGTAATTGATTAATTAAATTTGAAAATTAACATTCATATAAGAATGTAATGAAATAGTAGGATAAAATTGTACTAGTCATTTCTAGATGTCTACAAACACCATTTAGGCCCTTTTCATGTTGTATGAATGTCAACTTAAGTATTTATCAATATCATTTGGTTTCCACCATGGTATTTTAGGAGAACCCTTTCACCTAGTAAGCTCACAAGATTCTCAATAGTATTTTTACACACCACTTTAACAACTTCAAGTATCTAGAAAGTGAAGGTAATAGATTCTTTGTTACACTTTTTGTTAATTTATTTCGTATAAAAACCATTATTAAGATTTTACATTGTAGTCTTAATAATTGTGATTGATTTATAATTTTTTTGAGAGAATACAAATAATGAGAAACATATCAACTAAAAGCAAACATTTTTATAATATTAACATCATTTATACATTATTGATTGTAAAACTCAATAAATATAATTACTCATTAATTTTTATACTTATTTCAAATAATACTTAAAATCATTGTATGTTGATTTATTTATTTATTTAACTTAATTAATAATTAATAATTTTTTGAAAGCATTTATTTTCCTTATATTTTTGTGCACATAATTCAAATTTGAATTTTCTAATTGATTGTCATATACTTAGATATCAGATCTCATCAAAATTCTTGTTTCTATCCACTTCACATATCTTTCTTAGGAGTTTGTGATTTGGTTTTAAAATATTGTTTCCACATGCTATCTACGATTATGTGGTATAGAAATAAAAGAGGGAATAAGGAGACTCTAAACCCCAAGAAACACGTTAAACAATATGATAAGAAATATGAACATCAATCATTTTCCACCTTCCCAAAAGTCTAGCCTTATGGATCTTTGGTCCACCATGTTCCATAATATTAGGCAAGCAACGTTAATAATGATTTTGTAACTACAAAAATGATGAATACAACTTTACATCTTTCCATTGAAAAAAGAAAGAGATATGAAGTTAAAACTGTGTGTGTGTGTGTGTGTGTGTGTGTGTGGTCTATTGATTCTTCCTTCTATCTATTATTTCTCTAACAACAATCTTGTAATTTAAATTGGTACAATCTCTCTTATCCAATTTTAAATTTAATAAAAAAGAAATTGGGAAATTTATTTATAAATCTCTATATGAAGGTATAACACCTTATTGTAAAGAGACCATATCCAAGCTCACTATAATTTTATCATCCTTTAATTGTTTTATTCTGTAGAAATTTAACAAAATAAATTGAAATTTAGATAATGACTATCTTAGCTAGAATATTGCTAGCTCATAAGTAAAAAATATTAAGATTAACTAAACTAGCTTTTGTGTGTGCAGCGATATGAAGATTAATTTTCTAATAAAGTATAATGGTTTGCATAGAAGAAAATCTAGATATGTTACAATTGTCTAACTTTAACAATATATAACACACCTATAAACAATATAACGCCAGATATGTGATATACACACAATGTATTACAATTATCTTGGATTAGTAAATTTCTAAATATATTACAATCTTTTAAAATCAACAAATGCATCATTAGAGTTGAAAAAACAGTAAATTTAGAATATGTTTTTGCAGAGCTAAATTTTTTTATTGGAGAATAAGTTAATTTTTAGATTTGGTAGTTTCCACAAGTAACTTGGAAGATTTTTTTGCCAAAGAAATGTGCACTCTTTTATCTTACCCATTTTTAAAGATCCTAGAGTATAATTTAGATGTGAAATATTAAAAATTAATAGATAATTTTTGCCAAAATTTGTAATATATAAAAAATTGATTCTGAAAAACAACAATAATCACAAAACATCAATTAATGTTTTTGTTTTTGGATTAATTTTTTACTTAAGTCTAATATATCCCTTTTTAAGCATCAATTAAGATAATCTATAAAAGTATTATTTAAATTATATTGTAATTATAATAATTTAACAAGATTTAGGACAACCTGAATCATATAGACTCAAAATTAATTTTAAAAAATGTTTAAAAAATCATTTAGTAACTCTTGTATTGTTAATGATAATTGATAATATGATAGTAAATATTAATTTTATCAAAAAATGACATGACCCAATATAAACTTAAATAGAAAAGAAATGAAAATCAATATTCAATCAATTTTATTTTTCTTTCCTCTTTTTATTTTTTTAATTTATTTTTAAAATTCTAGTTAACTCCAATTTTACTTTCTAAATCTATTTTTATAAATGAATATGTATTAAAAACTATCAAATATAATATAGAAACAATATAAAAATAGAAATGAAGAAAATGTAAAATTTAGATTACATTAAAATAAGAAACATCATAAAAAGATCTACTTACTAAACTTTGCAACTTTTAAATTTAAACGCCAAATTCTTAATATAATTAAATAAATTTAAAGGAGTTGTTGATGTAATTTTGTATTTGAAAGTATTCTTTATTCTTTTCTATTTTCTATGGAAGATTATTGCAATGTATTTTGAAAATAATGTAGGACACAAGAGAGGTAATCATGATTACTAATGTGTATGCGCCTGTTGATTTTGTGGGAAAGGAGGAACTTTGGAGGCATATTCGATATGTTAGAAATTGTCACCCTTTTCATCCTAGGGTGTTAGTAGGGGACTTCAATTCAGTTTTAAGTCTAGAGGAGAAGCAAGGTGGTTTGGCTAGATTAGGGCCTTCTTCTACTCTTCTTCGGCAACATATTTCACTTTTGCATCTCTCTGATGTTAAGCCTTCTAATGGTCTCTATACTTGGAATAATCGAAGGACTAGGGCTAATGCTATCTCAGAACGTCTGGATAGATTTCTTGTTTCCTATTTCTGGGTCAATGGCACCCTTACTCTCTCTTCGAAAATCTTGGACTAGAGGGGTTCTGATTGTTGGCCAACCAAATTTTTTACTATTGGGGCTTGTATTCCAAAGCGTCCACCTTTTAAGTTTGAGTTGATGTGGCTTCATGACTCCTCTCTTCATAATTTTGTTTTATGTTGGTGGAGAGATGGTGCCCCTGAATATGGTATTGTTATCTTTTCATTTCCTAAAAGGCTTCAATATGTTAAAAGGCAGCTTAGGATATGGAATAGACAATGTTTTGGGAACCTTCACTCTATGAAGAGGCGTGTTTAAGAAGATCTTGATGTCATCACAAGGCAGATTAGAGATTGAGGTTTCTTGGAGGATCTTGGAAGGGTTGAATCCCTTGCTTCTAGAGCTCTAGAAGAATGGAAACTTCGCAAGGAAATTTTTTAGAAGCAAAAGGCTAGAGTTGGTTGGCTCTAGGATGGTGATCAGAATATTTCTTTTTTCCATAAAATGGTGCAATCTCACCGAAATCAGAGCAATATCTCTTATGTGGTTAATTCTCAAGGTATCTAACTGAATTCCTTGCCAGCTTTGTTTCAGGAGGCTATCTAGTACTTTTCTACCCTCTCCTCTGAGGACTCTCCTCCTACTAATAATGAAGAAAATATTATTTTGTCTTGTATTCCTTCCCTTATCACTTAGGAAATGAATGATTATCTCATGCGATCAATATCTTTGGAAGAGCTAGAGGAGGTGGTCTATGGCATGCCTAAAGGAAAGGCTCCTGGTCCTAATGGCTATCCAATCGAGTTCTTTCAAGTATTTTGGGACATCATTATTCATGATTTTTTGGAGGTGGTTAAGGAATCCTATTCTAGCAAGCAGATGCTTCGGGCTTTGAATTTGACTTTCTTGACTCTTATTCCAAAAAGAGAGGGTACTAATTTAATTGGAGTTTTTTAGACCAATTACTTTATGTAATGTGGTTTACAAAGTCATTACTAAGTTGATTGCTGAGAGAATTAAAAAGTGGCTCCCCATTATTATCTTAGAGGAACAAGGTGGTTTTGTTACTGGAAGACAAATTTTGGATAAGGTGGTTATTGCTACTGAGGCTATTCACTCTATGGCCAATTCAAGGGAGAGAGAAATGTTTTTTAAGCTAGATATGGCTCAGACCTACAATAGAGTAAAATGGAGTTTCCTAAGGAATATTCTTCTTGCGTTTGGCTTTAGCTCTGACTAGGTGAGTTGGACTATGAGTTGTGTTACTTCTGCCTCTTTTTCAGTTCTTCTTAATGGCCAACCTTCCTAGCTATTTGATGCCCCTAGAGGCCTCCACCAGGGTGACCCTCTCTCCCCATATTTATTCATCATCATGGTTGAGGGCTTGGGTAGATTCATTAAGTATCAGGTGTCCCCAAATTCTATATAGGGGTGGCAATGAGGTAATGGTTTACCTACTCTTTCTCACCTTCAATTTGTTGATGATTCTTCTCTTGCGTGTCTTGCTAGGATCAAGGAAGTTGAAGCCTTTAGACATACTCTGGATATTTATTTGGTAGCTTCAGGCCAAAAAGTTAATGAGTACAAATCTTCCATTTACTTTTTTAACACTCCTGATTCTATTTAGTAAAGGATTGCTGATATCTTGCAGTTTCAGATTGGGTCACTTCCTTTGACTTACCTTGGCATTCCTATTGCTGTTTTTAGGCAACCACATCTCTGCTAGAAAATTTTGATTACCAAGCTTTAGGATAAGGTAAATCATTGGACTCATAGATGGCTTTCTACTACTGCTCGGGTTACTCTTCTTCAATCTGTTATCCAAGCTCTTCCTACTTATAGAAGCATGGTTCAGGTTGCTCCAGTTTACTTTCTCAAGGAGTTTGATGCTCTTTCTCGACAATTCCTTTGGAGTGGTAATTTGTGTAGCACTAAATGGAGTTTGATTAGCTGAAGACTATTTGTAGGCCTAAAAAAGAGGGTAGTCTTGGTCTTTGATCAGCTTTCTTGAGTAGTCAAGCATTGGCTGCTAAAGCTTTATTGGTGATGGTGCTCTGGACAACATCAACTTTGAGCTTGTATTATCACCCATAAATATTTTCATGGTGTTGATCCTTGCTCTGTTTCTGCACTTCCTCTTGAAAGTTGTGGCTCAATGGTTTAACATACTTTGAAGACTGGTGCTATGTTAGTCACGAAAGGTCTATTCTGGATATGTAAGGGAGGCTCTAAGGCTTTGTTTTGGTCTAAAGGTTGGAATGGATTCCCATCCATATTATCCATGTACCCCTCATCTTTAGACTCTTTGTGATTCTTTTCATGCTGCTGGATGGGATAAAGCAGCTCATTACAAGACTCCTTATCAATTGGGACTTGTTGTTGGTTACAGACGGAAACACTTTTCAGATTGGCCTCCTAGAGGCACATACATAGATTTTCAGGAGCTTTCTTAGATTCTGGGCTCTAGGGAGTGTTCCTCTTTCCTAGGTCCAGATATTTTGGCTTTGGGAGGTACCTTGTCTAGTAAATATCATGTCTCTATAGGGTATTAGGAGACAACTAGCCAATTATTTGGGAATGCTGAGGTCCCTTGGTGGAAGCAAGTTTAGGATAAAGTTTTTTGGTCCAAGTGCAATTTTTTCATGCGGTTAGTGGCTCACAACCACTTTCTTATGTGGGATAATCTTTCTAAACATGGATTTCAGGGCCCCTCTTATTGTGTTTTTTGTGGTAATGGGGAGGAGTTTGTATCCCATCTGTTCTTCCATTGCTCTTTTTCTACTCAGCTATGGCACCTTTGGTGGAGTGCTTGGGGTTGCTCTTGTAGGCATACTTCCTCTTTGCTTGAGTCCTGGGCCTGCTTGGGTGGTGCTCCCTCCAAGCTGCTTGGATTGTTGGCCCATCATTCATTCTCTGGCATATCTGGCTGGAGAGGAATCGTTGAATATTCCAAGATGTTCAAATTGGTGTTATGCATCTTTGGTGAAAGATCTCACATTCTCTTCAGGAAACTATTCAAGTGAAGTGTGCGCTAGATGGGGGTATGGATCCGATTGATCTTGCTATATGCAATTGTCTCAATTTTCATCTTCAAGACAAGGTTGTAGCTGAAAGGTATCAAAGAGTGATCAGGCAACCTCAGCAATAGAAGAAAGGTTGGGTGAATTGGGATGGGCATTGGACTCCTCCTCCCCATGGAGTTCTGAAAATTAACACTGATGGTTCTTCTTGGGGGAATCCAGACCTTGCTGGTATTGGGGGAGTGGCTTGTTGTAGTTTTGGTGATGTTAAATTCTTTTTCTCAGTGCATAAGGGTGATTACACTAACAATCTGATAGAGGCTCAGGCCATTTTATATGTTGTGGAACAATGTTGCTTGTAAGGATAGCACAAGATTATCTGTGAGTCTGACTCCCAAGTGGTGGTGAACTTGCTTTCCTTGTAGGAGCTTGAGGATGTTAGTTGGCAACTGGCTACTGTTGTTAATCAGATTCTTCTCTTTTGTACCTCTCTTGAGTTCGTTAGGTTTACTTACATTCCTTGTGAATGGAACAAAGCTGCTGATTGTTTAGCCAAATGGGCTTCTAGTCATGTTCCGGGATAGAACATTTTAGATAGGGGGCAACTTCCCTTTGAGATGGTGCAAGAATTTGATAAACTTGTTGCTTAGGATAGAGCTCCTTGTTGACCTCTCCTTGTTGTAATCCTTTCTGTCTTAATAAATTTTTACCCCTCTTTTTCTAGAAAAAACAAAGGATGTTTAAATCTAAAATTATTTGTTGGTTGTATGGAAGATAAAATAAATAAAATATTCTAAATGATTAAGTCGATAGGCTTATTGTGGGAGCTTTGGTTCCAATTTTTTTTTTGCTTGAAATTTTGTAAGACTATTTTTCGATGAAGGGTAAAAACCCTTTCCTTCTTCATGGTTTTAAGAAAAACCAATTAATAATTAGAAATTTCTCATTTATTTTTTCAATTAAAATTTCTATTTTTTCCACTATTTCTATAAAATATTTTGACTATTAATGTTAAAAGCCATGAGAAAATGATGGTCAACTATAATTTCTCTTCATTTATGCAATGGATACTAATCAGTACTAAAAGAGGCAGATGAGGATGTTTATCCTTTTGCTTCTACCATTGAACAATGCCAAGATGCCATGTCTTTTGTCTATTATTTGATTCAACGGTTTCCACACAAATTTGTTCCACAATTTATCAATGATGATTTTCCTAGGAGTGCATATTGGTTGTAGGGGTTAGTTTTTGTGTTAATGCTCAAATAATTTTGAGCCACAACTTACACTTTTTTTTTAATGCAATTTTTGAGTAACCGAACATTAAATTTGTCGCAAAGTTGTGATCAAGAGTATTTGGAGATTGTGGTAATGAAATTGTACAATAGAAACTTGGCTTCTCAGATGGAGATTTTTACTAACTTTGGGAGACTATGTGACATTTAATTTGTTGGCATGTGGGTTTCTAGATTGGATAGGAATTAGAAATATTTTTTGTTTTCATCTTGTTAATGTGTACTCATAGATATGTTAATAGATTAAATACTCTTATTTTAAGGTTCATAATTAAAATTCTTATTAAAATTCAATATTATGTATGTATGATTGAATAATTTAACGATTTGAATAGGTCATAAAATATGTAAAGATGTGATTATTTTGAACAATTATATGTTGTACTTCTTAGAATAGAGAATATTTTAATTAATATGCTATTTTTTTGGATGAATTGTGTATTGTGTTTCTACTACATGAGAGTTTGAAAAAAAAAAAGCATTAGGTTTTTGTTTATTTCATATTTCTTTGAATATACTTTGTTAGAATTTTTTCCTAAATGTTCCATATCACATTCTATTTAGATTTGAGTTTTTTTCATGAATGTTCAATATTATACTTTATTCATATTTGAATTTTTTGTAGTCTTGTATTATCTTGCCAATATATTACAAAGCTTAATACCAACATTTTACCAAAAAAAGAAAGAAAAATCTAACACAATCTATCTTAAAAGAAATATAACTATTCAAAGAATTTTTAAAAAAAATTTTACACTATATGTGTCATTTTAATGGTAATTTTTCTATCTTGAGAATATTTTGAGGATATTTATATGTTTTTCGGTAAATCTTTTGGTATTCTTGACTCAGAATTTATTCATTAATCAAGAAGTAGGATATTTATATGTTTTCCTTTAAATCTTTTGGTACTCTTGACTCTGAATTTATTCATTAATCAAGAAGCACAATATAAATTTCCAATTTTATGATTTCTCCAATTCAAACATTAGGGAACATTTACCATTACAAAAAGGGTTTAATTTAAATATATTTTTCTTCTATTTTATGCCTACTATAGTTATGTTAGCTAGATTCTTTTAACACCTTGAAAAAATCTACTTAAGTTGATAGCCAAATTGTATTGAGCCTTCTTTGTTTTTTAATTATCATTGGCAAGTTTCTTATTCTCTAACTAGTTTCTAATTTTAGAGTTACAAGATTTCCACAATCCATTAGATTTCATTTGAATTTATGAGACTGATTGTGTCAAGATTTGATCCATGTACTTTTGCATTTTATGAATCAAATAGATTTGTTGAGCTAATGAATTGTGTCTTGTCTTTTGAATTTAATAAGAATTTTATGGATTGCTATGCAAAAACATATAAGAAAGAGACTAGATATAAGATAAGGAAAACATCTTAGCTTTTAGAATTATATTGGTTTAGCAAGTTATAAAAAATAGAGATGATTACAAGTACCATTTGTAAAATGTAAATAATATTAATAATGTATTTAAAATCATTAGTAAAATTATTAAAAATATTATTATACAATTTCTCTATAATCTATCATGTATTTATTGGTATAAATTCAGTTAAAATAATATATTGGTTAAAAATTGACAATTTATTTCTTTAATTTTAAAAATAAATTATCAATAATTTGTTAAAATGTAAAAATGATTGTGGCTAAGTTCTATTTATAGAATGTAAATAATATTAATAAAATAATTTATAACTTCTATTGCCAAATAAATTCAAAGAGAGATATTTAATTTTTCACCAATAAAAAACAATAGTTATCATAAGTTAAAATTATTTTAAAAAATTATTTCTTATGAAATGTTTGTCGAAGGTGTTTTTCCTAAGAACAACTTCAACAATGAAAGTGTCTACTTTTGCATTTTATCATTCAAATACATTTGTTGAGGTAATCAATTGTGTCTTTTGTTTTTTGAATTTAATAAAAAATTTATGGATTGCTATGCAAAAATATATCAAAAAGAGACGATATATAAGGAAAATATATTAGCTTTTAGAAATATATTAGTTTGGCAACTTATAAAAAATAGAGATGATTACAAGTATTATTTATAAATTGTAAATAATATTAATAATATATTTTTAAAAAATCATTAGTAAAATTATTACAAATATTATTATACAATTTTCTCTATAATCTATCATGTATTTATTGGTATAAATTTAGTTAAACTAATATATTGGTTTGAAATAAATGAGGGATGAAAATTTATTCAAGCTAAAAGAGAAACAAGAAGAAATGGAGAAAGGGCATCAAACAACACTGTCAAGATCAACCAAGTGATCAAGTTGATAGGACAAGCCCAACGGAAGTTGAGTCTTATCAACAATGTTTCAATTACACATATGGTCAGAAGCCCACTTCGCTAAACAATCATCAACACTATTCCATTCCCTAGGAATATGAGTGAAAGTAACAGATTCTAAAGAAGTACACAAATTATGAATCTGGTCCGCAATCAAAGCTAACTTCCAACTAACAACTTCAAAATGTTGCTGATTCAATAGATGTATCACCACTTGTGTGTCAAATTCGTAGAGAAGCCTTCTCCAACCAAGGTCACAAGCATTCTTCACAACATACAAAATAGCTATGGCCTCCATCAAGTTGTTAGTGTGATGAGCCTTATAAATAGAAAACACAAATTGGACATCCCCCTTACTATCTCTACCAACACCACCAATGCCAGCAAGGCCTGGATTTCCCTTGGAAGACCCATCCATGTTGATTTTAAGAATACCTTGCGGATTACAAATTGACAATTAATTTCTTTAATTTCAAAAAAAAATTATCAATAATTTATTAAAATGTAAAAATGATTGTGTTAATTTCTATTTATAGTATGTAAATAATATTAATAAAATGTTATAATAAAACTTTTATTACCAAATAAATTCAAAGAGAGATATTTAAATTTTCACCAATTAAAAACAATAGTTATCATAAGTTAAAAGTATTTAAAAAAAATATTGGATGGTAACATTATTAGATTCTTTCATTTCAAAAAAATAATATCTATCACTATAAAGTCTTCTTTATAGTCTATAATGTATTTATTTGGTATAAATCAATCAAGTCATTTTTTTAAAAAAGACATTTATGTTTGCTCATAGTTTTGGTGGTCTATAATGTTGACGAGGGCTTCAAAGGCGTATTAGTTTGTGAGTTCACCTTTTTTTGGGTAAAATCTTCATCTTTGAAAACACTCATATCGGCTCTTCATTGTGCATGCAAAAACACACAACTGCTAGTGTAAATCTATGTTAAAAAATAGAAAGTACTCTTAAAGCATGTGTAATAATTGATAATGTATAAATGGGAGAAGTTCTTAAAAAATATAATGATCTTTTTCAACAAGGCGCATGGCACATCCACAAGTTTCACTCAAGTCTATGAGAGGAGTGACCTCGCAGGAGCGCGCTGTTGTGACAAGTACCGTTGTTTGTTGCTTCCCCTTCTACCACTATAGTTTGCAAATAAAGTTAGTTGTCATGAACTTAGTTTTGCGGCACTATGAAGTTTTTACTTCGCAAGGTGAAAGTCCTTTCCTCTTCTTTAGCATTGTCATGTTCGTATGATTACAATCTAGTATAACCATAGTATAGTGCACTACAAACTTTGCACTCTAAAAGTTTTGTCTAGAATGAAGTGGAGTTGTAACACATTTAGAGATTTTTGCTAAGGTGTGCAAGCATCTAACTTCCCCTCCTATCTTGTCACATGGAGTGTTTCTCAATGTTTGGTATCCATTGTGCTATGATTGTGTGTTGATTTACTTGTCTATAAATGCTACTCAATATTTTTTCTCTCTCCTTGTATATCTTTTTAAAATCTATTATATATTAAACAAGATCAAATCATATATGATCATTTGAACACATATGTAATTGACAAATAAAATAAAATACAAAAGAATAAAAAGAGATTAAAATAATTGACAAATAATACATTTCTATATTTTAATATTACAAAATTTAAATAAAAGATAGGCAGAATAAAATCACACTCCCAATCATGCTAGAACTTCAAAATTAGAAAACAACTCACTCTTTACGTACTTTTCGATCACTTACTTGTAATCTACACTTTGCTTTCTTACCAATCAAAAACACAAAAACAATTGAATTTGAATTGGTTCGCTCAGTTCAAAAGGCATACACAAATAACCATATTTTCTAAATGAAAGAGATCGTGTCCACAATTTCAGCTCCCCTGGATTTTGCAAAATATAGGCCCATGTGATGAGTTACTTCCTGCATAGTTGACAAATAGGTATTAAAAATCCACTAACATGGCAAACAAAAAATAATAAATCAACAAGTTTAATTTGAATGAAACCCTGACATGGTCTCATTCCTCATGTTCCCCATGAAGTAGTTTAATTAAGACCCTATCATGCCAGCGCCGGTGGATTTTTTTAAAGCTTTTCACTTAATTTCCCTTGAGAGAGACAGAGACCATTTTTTTAAGGACCAATGCTTACTGACATGATAAAATGTTCATCTTAAATGTCATATATGCAATTACTAACAATTATCTATATATCTAAAATGCATCTTCATTACAAATATTGCACTCCAGCTAGTCCCTCAAAAATTTACAATTTTAAAATGCATCTTCATTACAAATATAGCACTCCAGCTAGTCTCAAAATTTTGCAATTTAAGTTTTTTTTTAGAAACATATATAAAACAGAGAAACTGAAATTGACAAAACATTTCTAAAACTTTTAGTATGCTGATTAGATTAGCTCTGGTTTTTAGTCTTTTCATCTAAGACTTTTAGTTTTATTACTATCGGCTCTTTAAAGATTTAAAGACTGTGATGGTTAGTGTAAAGGTTGTGATGATTAACATTAAAGTTATTATGTTTTGTAGTAGTTGATATCAAATATTTTTTAAATTGTTGGGATGCTGTTATGCTAGTTTCTGGTTGGTTGCAGTGTTAGGTCCCTTCTCTGTTTTGTTGTTTCCTTTGCTGTTAGGTGTTCTATCTGATGCAAGGAATCAAGGCCTTCGCCCTATTTAACTAATCAAAACATTATAGTTATTGTGCATATCTTGTAATAGTTATTGAGTAAATTTTGTTTCTTGATATTTTGAATCAAACTACATGATTCATCATCTGAAAAGAAAATAACATGCTAAGAAAAAAGAACAATAAGATTATTAGCAAACATGACTGGATAAATAGGAAACGGTAAGGGCACCAAGACCATGGTTACAACAGAGAGAAAAAATGACCAAATACTTTTTTGATGTGTTTTTTTTCCTTCATATTTAATAATTATTTTTGTCATTTTTTCTCTCCTCTAGTGTCACCTTGGTCCTAGTGCCCTCTCACACTTTCCTATTAATCCAGCCTGGTCTGCTAACAATCTTACTATTCTACTCTCTTGTCTTCCTCTCTTCTTCTTGATGATGGATCATGTAGTTTGATCCAAAACGTCAAGTTAATAAATTCATGCTGTGATTACCAGAAAATATGCACAATAATGTTATGGACTGCAGAAATCATGAGTCTACAAAAAACATTGTCATTCCATGATTGCTTATGAAACATGGGTCAATAAGATTGACTCAAGAAATGCGTAATTGAATCCTAATAACAATATCATAATTACCATTCTAACAAGTAAAGATATCAAATACACACTTATGAATCCTCTAAAACAATCAGCATGGAGGCTAAGCTATTTTTTCTTACAAATTTGACTTTCAGTTCCATGAATGCATAGCTGATAATTGCACCTTCCAATAACATATGAAAGACACGGAAGAAATAAATGAGGACATATGACCAATTTGAATTCAGAGTACAAACATTATTGGAAATTTTCTCCTTGCTGAGTTCAAATTTAAAAAACAATGGATGTGAACTTTAAAAGTAATTTGCATACCTGTGGATGAGGAAATGCACCAGCTATCTTTTTGGCAACATGAAGAGGAAGATCATAAGTTGCACATCCTTGAGAGTATACTACAACTTCTTCCAAAGGGGGTATAAGACCACGGTTTCTTGCTGAAAGAACAGTTACTACAAAATCTAGCACGCATATGTCAGTACATATGCCTGCTACCAATACCTGCAATGTCAAATACCATTTGCATCACAATGATGACAACAGAAATTTTGTGTAATGGGAAAGCTCAAGATCTGTAGCAAAGGAGAAACAATTAAAGAAAGGACAAAGAGGTCACACTCCTGAATTCCTTCTGATATTTGCATTTCAAAAAAGATAAAATAAAATGCAATTCGGATTATTCTCCATCAGACAAAGCATACCAATTTTGCTCTTCAGTTTTATGGACGACATTGTCTAATTAACTTCTGCTTAGTCAGATTTCAGCCTAGCATCTCTTAAAGATTACAGTGTAGGAAACTGATACACATAGTACCTAAGATCTCTTGATCATGAACTAGAGTTGAAGGCTTATTTAATATTTTATATTAGGCATAGTTAAAATTAAAATGAACTTCCTAAATCCCATAGTACAAGAAGTTCACTGCAAAAATCAAACAAGAGCATTTCAAAACTTACTTGTTGAATATCATTGGCTCTCACCCAATCGACAAATGTATTGGAGCCATCCTTTTGTATGCTACCAATGAACCCATTGATACAATCCTTACGTTTAGTGACTACATTTGGGTCATCCTCCAACCATTCAAGAGCTGTCAAAGTGTTCAAAACGAAAATGTAAATTAAATTACTAAAATCATATCCAGGGTGCTAAAAAAAAGATCCCATTGGGTCTCTAACGGTTCGTTGAATAAATAAGATAGATGGTTCTTATCTAAGCCCATGATGCCATAAGAATCTAAACAACATAAAAGGATCTGTCTGTGATCAAAACAGACCATATCAAGATGCTGAAACAATACATCAAATGTTCTATTTGTGATCGTCACTGAACAATCCAAGATGCTAAAACAAAATATCAAATGTTGTCAGATGACTTTGTTTCCACAGAACTCATTCAAAGATGTATTTACAATATGCAAATAAATCAAAGAAGCCAACGGGAACCAAAGAAAATGCTTAAAAAGGGCAGAAATCAAATCAAATAGTAATAGAGGATTATGTTTCCTGACGAATATGAATACACAAAATAAATCAATAAAGATATACCTGGAACAAGGTTTTCTTCACCAGTTCCTACTATGCAATGAGGAGGATAAGGAGGCTCTGGCTTATCTGGATAATGTGTGTCAAGAAATGCCAGTATTGGCCATTTTCTAGCACTGAACTCTCTGGCCAACCTTGTGCTCTCCTCCACCATAACATTTATCTGTTGATTGGGGACTTGAGGAGCCTGCCAGAGGAGGATCATATTACTATCTATTTCCAAACATTGTTAATTTGGCATCAGAAATGAGACAAAGTATAAGGCCGTTATACCTTTTTGCTAATCCAAGTGGATAATATCAATGCATAGCTATAATCAATTTAAATCTAATCAGAATAACAGTATGCAAACTGGTACTTCAAAAATGCTGCTAAATTTATCAATTTCAATGACTCGGCAAAGCACTTAATTTGGCGTCTTTCCATGTTAACTCTGAGAAGGGATACAATTAATCAGCCTAGGAGATTTTAATAAAAGCATGAGACAAAGCTTTGGGATAATGCAGTGCATAACAGATTATATCAGACCATGAAAATTTCCAGTATATCAACATAGGAAACTTGCCAATTATTAATTAGACAGAAAGACCCAAAATCAAGCGGTAATAAGCTTTGAAGGCTCCTCCCTTAAAACATTTAAATTTCGGCTTTCAAACACCCACAAGAGGAGTTTAAAAAAGGATTTGCAGTGTGGAGGACTATTTATTTTCTTTACTAATTTTGATTGAGTTTAGACGAACTCAAATTGTCCTTTTTCCCCTGAATTCTTGCCCCTTTTTGAATAGATCAAGTCTGAACCTAAAATGGGCCTGCCAAGTTGAAGCCCAGTGGTGAACTCACTATTAAGCCATCGGTAATCTTCACAAATGAATGCAACCGTTAAACCCTACGGAAACGGAAAATTCAAAGACCCGGATATAGGATACTGTTTATGGGGTTTTCCCAATCAAATCTGTTTTGAAAAATATAGCAACCAACAGATACTTCAGGGAAAAAAAGCATACCCTAGGTTCTTAGTTGCAGATAGGATGTATCCAAATTATGATATTTCATATAACATGAATTCGCCGCTAAAAAATCCCTCGTTTCCTTCTCATCTTACATTTCTTTTGTTTCGAGCCACGAAATTTGACCAACCATTTCAAATTAGTAAATGCTTTTCCACCCCTTAAAATTTCCCCTCGGCAAAGCCAATTCCACAGATCTGACCACTGAATCCTTTGACAATGCCGGCGAAATCGCATTTAACTATCCCAAAGAACACGCTATTGCTATCCTAAAACCATGTTCTAACTAAAAGGCCGAGAGAACAAATGTTGAACAGCACAAGGAAGTAAATACCAGATTGCCGGAGCCAGTAGTGCAGAAGCCATTGACGAGATCCACCAAAACCAGACCAGTTTTCTTCTCCGAGGAAAGAAGCAAGTGCCCCTGCTTGAGAGGCAGATTATCCTGCAACTGTTCCAAAAGATCTATACCCATTAAATTAACTTCTGCTGCTGTTTGCAGAGCCCTCTCAGGGAACAGGAAGGACACAAAATGCAGATTCAGTATCCTTACAGATTCTCAGTCTGTTACTGGCTTCTTAAATTGTACTGTTTTTTGGAATGCTTTATTTGCATCATTTGACTGCTAAATTGTCTGTTTAATGTGGAAAAATTCCAAGCTACCAACTGGCTTATGGATTTGTATGCAGTGTGGATATGGCGGTTTTTACTGATCGGATTTTTTGTGCAGTCTAATTTGGAAGGCGTCTAGAGGCTAGTTTAGGTGTAAATTTGCCGGACGATCTTACTTGTCAAGCAAGTTTTTGTTTGACGCTGTCTTCTAAATATTGACATAAATTATTTTATAAATAAATAGTTGGGTTGTTCCTTAAGGTAGGATACAATGCAAATTTTCAATTAGATTCACAAAGAATTTAAAAGTTTATATGGAACTTACAATTTGTATCTATTTTTTATTTTCTCTTATTTTATAAATGTTCATTCTAGGTAGGGAGAAAAATCAATTTTAGTTAACAAAAATACACATATTTTTCCAACAACAATAATGACATGCATTAGTGATCTTTATCGTTTTCACAAATATCTTCCACCTCACTACCTAAGACATAAATGCATGTAATCAGCTAGAGTCATGCCTTACCTGCCTTGTGTGGGGTTATAAAGTGGAAAAAATGGTTGAAAGATTTTATTTAAAAAAATTAATTATGGTCTCTGGACAAAAAAAATGTAGAATAGTCTTAGTATAGTAGGTTTCACCCAAGAATTATGATTTTTTCAAAATATGTTCAAACTATATTGAAATGAATTAGAAATTAGATTAATTAATTAAAATGAACAATTTATTTTTAAAATGCTCTTATTAATATAGAATGAAAAAATAATGTTAAGTTTAATTTTATTAAATTTCTAGTAATTAATTCTTAAATTGTCTATATTTTTAAAGTTATATAAGAAAAAATATTAAATTAGTTTTTTTTAAAACTAATAATTAAATTTTAATGTATTTCATCAAAATAATCAATTATTTTCACAATATATTATACATAAAGATGGCAATATATTAAATAATACATATAACAACATATAAAACCTTTAATAAAATTATTATGTTTTTATAAAGATAAATTGGATAGATAAATTGACATGTTCAACATTGAAAGTTTAAATTATCTAAGAATTTATTGGATATTAAAGATGGCATATAGTTTTTAAAAGTGAAACATTGAAAACTTACTTCTCTTTTTCTCCAAAACTTACTCATGTCAAATGTTGAGTGTTGCAAATTCAATTCTAGAACATTTCCTTTGACAAAGGAGAGATTTTATTAGCAACTGAGAAAAAGTGTTTCTACTTTTCTACTTTGTCCTTCCCTGAATTGAAGGAAGCAATGAGTATAGGACATGTTGCCAGAGGTTTTGGCGAATAATAAATTCATTCTTATTGCTTCCTTTAATTTTTTTCCTGATTTTTTTTTTCTAAAACTTTAGCTTTGAAATTTGTGTTTCACATAAGAACTAATGCTGAAGGTCCAACGAGAACATTAATAACTAAATCATTTTTCTTACCAAAGATTGTAAATATATCAATCTAGGTTATTTTTGAGTTTGAGTTTTTTTAAAATCTTACTAAAAAACTAATTTTCATACCATTAAAAAATACATTTACTTAATTTTTTCTTTATAATAATTTAAAATTATTTTTTTACTAAATTATAATTAAATTAATTAATAAAAAAGTATTTTTTTAAGAATATAATGATTTGATAAATTTTTACTTAAAATATTTATAAATTTTGTTACAAAAAAATTAAATTTGATTTTTAATGTTTTATATTTTCTATTTTAAATATATTTATTAGTTTTACATGGCCCCTTATTTTTGTCAATTGTAAATGCTAACTTTTTTCACACTATGTTTAACTAGCTATTTTTTTCAATCTTGTTTAATTTAGCCGGGAAATTTGTCAGTTTGGCCGAAAAATTAAAAATCCTTCCCGTTAATTATTTACCGACAGTTTTTACCTCCCTCCACTTTTAACTCTTGTTTTGATATTTATTAGTTGTTATTTTCACTTTTAACTATTATTTTTCTTTTTCTATTTATTAGTTGTGATCTTCACATTAGCTCATGTTGTGATCTATTCATTTAACCTTTGATTTTTAAAATTGATTTAGATTTTAGTTTTTCAATTATTTTAATTTATTTTTTTATATTAGTTTAATTTTTTCTTTAAATATTATTTTTTAGTTTTTATAATTTATTTAGTCAATAGAATATTTGTTAGACTTTTTTTTTTGTATTTCTCTTATTAATTTTTCATAATAGATTTTTTATAGGTTTTTTTAAATAATTTTTTTTCATATTTGATAAATTTAATTTAAATAAATAATATTTATTAATCTATTTAAAAGATTTTAGTAAATACTATGTTATTTAAATTAAAAATTATTAATAATCTAATTTGTTCACATAAGATTATATTTTAAATATCCACTTTTAACTATTATTTTTCTTTTCTTATTTATTTAAAAAATAATTACTTGTGATCCTTACATTAGATTATGTTGTGATATCTATTTATTAAACTTTTGATTTTTTAAATTGATTTAGGTTTTAGTTTTTAAATTATTTTAATTTTTTTTTATATTAGTTTAGTTTTTTCTTTAAATATTATTTTTCAGTTTCTATAATTTATTTAGTCAAGAGAATAATTTTTAGAGTTGTTGCTATTTTTCATATTATTATTGTTTATTTCTCTTATTAATTTTTTGTAATTTTTTTTAGGGTTTTTTTTTAAATGATTTTTTTTCATATTTGATAAATTGAATTTAATTGTAAAATTTTGAAATTATTGAACACGTTTTTTAAGCAATATTCAAATTTTCTAAATATTGTAAATTTTATATCTATATTTTAATCTTTAACATTTTTGTTTTTGTATTTTCATTTTTAAAAAATTTATACTTACATTATTTAATGTTCATTCTACATTTTTCTCTTAAATCTTATTTCCTATCGGCGCACTCGTCGCATGTACAAAAGCATGTGACTACTAGTTTTTTTTTCGCATTTTTAAATTTGTAAAACTAATATTATTCTTCAAACTTACTTTTTTGTTGGTTTGGATCGAGTAGTCAACAATTTATATTTATATTTATATTGGAAAAGGTAGAAACAAATACTTCGTTGATTTAAATAAATTTTAGAATTGTTATTTAAATATTTCTTAAAATAACATAATCCTTAATCTTTTCTTTTTTTAAATTCTATTCCAACTATCTCTATTCATTGTCCCTATAATAACATATCATTCTCTCTCTTTTAAATTTCTTCGTATCCTTCATTTCTATCTGTAAATCTCTATTATCATTATCTCTGTTTTCAATTTGTCTTCATATATATAAATCTCCATCTTCCTTCTTTTCTAACTATTATGAGGAATATATCTCTTTAACACTCTCTTTAATGTGTCTTTAAAATACAAATAATAATGACTTCCTTTTTTGGATATACATGGCTTAACAAAAGAATCACGCGGGCTCCAGCAACTTTGTCATTGCTCCTTTGTCACCGCAATGTACTTCCATTAGTGTAGTCTTTTGAGCTTCTTGAAAGAACCTATAAATTTTAGTGGCCAACACTCAAACAACGTTGTGGCTAGCCTAGGGACATGAAGTCCCCATGCATTGGTTATTAACTAGCAATAGGATCACTACTTCATGTTCATCAATGCACATCTATTAGTTTGTTTCTTACTTCTCTAAATTTTATTTTTTCCATCTTATTTCTATTTTTTATTTTTGCAATCCACAACATTGCAACCATTATGCACTTGGCCAGAACTATGATGCTTGTGTCTCTTGTTCAATTTGGAAAAACACATGAGTTTGGGTTGTTTGTTCTTTTTTAAGAAATAATTTAAGTTGTTTGATTCATGCATTTTGTAGTCTAGTTTAGTTTAAGCATGTAAGTTTTCAAATTTATGGAAGCTAGTGGTTTCATGAATATACTAAGAGGAGTACTCCTAGTAAAGTGGGTTCTAATATTTGTACGCTACATTTTGCAAATTAAAAATTTAATGGAAAATCATCTAATTGTTCAAATTTTTTTGGAAAAAGGTTAGCAATTAGATCAATCTTGCAAGCATGTTGGTACTGTAATCACCCAAAATTGGTCAATCCTTCAAATGCAGAATTATATCTCATGGTGAAGGTTCAAATTGAATTAATTGAATCAAAGAATAAAATGAATTAATTCAAATCAATTATTACAACCCATTTGAAAAATACACATGAATATTCATTTCAAATAAATTGAAAATTGACATTTATTGTAGTGCCTCTTGTGTTTGTAGTCTATACCTTGTTTGTTTTTTATTCAAGAGATACTTGTCACTCTTTTTGTTTATATACTTTGAGACAACCTGAGGGTCAAATGTTATACTTGGATTCAGTACCATAGATGCTTTACTGCTATGCTATTTAATTTATCATATTTGCATGTTGATGCTCTTTTGAGATGACATTAGATCTATGATGATATCTGGGTATATGGTTTAGTGGACATATTTGTTGATTATGTTATGAGATGGATTCTATGCTATGGTTATTTACTTCATTCCTAGTTTTTTTTACGCTTTTTGCAAACGTGAGTGATGTAAATAGATTAATTAGTTAATTAATATTTTAATTGCTTCGACTACTATATTATATGCAATTGCACTTGATAGTGTGTTTTAGAGTGCAAGAATTATATCCCTAGCAGTGGCCTATGGAGTTAGTGATTCAGATGTTCATATTTTACCAATGTCATCCTTGTTTGGTTGACGTACCCTTATTTTAGTTGTTTAAATTAAAACCTTTAAGTGATTAGTAAATCTGAACTCATATGCATTATGTGATTAGACTAGTGAGTGTGTTTGTGCATTTAGAGGTTCGCTCTGTCGCGAAAGTGTTAAGTGATTTTTTGTGATTTTGGGTTTTTGGGTTTTAAATCTTTTCGGATTTAATTTTTGGCAGCTTTGCCTTAGGTGAATTTTCATTATGGATAAAAACCTGTTTTCATTTGGGTTGATTCGGAGTTTAGCTACTCCAACTGGCTGTTTGCCATAATTGACTATTCACTTGAAAAGTGAATAAGTATTGGAAAAGTGATTTTATTATTCACTTCTCACATTTTAGAAATAGAATTTGAGAGAAAATTTGAGAAATCCTCTTCTAAAGGATTGGCTTTTTGTTCATTCTGGGAGCTGTGAGCATGGGAATTTTGCAAGATCAGTCTAGTTGGATCTAGCTTAGGAAGACCTTGCTTTGCTGTCACTTTCGACAGATTCAGCAGGGTATTTGTTTCATCCGGTTGTTTTTAGTATTTGTCCCTTTGTTGACAGGTAAGGCTTTACAGTTTTATTGCTTTTACTCCATTTCAGCTTCCGTTTCTTTTAGCAGTATGTTAGGAGGCTGTGAACTAGTGTTCCACTCCATTTTCATATGCTAGTTCTACCTAGTTGGTCAGGTATAAATGTTTTCCCTATTTGTGAAATGGGGGTTTGGGTTTTTGAGCCATTTATGCTGGCCATTTTTGCATACGGTGTCTGATTTTAGTTATTTTTTGATTTTTAGAGTTTTTGCACCCAAAGGCCAAATGGGTTTTAATTTCATTTTTTTTCAAAATCTAGAGTTTTTGCCTCGTTTGCGTGCTTGCCCTATTTTCTTAGGTTTTCTCAACACAATCTGGTTCATGAACCTGGATGATCCATTTGGATATCTATTAGACCAATTTTGCAACTTTTGTTGCATTGGGATGCGTGTAGCATCTGTCATCCCAATTTTGTTTTTTAATTGATTGACTTTTTGTTTGGGTTCTCATCCAGTCCTTGTGTTCATCTTCGTGATGGTGGTGTGCCACACATGAGTACATATGTCGAGTGACCTGTGGGGCCCGATCTTCCATGGTACTTTTGAAAGTTGTGATCATTAGGGTTGGGTTGGGAATTTGCATGCCTATGGGAACTCATCATTGGATGAGCATGGGTAGGGTAGGGTAGCTTACGGAGGGGGCTTCTATCTACCCAACCTAGTGCCTATTTCCCGAGGGTTGGTGTGTAGAAGCTTTGTAATTAAGTGATAATTAAATTTAAATATTGGGTGGTAATAAAATCTAAAGATAATAAAATGATTCAGGATGTGCTCCTTTCAATGGGAAGTGGAGAGTTGCCACTACTAGCTTGGGCTTGTCGATGCCAAGCGACTCTCCATGATGTTAGTCCCTACTTAGTAGCCCTTTGAGATGTCTAACCAAGACCTGTAGTTTATGCATTGTCTTTGTCTTGGTTTCAATCATCATACTGCTTGGCGTGTGTGTTAGCCATGGATGTTGTTCTACATGTGTTTGTGTTTGAATCATTATCTCCATCATCACGGTGGGAGTGGACCTATGGGTGCCATGTGGTTGGGAGGCGTAGCTACCTTCACCACTACTAGGGACCAGTGTACAAAGACGGTCTATTGTCCTAATGCGATCGTTGCTGGATGTGTTCACTTGGTATATCGGGTTCTGGAGTATGCTTTATTGTGATTTATGCTTTCATTGGGATGTTTTCTTGTCATGTTAGATGATCTTAGTTTTGATGCATTCCTTACTATGATGTTTAGCATATGATAGATGATGTATCTACCAGTAGGATTATCTTATGTTTTTTTACTAGCATGTTAGATTTCCTATGCTTTTGTAGCATGTTTACTAGTGACATTTATGTTATGATAGTACTGATAATTCAATCAGTAGCTTGGGAATGTTACGCGCGGGGGATGGCTATGACCCACGATGGTCTAATGATGTTATTATGGTTGGGAGGAACCACATTCTTAGTTTGGTTATTTTTCTCTTTGCGATGTTATTTATGTTTAAATGCAATGTTGCTTTCAGTATACTATGATGTTTCTTTCTGTTATTTCCTTCAATGTTGATTAGATGGTTAGGTTTTAGCTTTCTGTCTTTCTATTTATGTTGAGTGTTATTGCTTCAAAATGTGGATATGGTACTCCCTGGTGTGGAGGAACTTTGTTTCGTAGTTTCCTTAGCTTTCTGTTGTGTTTTGTGTTTGCATGTTGATTTAAGATCTTGTGTGAGATTGCACTTTCTTGCACAAGAATGCAAGTCTTTGCATGACACAGTGGGTTTCTTCGCGTAGCTTTGCACTTCTTCGCATGAAACCTAACACCAGTTTATGTTGTTGGAGTGCACTTCCTTGCATGAAAATTCACTTCTTCTCATAACACTATGCACTTCTTCACGCGAGAATCTGGTATTATTTTCCTTCGCGTGAAAAATAGGGGCTATCTAGGGCTGTCAAAGAAAAGTTTGGAAACTGGTTTTGGACACCCTTTTTGGTTTTAAACCTTCCTAGTTTAAAACAGATTTCCTAGGGGTTTAATTTCTTATACTTAAGATATATTTTAATATATGTGATGATTCATTTGAGATAGGTTCTAGACCTCTATAGGCTAAGATAAAGATTCTAGGAAATTTTAGGCTTCAGAAATTCAGACTTAGCCAAATTTCAAGGCTTCGGGATTTCAACCTTAGCCAATTTTTAGGAATCCACTTTTTTCTTTCAACTTGGTTGATCTCTTATGTTTTATTGGTTATGTTTTGGTCAGTGGTGACATTTGGAGATCTGTTAGCATTGGATGTTTGTTAGTCTTCCGTTGTGATCTTTTTGATCTGTGTAGGTTGTTATCATGTGCACTTACACTTGGTTTAAAAAAATAAAAAATTATCTTTCTATATTTCATCCTTGTTCCAAGGCTCTCCGGGCAAGGGCATTACATTTATCTCCAAAAATGAATATTTTATTCATAATAATGGATGGAAATTAATATTTTACTCATAATGGATGGGAATTAATATTTTATTCATAATGGATGGAAATTCATATTTTATCCATAATGGGTGGGTAATCATATTTTACTCAAGGTGGATTCATAAACCATTATTCTATTCAAAATGCACATTATTTTTAATCAAAATGGGTCCTCCATTTTGAATAAAACAATCCAAATGGGACCTTCATTTATGAATTTTTAATTCAAAGTGGATTCGCTTAAAATGATTTTTAATTCATTTTTACCTTCACCATGGTAAGTTTTCAATTCTACCCCAAGCCCTTGGAAGAATCTATAAATACAAGGCATTCTAAGAGCTAAGAGAGAATTTTAGAGCAAAGAAACTCTATTAAATTAAGCATTCTATCTTTCAATTCTAATTCATTTAATTTCTATTATAATTCAATTCTAGCTTAATTGATTTGTTTCTTAGCTTGATTGTACTCCATGTTAGATTGCTTTCATTTATCTTAATTTGAATCTTGCATTCATGCTAGCTTAAATCTCTCATTCTAAGGGGGTCATTGCCACTAATTTGGTCTTAATTCTGAGAGCAATTAATTCTATTTGCATACTCATTCCTTGGAGAGCAATAAGACAGTTTCACAAGTTTTATGCTTAACTTTGATTCATTATATGTATTAACCCTATGATCTAATATCTTATTGAAGTGTGTAGGTTTTGTAGATACAAGATCCACATGCTGTCATGAAATGTGTGTGTGAAATGTGGATCTTGTATCTGCAAAACCAACACACTTCAATAAGACATTAGATCATAGGGTTAGTACATATAATGAATCAAAATTAAGCATAAAACTATTAAATTGTATTATTTCTCTCTAACTAAGGAATGAGTATGTAAATGAAATTAATTGCTCTCAAAATTAAGACTAAATTAGTGACAATGACACCCCTAGAATGAGAGATTCAAGCTAGTATGAATGCAAGATTCAAATTAAGATAAATGAAAGAAATCTAGCATTGAGTACAATCAAGCTAAGAAATAAATCAATTAAGCTATAATTGAATCAGAATAGAAATGAAATGAATTAGACTTGAAAGATAGAATGTTTAATTTAACAAAGTTTCTTTGTTCTAAAATTACCTCCCTTAGCTCTTAGAATGCCTTGTATTTATAGATTTTTCCAAGGGCTTGGGGTAGAATTGAGAATTTACCATGGTGAAGGTAAAAATGAATTAAAAATCATTTTAAGGGAATCCAGTTTGAATTAAAAATTCATAACTGAAGGTCCCATTTGGATTATTTTAATCAAAATGGAGAAATCCATTTTGAATATAATAATGAGCACTTTGAATAGAATAATGATTTGTGAATCCACCTTGAATAAAATATGATTATCCACCCATTATGAATAAAATATGAATCTCCATCCATTATGAATAAAATATTAATTTCCATCTATAAGAATTTGCCTTAGGGAAAAACCACCCAAGACCAAGTAGCTCAAGCATAAGTACAACAGTAGACCAAAGAGAGTATGACCATGATAATGATATAATATCCATTCAATATGGATGAGAGTACACTAGGAGTGCCTTCATATAAAGGCCTCTGAAATGCTTCTAGAATGCATAGGAATTAGCAACATGATAAGTCATACAACCAGACATATGTCCACCAGATATAGGTTATCCTCCATTAAGCACATGAGTAAGTGCGATGATGAAAGGATAAGCCTACAAAGGTGTAGCATGTAAAATAATGTTGTAGACACCATGTGCTACATTAGGAGTGTGAATAACTGTGTTGTCTACATGACAACTCAGTTAATTATGCAAACTCCAATGTTGTAGACACCATGTGCTGAATTAGAGTTGCTTACTCCATTTTTATCAACATGACAACTCATAAGAGTACACAAACTCCTAAGTGTCTCACATAAGAAATAATAAAATAATGCATCAACCTAAGTAAACTTAAATAAAGTGTAATAAGTAAATACTTATTTACACCAACACCCCCCATTAAGTGCAACTTAGGGGAATGCACTTAATCTTACGAAAGCTAGGATGAAATGCATGATGGGTCCAGGCTACTAGGCCATGTTAGGTACCCATGTACATAATTGAATGCAATCTCTCATAAAGCGAAGAAAGAGGGAAAAGCTCATGGGAAAAACCCTCCCCCAAAAAGAGAGATGAAAAAATTGGATGCATGGATGGATGGAGTAATCAAGACACCCCCCCCCCAACTAGTAAATTTAGGCTTAAATTTTGACACGAAAAGGTCAAAATTGTGACTAGAGTAGGTCAAATAGGCAACTAAACTTGTTGTCGATCTTTTTTAGTTGGTCTTTTGACACAGACATTTTGCGTCAAAATTTTGACTTCATAAAGGTGGAGTTACCAACACAAATTTTGTCGATTTCCTTAGTCCAACCCGAACTATTATTTTCCCATTCGCAAGCATCGCTGGTCAAAATTTTGACGTAAACCCCTTCACCTGCGATGGCCAAATGACAAATTTTGCATCAAAATTGTGACCAACACCCATTAATTTTCTATACTAGTGCCATACATTCAATGTCAAAGGGAAGAAATGTGCATCAAAATTGAGACCAACGCTAGGCAGAAATTTAGACGAGCAATGCCAATTATTGTAAAAGCTTTGCTCTCATAGGAGCCTTCTAAACTGCACAAAATTTGATTCTAAAGCATAATTTCTTGGTGCATGAGAGTCAAGGTATCATGCACATTTCTACCTCCACACCATTGTTTTGTTCATCACATGATTTAAATCTTACAAAACAATGGGAAGGAGGAAGAAATGTACACGATATCTTGAGTCTCCACCGAGCAATTATGCTTTACAACTCAAATTTTGTGTAGTTTAAAAGGCTCCTATGAGAGCAAAGCCTTTGCAATAATTGGCACAACCTATCTAAATTTTGGTTCTTGAGACACCATTGCTTATGAAGACTACAGGGAAAAATAAAATTAGGAAAGAATTATTTATCAGGAATGAAAGCCAATAATTTTACTAACTAATCTCTATTTTTCAAATAGATAAATGTGACAAAAAAACATACAGTCCCAATTGCATCATCATAAGAGCTTATATATAACTATAACTATAACTATGTCTAAAACCAACATAATTTATAAATGTCCACAATTCAAAGATTATCCCTTGATGTTTTCTTTAATGCAAACTTTTAAGTCAACTATGTTATCGCCCTGGATGATGTAATACCAAACTGTCATTAGACTAAAGACTGTAGCGAGATTTACAAATGCAAGGAGAACCACCCAACTAAAGTAGAAAATGACATGAAAAGTTAACAATCTATCAATTGACACCTTTAGATGAAATATTTCTAGCAATTGAACTGTACATTATAGAAACAAAAATTGCCTTAAAATTGACACCTCACTAGTTGTAGTTCATTTGCATCTGTAATGGCTTCACAAAAATGGAAAGCTTACGATTTGTCAAGAACACAAAAGGCACTTGTAGTTTAGCTGCATCAATAAAAGTAAAGTAGTTCAATTGCACGGTGAGGGCAAGAGACTGTCAATATTGATTGTGGAGTTGCAAATAGGTAAGTGATAAACATAAAAAGGTAGTACAAGGCACCATTTGCCATGTTCTAATATGATGAACTACCTTGGAGCTGGCTCTAAACCTTGATTTCTTAAAGTTGGATTTGATCCAACGATACCATTATATGGAGGAGGTCCCACACCCCACTTTCCTTTTGATTCTGAAGGCGTAACAGAGCATCTTCGCTAGTTGATCTCCCTTGCGAGCTCAACTAAAAGAGAATTCCTGATTGAAGAATGTTGAAGATAGTCACGATGTGCCTATTACTAATAGGCACATGGTAACTATCTTTAACATTCTCCTATGACTCTTGTGGTTCTAATCTTATAACATGAGGCTTCCTCTTCTTTTTTTGAGCATAAGGCTGATGTGGCCCTATAATAAGAAATAAATGGGTTTAATTTTGATTATGTACAACACAAAGAAAACCAAAATGTAATAACAATTTTTAACAGAGAAATGAACTATATAAACTTATAAAGCTCATAATAATAATAGGCCATAAACAAGAGCTAAATTTTGAGTAGACAAAGTCTGGACACATGAAGCGTACCTGATTGATCAAAACCAAATCACTGCCAAGCCTTTTAACCACTCCTTAATAGCACTTTCTCTATCACCAAGTTTGCAGCAGGGTTTCTATTTACTTTTGGATCTAACGTTAATATGGCATCTCCATCCAAAAATTTCTTCAAAGCCTGAAAGATTTATACATGAAGAGATCAAAAACTCAAAATCTATCATGAGAAATAGAGCTCCAACACTGATAGTTTATACAATCTATGAAATCAAAAAAGTACTTGCATATAAACTAAAACTATAAGTTGGAGAAGTGAGAATGGAATTGTATCCCAAATGCTTGAGAAGTAGTCAAATATGTTATATTTTTGAAATATACATGTTAAATTTTGAGTATTAATTAAAACTGTACATTAAAATTTGTAAAATCGAATCTCTTTCTTCTTTATTTTTAACATGGTAATTTTTTTAAAATACAAAGCTCGTTGTCTTAAATTTGCACATATATGCATACCTATATAAGGACTACATAACACTAATATTTAGTTTACACATTTATAAAAAGGCTTTAGAAACTTTCAAACTAATGCAATCTTTGGGTATAAAGTTAAATTCCATGACTATTAAATAGATATATTGAGCAGAAAGTTGGTTTTCATCGACATATAACAAGGCAACTAACATGTATACTAGTATCATTAGTTGTAGCATCTAGGTATAGACTCAAGAATAGTAGGGCATTTCCTTTGTAGGGCTTCACTGCATACAAAAAAGAGGTTTGAGAGCAGAGAACATTGAGCACATTTAATTGATAAATGTTTTTAAATATAACAAATAATTGAATTCTAACTTTTAGCTCTACCAATAACACCTAAATAACTATCACGAATCATCCTTTGCTTGGCTCAACTTTTGCTAAAAATTCAACATATGTATTGGCAATATTTGAATAATGGTGTGAATACTGAAGTTCACCTTGGAATATAAACAAAATAGCTAAAAATAGCCTTAGTGGACTTCTGATTTTGCCTTTTTACAACCTCCTTATGGATTTCAAAACTAGAACATTACAATGTATCTTAGATATACAACAATTCTTAAGATATATCAAAGCCTTACAATGGAGAAGAAGCCTCAATAGATGATTTTGTTTCTGCCTATAGTGGTGAACAATATGAATATGATTACCTAGATGCTTCAGAACAAGGGACATTTCAGTGGCGAGAAAAGAGGAGACAAGTGCCCTATAAAGAGGAAGAGGGTTTCATGGCTGAATTAGGATTTGATTCTTCCACTAATCCTGTGATTGAAGCTGAAATAGCTAACAAATTAAAGCATTACACACACACACACACACACACACACACACACACACACACACACACACACACACACACACACACACACACACACACACACACACACACACACACACACACACACACACACACACACACACACACACACACACACACACACACACACACACACACACACACACACACATGATAACATTCATATATATTAGAGAAAAATCACCACATACAGTAATGAATGTAGACATAGTTGAAGCCTTCAAACCATAGCAATTTAGAATGGCCAAATGAACAAATTAGAAACGCTAACAATTGCACCGATTTTTAAACATGTGAAGCTAAAAATGATAGACATGGAAAATGAAACAACAAGAAAACCCTACGTATGGAGGAGAAAATAATAGAAATATTTCCTCTGATTTGGATGAGAATTAGTAATCGAAAATTTGCAAAAATTGTAAACCCGACCAGCGAGGCTGACAATTTGTTAGTGGAAATAGGCAAAATCAGGAGCAAAGCTCCCACATATAAGCCTATCAGCTTAAAATTAACTTTATCATGTGTTATTAGATAAAAATTATATATTTAATAGTGTAATATTTTGTTGACTATATTTCTATATTATGTCACATTCTAACAATTTTCTTAGCTAGAAAAATAGAGGAAATATTCTTAGGAAGAAGAAAGAGAAACATGATATATTCTCTGAATTGGTTCTAAAGATAAAGACATTCAGAATCAGATACACCTTCTACTATGGCTTCTCAATGAGTGTGATGTAAAATTGTTTTCAATTTATCACTTAAGAAACTAATTATCAAAAATGATAATTAAGCAATTTTCTTTGAAAATAATCTTAACAATGCAATTGACAATACAATCATTACAATAAACCTTTGAAAACATTATTCCCAAACCAAAGCGTTTTCAAATGCAACAATAGATTTCATCCTTTTGATTATACCACAAATAACACAACACAATAGGGAGAAACTACAAAAAATGAATTGGAAGAAGAAAGAAAAGGAACCATAATGAAAATTTGTTACTATTTCTCAAATGGCTCTGGTGGTACATATAGTTCATTCACAACAAAATTTGAATTTTTTCATTGTTGTTCAAATTTTTAGGAAGAGATTGTCTTGTTATTTATAGATCCTTGTTCATGTAAGTTTGGTAGGAAAGATATGGGTGAGATGCTCCTCCCATTTGATCAAACATACCTTGTTTCAAATATGATGAACTTAAAGGTGCTCCAACTCTTGGAGTTCCTCTATCTTCGTTCTGGTCTGAAATGTTGGAAATAAAATTGGACAGCCAGTTTGAATATGAGATGGACTAAATGAGATTGATGAATAAATTTTAGGAAATATATATTTTGTCATTTTGTATTTTTTGTCTTATTATTCTATGTTCCAAAAGATAAAACAAGATTACTAAAATGAAAAGATGAATTTTATTTATATCTTGTATTTTTTAATTTTTTTTGGTAGGATTTGGAATCATATTTAAGCAACGAAATTTGGTATTATGAAGAGGATAGTTATTCAAACAATTTTATTGAAAGACAAGCTCTTATTTTTACCTAGTCTATATAGATTGCAGAAATTTATTTCTAATTTAGCATTCTTTTATTTTAGAAAAGTAAATTAAATATTATATTTCATTTTTAATATATAAATTAGTATAAATACTTATAAAAATAATAGTTGTATATTTTATGTTTTTAGTTTTTTCAGTTGTTGTGAAATTCAATTTTTTTAGTTCATTTGTGTATTTTTAGATGATTCTTGCATAAAAAATTAGCTGCCTTGTTTTCATTTTTCTTTTGTTGTTTGTTTTTTCAAATCAACTATGTGCATATTTTAGTCTATATGAATTATACAATTTTTTTTATTTTATTGTACTTGTTGTAGGCAATACTATTGCATTCAGTTGCATCAACTAATCAATTAATTCTCACCAATCAAGTCACTTTATTTTTTAAGTTTGAAAAATAATAATAGTTTTTGTAAAGTTTTTTTTTTTAATAAATTTTTTCTAATAAAAATGTCATTTATTTGAAAGCTCATTGGTTGAAAAAAAATTTGTGTTATATGACTTGCTTTCTTCATACTCCAATTTTTTCGCCTTTTTTCACAAGCATGATGTTATTTATATATTTAAAAAATATTTTTAATTATGAAAAATAACGTGTATCAATATTTAGTTTTTTTATATTAATTTCAATTGATTGTTCTTTACTTTGATATACATTTTTTTCCTAATTTTTTTTTGCAAAAACTTATTTTTTTATATTTCATGAAAATTTTGACTTATTTAAAACAAAAACAAAATTAATTTACAATGCATATGTAATATATTCATATTTTTATTTAAATTATAACTATATTAAAACAATAAAAAGAGTGATTATTTTTCTCATTCTATTTTCTATTTTTATTATAATGAAATTCTTCTTATTATTTTTTAATATTTATAATTAAAGATATTTTTATAATTTTGAAGATTTTATTCATATTATAATTACCACTATTTGTTGTACAAAAAAAATTGTGATATTTCATATTATATTTTTTCACTATTGAATTGTATATCATATTATATTATTATATTATTTTGATTATTATATAGTTATAATTAAGTACTAAATTTAAATGGCAATTACTATGTGGCACTTGTTTTGGAAAAGTAAATTAACTAATATATTTTAATTATTTTATCAAAGATATGAGCAGAGTATTTATCTAATGACTTATTAATGACTTATTAGTAGTTGTTTTCCAATGAATAGTTTCTATGACACACTAATTTGTGAGTAATTTGTTTGCTATTAGAATATTATTATTGTTATTATTTAAAAAAATTGAATTAGTTAATTAAAAGTAAGATTTATTTTCCCATGGATTATCAGAGTTGTTTTCTTCTTCACAAATAATGCATTTTTTTTATTGAAGTATAGTTCATTATCCAAGACCCCTTGAAATCATTTTGTAAGTGCTTAAGATCATAACTTGTACTAATCAATAATAGATAATTCATCTCTAATTCACATATGACTTACTAATCAATAATAGACAATTCATCTCTAATTCAAGTATGACTTAATTTTTTGAAATGTACAAAAATAAATGTACCACAACCCTCCTTGAAAAATAAGTAGTGGATAAGATATTAAAATAAGAAAAATTTATATGAATTTAGTTGTTTCTAAAATGACTTAAAAAAAACTTTTCTTATTTTTATTATACATTTGTTTAGAAACTTTTCTTGTTTTCTACAAATGGGTCATTGAAGGGTTTTTGGAAGAAGGAAAGATACAAATGAACTGTACTTCTTTGAAATCTTCTCATCATTTCATTTCATTTGAATTTTCTTTTATTTTCCTTTGGATGCTTCATCATCTACTTGTGTTGTTGTACCTTCTTGTTTTGCTTGTATTTTCTAGCATATGTTTTACACCTATTTTGTAAATAAAAATGAAATTGGAAGAAAAATGCCCCTTATTTTTCTATTTGTTTGAATTTAGGGTACTCCAAATTGGTGCAAATTGAGAATAAAAGTCTTTGGTTGATACCTACAAAACCCTCTTTTACATCCCAAGTTCTAGACATTCTTTCTCGTATGATATCTCTCTTTAAAATATCACTTCTATTTTGATTGTTGTATGGATATTATCACTTTATTTTATCATATATTTTTTAGATTTTCTATCAAACTAAAGAAATTTACTTCCTTATCAATAGTAGATTAATATTATCTAAGCAATTTTCTTGAATTTAGATTTCAAAGCATGAAGACTTTATATAATTTAAAGTATGTGTCATTATAACTCTCACAATTTATGAATATTTTTATATTATGTGCATAGTTATTTTTTCTTTTCTTTTCTTTTCTTTTCACTTCGCACATTGAAGTTTTGGTTTTTTAATAAATCAAGAAACCAATTTGTCATATTTTAAAATTATGGATTAAAATGGAGAAATATTCCTCCCATAAGACCTTTGTTTTTTGTGTTTATATAGTTTTAAATATAAAATATTTATATAAATTTATAGCTAACACATAAAAGTTCTTTCAAGTAATTATATCAAAATTTAATACTTTTAAATTCTAATAATTGTTATGCCAAAAAAAAAGAATGGAAAGTTGCTTTATAGTATAAATTTTATAATAATAACTTATTTGCATACAAAGTATTAAAGTAATAGAATGTAAAGTTTATATAAATGAAAGTAGAATATTTCAAAAAAAATTAGATTTTTGTTATAAAATTTAGTAATTGTTATTTAAATGAAAAATAAATTTTAAACTATGTGTGGGAACTTTGTTACCCTAAAACTACTTTTCTAGCTAGAAAATTGTCAGCTCTTGTCATTAATTATTTTCTACGAGATTTATCTCACTCAAACTTTAATTCTTATTTTTTTATATTTATTTAATTTAATTAGCTATTATCTACATTGTTAACTCTCTTTTTTTCTTATTTATTTATTTATCTCCATTTTAAACTCTTGTATTTAATTTATAAGTTAATTTAGCTATACTTTTGACTCTTTTTTTTCTATTTATTTAGAAAGTTAATTAGTTGTTATCTCCACTTTTTACTCATATTTTTCTTCCATTTTATTTAATTTTAATTTTTAAATTTGATTAAAGTTTTAGTTTTTAAATTATTTATTATTTTTTTTTTTTACTTTAAATATTAATTTTTAGTTTAGCCAATAAAATATTTGTGGGAGTTCCTATTTTTTTACTATTTTTTTATATTTGTTATATTATTTTTTTTTATTAATTTTTGAAGATTTTTTACAATAATTATTTTAGTCATACATTTAGGCCAATAGACTTTAAATTACTTAAGTTTTTAGTTTTTATAATTATTTTTTAAAGATTTAGTTTTTAATTTATTTTTAAAATTAGTTTAGTTTTTACTTTAAATATTGATTTTGAATAAAAATTTAGTGATTAGATTAGGATTAGGATATTTGTAAGATTGAAGTTTTAGTTTTTAAATTGTTTTAATTTTATTTTTTAATAAGTATGTTTTTAGTTTAGCCAATATGATATTTGTGGGAGTTGTTTTTTTTTTTTTAATAATATTTCTCATATTGATTTTTCATAATAGTTTTTTTACATTGATTATTTTTTTTCATATATTTAAGTTGTTAGATTTTTAATTAGTTTAGTTTTTCATTTTTAAAAATGATTTTATTCATATATTTAAGCTAATAAACTTTAAATTAATAAGTAGGAGATATTTTTCCACAGCAGGTTAAATTGTGATATTGGTATCAGGGTTTAAGTATGTAGTTTTTGAGTCAAACTCATTGACTCATGTTAAATGAGTACTGATTTACAAGAATCCATCACTCATGATAATAAATAGAACACTTAGTAGTCATTGGATCTAGGTGATGCTCACAGAGGTGAAGCATTGAGACTTCCCTTTGTTATGGGAATATTTTTTAGATGATAATTTTTTAATATATAATAAATTAAATAAGTAAATATTATTTATCTGATTTATTACAAAATTAAAATTTCTTTTACTTAAAGTAAACATCTATCGACTCATTGTTACAAGTACAAAAGCTTGCAACTACTAGTTTTAAATCTTCATTTAGCATAATTTAATCATAATATTAATCATTGATAATGAGATTTGTATATAAAATAAATAGTAATAGCTTTTAATTTTAACAAATAAGTTTAAATCTTTAGTAAAACTAAACAATACCTATAACAATAAACCTAAATTTAATTCTCACCTAAAGTAAATTTTTTAAATTCAAAATCTATTTTATCATACCTTTTTGAATTGTCTATCAAAGTAAAGAAATTCACTTCCCTACAAATAGACTAATATTGTCCAAGTAATTTTCTTGAATTGAGGAAAAATTATATAGTTTAACTCTTAGGATTTATGAATATTATTTATATTGCACATATATATTACTTTTTCTTCTCTTTTTTAGTTTATTTTCTATTTTATTTTAATAAATCAATAAAGTAATTTGTTGTATTATAAAATTATAGATTAAAATGGAGAAATATTTCAACATTTGTTTGTTGTGATTATACAATTTTAAATATAATATATTTGTATAAATTAACAAAGTTTCCTAATAAATTCAAATAATTAAATCAAAATTTAATACTCTAAAATTCTAATAATTGTTATGCAAAAATTTAAAAAAATAGAATAGAAAGTTGTTTTATTGTGTAGATTTTACAATAATAACTTATTTGCATGTAAAATATTAAGGAATAGAATGTAAAGTTTATATAAATGATTTGCATGTAAAAGATAAAATTGGAATTTAAAAAAGAAAAAAAAATTAAAAGTATTTTAAATCTAAATTTTTATCACAAGTTTTAGTAATTGTTATTTTAAATGAATTAGTATAAATATCTTAAATAAATCTATCTAATAAATTCCCATAGATATCCACTACAAAATAATTATAATTTAATTTACTACATCTAAAATAATTTTTATTTCATTTTATCTCCATTTATTTAGCTTTTTGCTAACTTAAGCGTTCTATTTTAATTTCTTAAAAAATAGATGATTTATATTTCCAAATATAATAATTTATATGGATATTTTATGTGGTATTTATTAAATTATTTTTAAAAGTATATTCTATTTATAATAAAATTTAAACTTTTGACATGTAGATGGTTGTCAAATTTAACCTAGAAGAATAAAAGTTAACATTAACACGGTCACACCATCTCACTCCCCCATTCTGCCATTGTAGAATGCCTATTGACATTAATAAAATAATTTCAAATTTAATCTTTTATCTTCATTTAGCACAATCTAATTATAATATTAATCATTTAAAATGAGTTTTACATATAAAATAAATAGTATTAGCTTTTGATTTTATCAAATAAAATTAAATAATAACTCTAACAATAAACCTAAATTTGACTCTCATGTAAAGTAAATCTTTTTAATTCAAGGGAAAGTAAAAATGAGGAATGAAGCAACATTAACAAGATTTTCTAAATTTCAATATGTTTTATTTCATAATTATGTAGAATTATGTAGAGAAGTTAAATCAATGTTCAAATAGTCAAGTGTAACTTTAGAGAAGTAAATAAAACTTTATATACTTAAATCAAATTATATATAATCATATGCTAGAATTATGTTTGTGCATGCTAAATTGGTGTTTTCAATTAGTTTTCAAATACTCATCATTTTCAAATTGAGCATTTGACAACACCCTCAAAAATATGTATGCAAGATGTGAATCATTATGAACAACCCTCAAACTGCTCAACAAAATACCTCCAAAAAATTAGTCACTTCACATACTGTAGTAATTATTTGACATGCCCAAAATTTATATGTTAAAGAAGCTTTGAAAATGGTGGACTAAATGTAGTTAGCTAGGTGTAAAGTTTGTCTCTGCAACCTTCATTAACTTCCTCATAGCCCTAGAGATTTGGAATCACACATGAATGTTCATCAGATCTCACAAGATGCATAGAATTTTTTACTTGGACTCCTATAGAAGACATGGCAAAAAAGTGTGGAATCATAGACATTGCACAAAAATTGTTCAACATGACACTTCATACTTTTTTCATTTAATTGAGTAGATTACATGTTGTGCAAAAAGAGAGTGTACAAACTATGCAAAAAAATATTGTAAATTTAACAAACTTTTTGAACATTCCTCCTAGCTTGTGTGAAAATAGTTGACAAGTGATTGAAGAACCTATTAACTATTTTTACACTACATATGCAAAATTTTCTAAAGTTTTCCTAATTTTATTGCCTATGTGAAAATAAGTTCAGATTGATTTCATACATCATTGCTCATTAAGTAGCAAATTAACAAATCATGGTTACATATAGAGTTGAATTATTAAATGGAACTTTGAACATTGTTAATTTCAAGGTATTCAGAAGGTCTAAAGATTGCATAAAATCAAAAAGAATACATCTACAAAATAGGGTTTTATTCCATTAAAGGAAAAACACATAATGTTTGTTCCACACAAGTCGTGGTAACTTTTTGAAAATAAAAAATTTCTTCTTAAAACTTTTAATTCTTTTCATTACATTCTCAAGCAACTATAAAATATGTAAATAAGCAATAAACACTGATCATTCAACAAAGAATAGAAAACATTGAAAGAAATCAATGGTTTTGCCATTGCCTAGTATAGAGGCAGCCATGTTGAACTTGATAGAGACCTCGAGTTCTCACATCCTTGTTGTAACCTGTAGAGAAAAGAAGAATATTGTTAGTCACATGAAATGATTGAGCTTAGGAAACAAAGACGTATCAATCAATGTTATCTATTCTAGTTGAACAAAAGTAGTTTACATCAACCACATGCATATAGGGAAGAAGGAGAAAGTGAAAAAACATGTTTTATACTAATAAGTTTGTTTCATGTGCAGATGCAGGTATGAAGACTTAAGGTTGTTGAAGGATCATGCATAAGTTACACGCATGAAACCTTTTGACTAAATCATGTAGAAGCAAAGACTAAAGATCTTGGGGAGACTGTTGAGGGGGCATACATAGATTGTTGAGGGGGCATACATAAATTATAGATATGAAACCTTCTAGTTGAACCATAGTAGAAGATTGAAAACATGAGGAGATTGTCAAAGGGACATACAAAAGTTCAGGTATGAAACCTTTCAATTGAATCATGAAGAGATTGAAATCACATGATTGGACACAATATTGTTAAAGGGATGTAGCATCATAGCTACAAAACATTTCAACATACCAGATTTAAAATTTTAGAAAAGGTTGAGAAGGATTCCAAATTTTTGTATCAAGAGAGATATTCAACATGGATTGGAAGTCTACAAGTGTACAATCAGAAATAAAGTTTTTCAATTAAAAGGGAAAAGGTACACAAATATGGTCTTTATAAGTTACTCTTTGAGTTTAAATGAATAAGATTTCCTTCTTTCAAGGCTTCATTATACAATTATCAAAGATGAAAGGTCTGTCTTAATTAATAAAAGATTGCTAAACAATGATAAAGAAACTGTCATAATGAAGTGATCATTTGTAATGTCCCCTTTCTAGCATTCATAGCATGATGTTGTCATTAGCCTATTTCCCCATAGTCCCGTAGGCTAACTAGGACATTAAAGGGGCTTAGAGGCCATTTGGCCTAGACAGTTTCAGTTGCAGGTCTTTCTGAGGGGTTCTGAGGCAACTTTGGGCATACTTACTATTTATAGTAAGTCATCTTGGACATGGCTGAACATTCAGTCACAGTAGTATGTCGATGGTAATTGTTTAAAATCGACAGGAAAAATTATTTATCATTGATAAGATTTGTTATGCATTAATAAAGCCATTTTACAAAGTTAAATTTAAATATTTAACTTTATTAATGCATAGACTATAGTTTGTGGGAAATATTTAAATTAAAAGAGTTCCCTTTATTTTTATAACACATTGGAGACATAAGGTACATAAAGGGAGTTATGTTTTATCCCACATTGAGAAAATGAAGGATTGAGCTCTTGTGAGAACACTATAAAAGAAATGGAAGAGCTTTTTTTTGTATGCTTGGATGAAGATTAATGTTATGTTACTGGATATCTAATTATCGGGCTTAGAGGACGGAATCCCTCTTTGCTAGCATTCTCTTTGCTGTTGGAAGACACAGTCAGGAGGATCAAGGGTGTTTTCACTTCAGGAAACACACTGGGTTTCATTTGGGGCGTTTGCATAAAGAAATTTACAAGGGTTTGAGGTGTAGATCTGAAGTTAGTTATTGCTATAGTGCCGCATGAACAGTATTTTGCTACAGTCGGCATGAACATTATTTTGCTACAGTACGACGTGAACAGTGTTGGTATCAAGTTTACTTGTTTTTCTGGCTGATTAGAAGTTTGGAGGGCTGGCCGACTACATCTGCAAAATACTACGACAACTAATTCCAGGTTTCTTCTGTCAAATTTTGATATTTTGCATAATAATTGTTGAATACAAGTCTGAATAGTTGTTGCAACCTTTAAGGCAGCTGTAAGTGCACATGTACATTTAAAAATCACCCTTTATTAGCAGATTGAAAGAGTTTCCAGATTTTTCATATACTATTGAATGTGTGCCAAGTGTTTGTGAAAATGTTATGATGTGTATTATGCATTTTAATGTCACTTCATAGTTGTTCATAAATCTACTCATTGGAAAGCAATTTATTGAGGAAATCAGCTTTATGAGTTTGCATACAAAGTGTTTGACAATATTCCTTAAGTTAAATTTTTGCAAGTCAAAGTTCAAATCAGGGGAGAATATTACAGTGGTATCAGAGCTATAAGTCCTGCCATCCTGTGGAGGTCTTATAGGAAATTTGGAACTGGCGGATAGAGGGGAAAGTGTTTGATGAAATGTCAAAACACTAAAATCAGAGCATTTATGTTTGAGCATGCGACAGGGGCCTTATAATTTCCGCAATACCAAAGCAAGACAAAGTAGGAGTTCATACCTACAAAGCAAACAATCTAGTTCATCCGTACAGGGGGGTATAGAATCCAGTCATACAGACACAGCGGAGGTATTCTTTGATCAAGACAGCAATATGGGTGACCGAGATGACAGGAATACAAGATTAGGTGGAGGCAGGAATGCCGGTCCAGAGCCTAAAGAGGAAAGATTCTTACAGTTATTAGAGACCTTGGTACAGGGACAATGAGTAGCAGAACAAAGGGCACAGGAACAAAATCAGAGATTGGATCTTATGATGCAGATGATGGCCTGTCAAATGGGGTTGAATGCTAACATGGGTGGAGGAAATAATCAGAATGGTAACAATCAGAATGGAAATGATCAGGATGGGACACATAATGGAGATGAACAAGTTGGGAACAATTTCGATCATGCACCCCAACGAGCTAGGACAGTGAGTTCAAGGCCCATGATTCCTACATTTCCTCCTAGAGCTCCAGAGCAGCTCGTACCAGAGCCCTAGATTACTGATATATAGGACAAGTTGAGGAGAGATTGGGAAGCTGGAGGGCCAGATTTTACTGCTGCAATTACCTTTAGGGAGTATATGGATGTGCGGATGAAACATATGCCACGTGGACATGACAGGAACCAGAGCTATGAGCTACGGAAGAAAGTAGGGAGACTTGAGTTACCATATTATGATGGCTCAGGAAAGTCTATAGCAAGAGCTTGGGTTCAAAAGCTTGACACATACTTTCAATTGAACCCTATGCCTGAGGAAGAAGCTATTAAGTACGCAACAATTCATCTGGATGGGTTAGCACACGAGTGGTGGCATCATGGTATGGTCACTATGGGACATGCACACATTACCTCATATGTGGAGTTTACAGAGAGGCTGATTGAACATTTTGATAGGAAGGATCCAGAACTCCATTTCAAGGAGTTAGCTCAGCTTAAACAGTGGGGATCATTGGAAACATACATTTCAGAGTTTCAGATACTTGCAGTGTTAGTAACAGATGTATCTGAACAGAGGATACTAGTTCTATTTATGGATGGGTTAGCTGATCCGTTGAGAGGGTGGATTAAAGCTCTCAACCCTCCCACTTTGCAGGAAGCCATTAAGAAAGCTCGTGACATGGATTCCTCTTCATCTTCAAAAAATAAATTCCAGGCAAAGAGTTTCCCTTCAAGGAAAGATAAGGACAAGAAACCTTTTCATAAAGAGGTTCAGCCAACTAAGGAGGAAAGTAAGAGGTTGGACAATGAGACACTTAATGATCTCAGGAAGAAGAAGCTTTGTTTTCATTGCAGGAAGCCTTGGGATTTGTCACATAAGTGTCCATTGAAAGAAAAAGCTAAGCAAATGGAGTACTTTTCAGCCGAAGGGTCAGTAGATGGAGATTCAGAGCAGTCATCCGAATCAGATGGAGATGATGATAGTTCTTCACAGGAGGAAGCACGCGGTGATAGCACGATAGCTTAGTTGTCAAGTATACAGGAGGCCATCACTTTCAGAGTTAGGGGAACCTTGGATGGACAGAGAGTTGTGGCACTCATTGATACAGGGGCGACACATAACTTCATTGATGAGAAGTTTGTGACACGCAAAGGGCTACATACAGAGGAGCATAGGGGATTTAAGGTGATGGTTGCCGATGGCTTCAAAATTGAATGTACCAAGAAAATCTCCAACTTGCAGCTTCGTTTGGGAGATTATGACACGACAGGAGATTTCTTTGTGGTCAACATTGGTGATCAGGATATGGTGCTTGGGATGAACTAGATGAAGTCTCTGGTAGAGTTTACATTTAACCTTGAGAAAATGGAAATGAGGTTTGAGGCAAATGTTAAGAAGATAGTGCTCAGAGGTTTGTCAGATGGGAGACTTTGAGTGGTGTCACTCAAGCGGATGCAGAGTTTCTTTAGACATGATCAGGTGCAGTGGGTAGCAGAGTTTAGAGTAATGCCTGAGATGACAGAGCAGCATAAACTAGAGTATCCACTTGATGTACAAAAAATAATAACCAAACATACTAAGGTGTTTGGTGAGATACCTCCAGGGAGACCCCCGGATAGGGGAATCGAGCATGTTATTGAATTAGAGGAAGGGGCTAAGCCAGTTATCATCATACCTTACTGCCATCCGAAGAGATATAAGGATGAAATAGAAAAGACAATTAAGGAGTTGATTGACATGGGGCACATACGGCCAAGAAAAAGTCCTTTCGCTTCGTCAGTAGTATTGGTGAAGAAGAAGGATGGTACAATGAGGATGTGCATTGATTATAGGGAGCTAAACAAGAAGACAATCAAGAACTGATACCCTATCCCGCACATCGATGAGCTTATTGATGAATTGCATGGTGCATGTTACTTCTCCAAGATTGATTTGAGATCCGGCTACCATCAGATACGGGTTAGAGAGGTGGATGTGGAGAAGACAGCTTTTAGATGCCACTATGGACATTTTGAGTTCTTAGTCATGCCCTTTGGGTTGACAAATGCCCCTGCCACTTTCTAGTCCTGTATGAATAGAGTGTTCAGAAATCAGTTGAGGAAGTTTGTGTTGATATTTTTTGATGATATATTGATATACAACTGTACTTGGGAGGAACATTTGAAGCATATTGATACAGTGCTCAATATTCTAGAGAGGGAGTCATTATATGCCAAGATGAGTAAATGTGAGTTTGGGATGACAGAGTTGCTCTAAGGCATATTATTAGTGCAGGAAGTGTTTGGGTTGACCTAGACAAGATCAGGGCCATTCTGGATTGGCCACCACCGAGGAACACTTCACAACTCAAGGGATTTCTCGGGCTTTGTGGGTTCTACTGTAGATTTGTGAAGGGATTTTCACAGATAGCAGCACCACTTACAGATTTGACACGAAAAGATAGTTTCAAGTGGTCAGAGAGGGCTCAGGATTGTTTTGACAGGTTTAAGGAGCTGATGAGTACATGTCCTATTTTAGCCATTCCAGATTTCACCAGGCCTTTTGAGCTGCAGTGTGATGCCTCGGGAGAGGGCATAGGAGCTGTTCTCATGCAAGACAAACATCCCATCGCACATGAGAGTAGAAAATTATGAGGTGTGGAGAGAACCTACAGCATCTACGACAAAGAGATGGTAGCAATCATGCACGCGCTAGCTAAGTTCAGGCAATACTTAGTGGGAAGCCGATTCACAGTAAAAACAGATCATAATAGCTTGAAACATTTCCTTGGACAGAAGGACCTTAATGACAGGCAACAGAAATGGGTGAGTAAATTACAGGCCTATGATTTCGACATAGCCTATGTCAAAGGGAAGAAAAATATTGTTGTAGATGCTTTATCTAGAAGGCCTCATTTGCTTGCTGTTGGGATAGTCATGGATGATTGGAGAGAGATGATCTTGGTAGAATATGCTAAGGATAGTTGGGCATCTAGCATTATTGAGGGAGCTATTCAAGATAGTCGATACACTATCGTAAATGATCTGATCATCTACAAGGAAAGGATTTATTTAGTACCCGGGTCTGCTATGAAGCAGAAGATTTTGAGGGCATTTCATGATTCACCAATGGTAGGACATCCCAGATTCTTTAAGACATATCGACAGGTGAGAGAGCGCTTCACTTGGAAAGGACTCAAATCAGAGGTGCTTCAATTTGTTAGGGAATGCCCTGTGTGTCAGCAGAACAAACAGGAACATTCTTTTCCGGGTGGTTTACTACAGCCCCTACCCATACCAGAGAAGAAGTGGGATAGCATTTCCATGGATTTTATCACAGGCCTCCCCAAGGCACAGGGTCAGGATTGTATCTTTGTTGTGGTAGACAGATTGACAAAATTTGCACATTTCTTTGCAATTTCGTCTACATATTCAGCAGCACAAACAATAGAACTATTTTTTCGAGAGGTATTCAGACTACATGGGATACCACAGAGCATAGTCAGTGACAGAGACAACATATTTATGAGCCAATTTTGGCAGGAGTTGTTTAGGTTATGTGGAACAGAGCTCACTCTGGGTACCAGCTACCACCCCCAAACTGATGGGCAGACAGAGATAGTGAACAAATGGGTTGAGGGGTACCTTTGAAACTACATTGCAGGAGAGCAGAAGGCTTGGGTGAAGTGGCTACATCTAGGGGAGTACTGCTATAATACCTCTTTCCATATGTCTATTCAAATGTCCCCTTTTATGGCACTGTACGGGTATGATGCTCCTAATTTATTGGATTTGTTATTTGGGGACAGCAGGGTGCCTAAGGCCAAGGATACTTTGCAGGAGTGCCAGGACATTATGCGATCCTTGAAGGAAAATTTGCAAAAGGCACAAAATCAGCAGAAGCAATATGCTGATCAGCACAGGGTTGAGAGGTCTTTTGAGGTGGGAGATATGGTGTACCTCATGTTATAGCCATATAGACAGTCCTCTCTCAAGAAGAGTGGAGCAGAGAAATTGAAACCATGCTACTATGGACCGTTCAAAGTAATCAGGAGAGTGGGCGAAGTAGCTTATGAGTTGGAGTTGCCTGCAAATAGTAAAGTGCATAATGTGTTCCATGTGTCACGCCTTAAGAAGGCATTGGGTCACAATGTGGTGCCTTCAGTAGTATTGCCACCTCTTGATGATGAGGGAAAGCTTATCTTGGTTCCCGAGGCCATACTTGACTCTAGGGAGAGGGTGCTTCGCAGGAGGACTATCAGGGAGTATCTAGTGAAGTGGAGGAACCTACTTGTCGAGGATGCTACTTGGGAAAATGAGCAGATATTGCAGCATCCAGAGCTGAAATTGCTTAAGGACAAGCAATTTTGGGAAGGGCGGACTGTAATGTCCCCTTTCTAGCATTCATAGCATGATGTTGTCATTAGCCTATTTCACCAAAGTCCCGTAGGCTAACTAGGACATTAAAGGGGCTTAGAGGCCATTTGGCCTAGACAGTTTCAGTTGCAGGTCTTTCTGAGGGGTTCTAAGGCAACTTTGGGCATACTTACTATTTATAGTAAGTCATCTTGGACATGGCCGGACATTCAGTCACAGTGGTATGTCAATGGTAATTGTTTAAAATCGACAGGAAAACTTATTTATCATTGATAAGATTTGTTATGCATTGATAAAGCCATTTTATAAAGTTAAATTTAAATATTTAACTTTATTAATGCATAGACTATAGTTTGTGGGAAATATTTAAATTAAAAGAGTTCCCTTTATTTTTATAACACATTGGAGACATAAGGTACATAAAGGGAGTTATGTTTTATCCCACATTGAGAAAATGAAGGATTGAGCTCTTGTGAGAACACTATAAAAGAAATGGAAGAGCTTTTTTTTGTATGCTTGGATGAAGATTAATGTTATGTTGCTGGATATCTGATTATCGGGCTTGGAGGATGGAATCCCTCTTTGCTAGCATTCTCTTTGTAAGGAAGTAAGAAAACATCTTAGTCCCAACAACAAGAAGAGGAGGCTATGTCTTAGAGCCATCAGATGCAATAAAATGACATTTAAGATTATCAATACCTACACGATAGTTCTCAAGTTGCTATACATTTTTTGATGTCTTACACATATCTTGATTTAAAATATCATCAAACTCAAATCCAAATAGATAAGATAATTCATCCACGTAGAATCTTCTAGTGGAGAAAATTAGTCCAGTATCTTCTTGCCTAGAAGATCTATTACATCTTACATCTTCTTATAGAGTAGGCTCAATCCATTCAATATTTTCTTGTGAAGCAGACATATTCTCAGCTCTTTTTCCTATAAATAAACTTTTGTCTTTGCTACGAGATGTTGAGAATTCCTGAGAAGCTACATCCACTTGAGCATCATAAATGCCTAATCTTCATTTCCCCACGACATTTCCATTCTTAATAGTTTTGGCATTATTCTTTAACTTTGCTTTGGAAGATGATGAGACTCTGCAATAGGGCAACAAGGCCTTTTCAGCTATTTATTTAGTTGGAATTTGCAGTTGCAAATCAAATGTTAGCACTTCTACTCTTCGACCTAAGTGGTGGGCTAAGACGATTGGAGATCTTCATGATGATAAGCTCATCGAGGGTAGAACTGCTCAAAAAAGAAGTAAACCTTGGCCAACATTCATAGTGTGTATGAACCTCAAACACACATAGGGGGAAAAGGAATACTAGAGTAGGAAGAAGCTATGCAATCTGAGCATCATAGTTTGTTGAAAAATAACACTTGGGTTATGTTGGATCTTCCTTTAGAAAAGAACCCATTGGTTGCAAATGGGGATTATGTTGGATCTTTTGTTAGAAAAGAACCCATCGGTTGCAAATGGGTTTACAAAGTCAAATACAAATTTGAGGGTACTTTTAGATAAGGACAGAGCTTGTCTTTTTGCCAAATACTTCTCTTAGGGAGAAGGAATTAACTTTAAAGAGATCTTTCATCCCACTACAAAGATGAGCACCATCAAATTAGTCCTTTCCATAGCAACTCAACGTGGCTAGGTCATCCATCAAATGGACACCAAGAGGTGTGTTCCTAAATGGTGAGTTATAGGAAGAAGTGTACATGGTGCAAACTCCTAGATTCAAGGTTGTCGATAAAGAACATCGGGTACTCAAATTGGTGAAAGTGCTCTATGGCCTCAAACATGTTGCTTGGATGTGGTAGATGAAAAATGACAAGTACCTAAACGATCAAGATTTTTAGAGATCTTTTCACTCAAATTTGATGTCAAAACTACTAGCAGTGATATCATCATTCTAGTTATATATGTTGATGATTTGATTGTCATTGGCAATTCTGAATTGTTGATTCAACAAATCAAACATAATCACCATCAATCTTTCTAGGTCTCAAGGTTTGGCAACAATCAAATGGCATCTTCATTCTCTTGGTCTAAGTATGCATGAGCTCTATTGAACAAATTCAAAATGTGGAATTGAAAACCCGTATCTACACCTTTGGAGTTTGGTCTCGAGTTATCAATAAAATTTCGTTCTACTATTGAGAATGAATCCACATTTAGACAACTAGTGGACATTTTGATATATTTCACCACCACTAGACCTGATCTCAACTTTGCAATGAGTTACATAACTCACTTCATGACAGCTCCCAATTTAGACCATTGGGCTACAGAAAAGTGCATCCTGTGATATGTCAAGGGAACTTTGGTGGCCTCTATGGATAAACCAAAGATATTCAAAATATTGGTTGCATAGACTCAGACTGGGATGCTCAGTTGATGACAAAAGGTCTACTTCCAAGTATGTCTTTAGTTTGTGCACAAGTGTTATTACTTGGATCAATAAGTAGCAAGTTGTATCTCTTTCCTCAATAGAACTTGAATATTGTGGGATAGTCAAAGCAGGTTGTGAGGTAGTTTTGCTTCATAGAATTCTTCTCAACATCCATACGCCTCTCATAGGTCCTTCACCCCTCTTTTGCGACAATGAAAGGGTCCTCAAACTTGCTAGAAATCCAATATTCCATGAGTGCACTAAGAAATTTCACATTCATTGTCATTTTATCCGTTGTTTGAAGATTGATTTGAGGATTCATAGTTTATTTATACTACTAACTAGGTTGCTGATATTCTCACCAAGTCCCTACTTCTAGAGACATTTGTCAAATTCAGGGGAAACTTGGCATGATTGATAAGTTGACCATTAAGGAAGGGTATTAAAATAATATCTCCTATGTTATTATATTTCTAATTTAATGGTCACTTCTAGATATTGTAAATATCTTCTATAATAGAATGTTTATATTATTTACATGTTTCTTTTTAGAATAATTCTCATTGTGAACTCTATATGAATAACTTGCTCTTTGTTAAGAAAATTCAATTATTTAACCAATTACCTTTTGTAGTAATATCAGACTGTTTTGACTCTTCAGTTTTCACCAAGAAGTTAATTATACAATTTTTGGTATTTTTTCAATTTCATGTATGAAACATGTATGATGATTGGTTCACATGTACTTGGAGTTTAAAGCATTTGTCTCTCTTTAGAAAATCCCATTTTGTATATACCCCAAGTTGAAAAATAATCTACTTTTTCAGCTATTCAAAAATTTTCAATCTTGTATTGATCAACTTTTGTTCAAATACTGCACATAATACATTAAATTGCATAATTCACTGTCCCCCTGGAATAGAAGCTTAATTCATAGCACAAATTATCATTAAGGGTACTAAAGATTATGCTTTAAAATTGAAGTCTTACCTGAGCTCCCCAAGTGTAGCTTGAACTTCTCTGCAGTAATTTTGAAACTATGATTTAATTGCTTGTTCATGCGACCATAATTTGAGCTTGAAATATTCACCTTTTCTCCTCAATATTGCAGCCAACATCCTTCAAAGTACAATTTAGATAAGCAACAACTTTAAATAAACTATTTTGTCATGTCCTGGTACCAGTAAGGTAAAATTGGAAGCAGCCATGATATTCTTGTAATTGACTTGTGTGGATGGTTTATTCTTTCCATTCTTCTATTGGGTACTTCCCTTCTATTTCGTTTCCACTTTAGTGATCTAACTGAAGCTATGGAAAGAGATACTGCAATCCTCACCAATCTTAATTACAATACAATTAACGCAACATGGATCATGTCTATGAGTATTCATTTTGAGAAGAGCATCATTGGAGAAAAGGTCAAGATGATTTCCCTTCAAGATGCCCACCCCATCAAATGACAAGATTGTACCCCATACAAAAATAATTGTTTCTAACCCGAGGACAAAAGATATTAAGCTGCAAATCAGAAAACAAAACTGTCTGTAGCCTTTAAGAACCCTTCTACCTCTAGTAACTGGCACAAAAGTATGGCATCTTCAGCAGCAAAAAGATGCCTTCAAGGGCTTCTCTGCATATTGAATCCCAGCAGAGTTATAGTTTAGTTTAGATTTTAGCTGCTAGGAGCAGCCTGCAAGGGGATCCGACCTAAAACTCTTAGCATCCTCGCTACTTTGTGATGGAATTTCATCAATACTAATGCATCTATCTGTAGCAGTTTGGTGCTTTTAATTGGCTTGCACCTTGATAATAATCACACAACCAGATACTTTGTTTCACCCCCACATCCGAACTGATCACATGCTAAGCAAGCCCAAATGCTTCCCGAGGGCAAATGCCTCAAATACTTAGATTCGCGTTTGTTTTTTTTGATGTTTAGCTTTCCCTTTCTTCTCTTTCTTTCCACCAATACCATACTTAACACACCCCTGACATTGTAGCAGTGATGATTTTCCTAGCTGGCTATTTAGTTTTTCCAAATCAATGCTCTTATCCAAGTGTTTGCAGGCATTTCCTGATATAATTGTTTCAACTCTTTTAGCGTTCTCAGTTTTAGCAATGGATTTGGAAGGCTCCAGATTTTTGTTATATCATATCAACAGCTAAAGCGATCACTGTGTAAGCTCTACGTTTGGCTTTAGATCTAAAATTGAACCAGTATTTAGAGATTTAGAACTATTAAAAACAACAAATGAACATGTGTGCAGAGAAAGCATAATCAAAACCTTTGTGGATTTACTTCTAACGTGTGATGTAGAAGTTCATTATGTTGGCCTTCAACTTATCTGTTCATTGAAAGCCATTAAACTTCTCAAACAACTAAGATAATGGAGAGAACTATCCTTCCACGCGCTTTGTCTATTCTGTGAGGTATTCTGTCAAATAGTTCACGCGCTTTGTCTATCCTTCCACAGTTGGCATACATGTCTACCAGGGCAGTTGCAACCACAACATTTCACGAAATTCCTCTCTCCTTTATGCTTTGATGGATGTCCATACCCTGTTCCAAAGCTCCCAATTTAGCACAAGATGAAATTACGCTGGAAAATGTGAACTGATCAGGTTGGAAATCCGTTCCTTGCATCTGGTGAAACAGTGTGACTGCCTCGTGAGGATACCCATGTCTTCTGTATGCTGTAATAATCGTATTCCATGAAACCCTGTCCCGTTCTCTCATATGGTCAAAGACTTTTCGAGCATCTACCAAACTTCCGCACTTGACATTTGGCTCGGGAACAAATGCAAATCGCCTGTGAGCGATGAAAGAGTGTACATTTTTTCCTTGTGAAAGGGCGTTTTTGAGAATACAGGTTCCAGTAATTGAACATATGCAGAGGATTCTTGTGGCGGGTTTTGCCTGGTAAGTAGAAAGTGTAACACCTCCTTCAACAGACCATTTCTACATAATGCTGAAAGATTGAAATGAATTGTGGATTTCAATGGCAGAACTGGAGCCTGGAAAATGTGCACTCCTAGTTACATTTTCAATCTGTAATCCAGAGATGGTTAGGTTAAACTAAATTTAACGTACTCAATTGACGTTGATTTTAGTTGCAGTCATCTAGGCATTATACCAATAATAAATTATAAAACAGTATATCAAACATTTAATTGAATAAAAACATAAAAATCATCATTTATAAATAAGTTAATATATTAAGATTTATTTAAATTTTAAATAAATTTATTTAAGAAATTAATATTAATTTTGAAATAATCAGCTCCATATTTAACTAGTTTGAATATAAGGAATTCTAGAATGGTTGTCACAATTAGAAATAACTTTTATATTGAAATGCATGAAAGGTACAATTCTCAAGTAAATTATATAACTTGTAGAGGAGTCAAGTTAATGTGTTTGATAATAACAACCTTATATATTTTACTTTTAAATCATAAACATTTTTTGAATTAAAAGAAGCTGATGGTATAAGTTCTTACGTAAAAACCAATAAATATAGCTCAATCAGTGACAGCCCCCTGAAAGAAAGACTTAACTAACCCTTCAACCTCCTAAAGCTTTGCCTGCAGACTTTGTAACAGAAATTATTTCTCAATCATTTAAAAAAATATTTTTATTAGTATATTTAGAATATCATTATTTTCTTTATTTAAAGAAACTTTTGTCAAAGACTTAACTAACCCTTCAACCTCCTAGGTAGCATAAATCTAGAATCGTAGTTTTTCTTCCGTCTCTATAAGAAAGACGATAACTTGTTATTCCTTCATTTTTGAAATCTTTGAGATCAGTGTTTGAGGGCGTATAATGGGAGAAGAAAGGTTGAGAAGGATTTTTCCAATTCTTGAAGCTGGAGAAGAGAAGATTGATACCCAAATTGAAGAAATTTTTAGATATGCAGACAGAGACGATATGCTGTTCTCCCCTCTGTGGCGCTGTAAGATAGGATGCAAGTGTATGGGCTTTTCTTTTTCCAAACTACTAACTGCCTTTCATGAGAGATATGGAAGGCGAGTCATGCAAAAGCAGCCCTCTTCTCCTCAACTGGCAATATTGCAGAAACCACAACAAAACATGATTATTGGCGGAGGAAGTGATTTTCCTGACGACTGTTCAGATCTGGAGATGGATGCAACAGAGGAGATTTTGAAAAGGCTTCCAGTGCCCTCATTGATGAGAGCAAAGACTGTTTGCAAAGAATGGAACAGGGCAATCTCGGCTACCACTTTCAATCTTGTAAATCATCATCAGCTTTTTGTGACACAACACATGATGCAGGGCTATCATGGAATCGCCTTCTTCAGTAGTGCGCTGAACCAGTGGTTTCGAATCCCTTTACTAGCCAGAACCAAAGAGCGTCCAAACAACCATCTTTGCCTGTGTGCGGCAGCAGCAGGGCTTTACCTCTTTGATGACTGGGACGATATGCTTGTCGTGATTAATCCCATAACCAAGCAGCGTATGGAGTTGCCTCCTCTTCCAGAATGCTACGGGTCGATGGACGGAACGGCCGTGGAACTCATTGCTCACTCTAGCGGCCACTTTGAGATTATTGGCTTAGGGTTCCACCGAATACAAGAGAATTGTTTTACTCTGCTCTACAATTCCACTGCAAATAAATGGACGGGTGTCCCAGCCATTCCTGCCGTTGTACCCTACTGGACAGAACATTATTGGACCAGCAGTTTATACAATGGCATCGTCTACTTTACGCGTGACTATGGTCTTCATCTAGGTTGTTATGACATTGCCTCCAAAACATTCCAGTTCAAGGAGGTCAAAGGAGGGTTGCCTCCACAGATTAATTTCCGTGACCATCGTGATAATTTGCATACTTCTTTGCCTTCCCTTGTCGTGTGTCGTGGGAAGCTTCTTTTGGTCGGGAGGTTAATGGAGGAGGCCAATGGAGGCTCGATCTGGGGCGCAGTGCCTCTCACCAAACACTCTCTCGTGGGGATATGGGAGTTGGATGATAAAAGCAAAGCATGGTCTTGGTCTCGAATCTCAGCAACTCCCAAGGATCTCTTGGAAGATACCGTCAAGTCATCACATGGAACAGACTTCATGGTCGCTGCTACACCAGATCAAATTTGGCTTACCATCAGAGGAAGCAGGAATGTTTTGACCCTTGCTATGGAGTCCATGAATTGGAATGTGTTGCCAGGCTGCCCCTCCACTGAAGATCTTCTTGATACCTTTCCTAGGCATGCCGTCTCTGGAACTTTTTCCATTCACAACTCATCATTGTTCTGCTAGTATTTACCATTATGACCTACAGGCACTCTATTTTTCCCAACACGATTGTAACTCATTTACTTTTAATTTCATTAGTTATATATATATAGTTTGACATACAATTTCGCTGGTTAAACTTAATAAATTAAGAATTTATAGTTTCAATAATTATAATTTCTAAATATATTTTAATATTTTAAATATAACTTATATGCAAATTAAGCTAATTCATCTAATATAACATTTTAAAATATAACTGAATAAATCACAATACTAATATTTTTTATATTTTTTAACTATAAATATATAATGATAGTTTGAAATGAACAAAATTGATCTTATAATTTGTACATTCTTTACACTAAAGTGAGGGTGACAACTAAACCCATGACTTGAATATTACACACTAAGGCTTGATTTCTATGCTAAAAGTGTAAAATATCTAAGTTACTAATTTTTTGAAGCTTAATTTCTTCCTTTCTTTCTTAGTGTGTGATGTTTAAGGGTGGCCACAACTAAAGCCCACTAAAGCATGACTAGTGTTAATAGACCCAACAATTTAGTTAAAGGAAGATGTATGGAGTTTTGCAATAGTCAAGTGATGAGAACAAAGATAATTTAAATAGGAAGAGTTCACCTAACCACTGTAAAGGTAATCATTGAAAATTTCCTATATTTGCAGATAATCATATGCAAAGTTAAGTTAAATTTAGATTTCAAGTGGCTAATACTTGCACTTAATAGTAAGAATGTAACACCCCGCTCGGGAACCCAAGAGAAATAAACCTAACATGTTACAATGTTTACTGAACTATTTTTAAAAAAAAAGTTTAAACAACATCGAGATAACATTAATGCGGAAGCAATATGAACATACACATCAAATACACATATGCAAATACAGATACAGTTTCAATTCCTCAAGGATTCCTTTACGTTGAGTCACATTTAATAATTTTAAATTAATTAGTTTAAGTTCCAAGTACAATGTCTCAAGATCATAAAGGAATAACAGATACCTAATCGCATAAGCAAATGCATGAGTATAAACAATACAATGAAAGTACATCCAATCAATAACATCCACTGCACATGTCGTAGGGTATGTGAGAATAGATAAATACATCAAAATACATGATAACATATATACATCATCTGAAAAGAAGTCTCTGGGATAAGAAATAAGAATGATAAAGGTACATCTTCTGCAATGAACATCCAACAGCTAGCAATGTGAAGGGGAACCCAAATGGTAAGAAGACACTACCTCCCGACCGCGTGGTTACCTAGTCAGGCTTCCACTCCCACCGTGTAGGGAAGATAATGAACGATCCACATACGGCTAATCAAACATAAAACATTCCTAGGCAAGGTACCCCTAATAGCCAAAACTACCTCAAAGGTAACACATACTACTCAAGAAGATAAAATAATCCAAAAGTAAGAACACTCAATCCAATACCAAGATCATAAGATAAAGTCAACGAAAGATAATCATCTCAAGTCAAAAGCCACATGTCAAAAGTACAACATCCATGAATCACCAATCATCATCAATAAAAGTAAATAACCATAATAAACACATCCGACAATAGATACACCACCAACAATAAGTACACCACCAGAGGTACACAAATCTATAGAGGAGACTCAAGCTACATACTAGGGAGTGTCATCACATGGCTGCTTGAGTTACCCTAGACTGATCTCTTAAGAGACCCCGGAGACCTCGGACCCTCAAGCGTTGAGTTACCCTGGACTGGTTACTATGAACCCCGGACCCTCAACATCACACATATGGAAACTAGAAAGCCCTCTCAAGAAGATGAGGCACTCATCTCATTCCCATCCTTAGTCTATACAAGCACTAAAGGCATGGGTAGATCAAATATCTCTAACTTATCTTTTTAGTGTGTTTACCCCCCATAAATTTTACTTACTAGATTATCACTTATAACATAACTTGCATTAGGTTACCCTGGTACTGACCACTTTGGGTCCCAGACCCCTATGCAAGCCACTCCCAAGTCACGTACCTAGACAACCTCTCCTAAGCACATAAAAATACAGTTGTGTCCCATACCACAACACCCATAAAGATCAAGCTCGGTTCCTCAACAGGCAACCTAATAAGATGGTTCTCCCATCCAAGTACACATAATTTCTCCACATGATAAACCTCATAAATATAATCTCCAATATGAATCACAAAACATATCACAACATCTAGTCCCATAAATAGTATACAAGAAATCTGACAAAGCCTCTGGTGTACATCCTAGACTGGTCAAACTAGGTCAACTCCAAAATCCACAAGTAAAGACAATACATAGAAAACAGTACAATTTCACAGTTTGGGTTTGATTTGAAAAGACATAATAAAGTCAAAAGTAACGTTTTCATTTTGCATTTCAATGAACGTTTAAGCGTATAAGATTCTCAGTTTATCCCACCCAATAACCCATTCAATTATTCGACTCATATATATAAAGTTATGCTCATGATAAAAGTCAATTTTCTTAAAAGATTAGTCTGAGTGTGCCCATTTATTTCTTTAAATTATAAAAGTAACACTTTACTAACTTTAATCGATTCATTACAATGTTATCAATAATCATTAACAATAATAAATAAGTGTACAACTTTGTTAGATAACCCTTGTTATTAATAATTCCTAATTAAAATAGATTTAATAAAGTTAATTAATAACTTTGTTTATCTATATCCCAATTATTAATAATTTATTTAGTTATTAATAAAAATTAATAATAATATAATTTTAAAATTTAATAATTAAAATTTAATATATAATTAAAATTTAATAACTTAAAATTTAAACACAATTAAATTTTAATTAAAATTGAATTAAAAATAAAATACAATTTTAAAAAAAAATCATACATATGAATCACGTTTATAGCCCGCCGGCTTTTAAGACTGGCCGCAGCCCCTTTGAACCTTACGGCAGCCCTGCCGTAGCAGGCTGCTGCCGTAGCAGCAGTCACTGCTGTGACAACAGCTGTCCGCTACAACAAGGAGGACACGGGGGGTAGGGGGTGGGTAAAACCCGCCCCTCCCCATATAATATATATATATATATTTTTATTATATATATATTTTTTTATAAAATTTAAATCGCCCACCCAGCCCACACATAAAATATAACTTTATTATTATTATTATTATTATTTTAAAACATTTTCTTTATAAACAAAAGATTTGTTTATTCTATAAATATAGAACTTATTAAATAACCTTCTCTTTAATACGTATATATATATATATATATATATATATATATATATATATATATATATATATATATATATATATATATATATATATATATATATATATATATATATACATTTTTATTTTTTTATTTTTATAAATGATTTAAACTTTTAGTCTAATAGGAAAATAAATCGAACCCTTCGAATTTTCAATCCTAAGATTTCCATTTCCAAAACAAACCCTTTCCAAATTTAAATTTCTTAATTCCATTTTGATCCAAAGCACATATCTCGATTTAACACTAATTCCTTTCAATTGTAGAACGAGGTTATCTAAATAGTTTTTCAAACCCGATTCCCAGAAGAAATCAAATAGCAAAAGATTCAGAAGAAAGGTAGCAAGATTCATTCAATAAAATTTGAGAAGGCAATTTTCAACAAGCACGAAGAAGACAGAGATCTGAAAGTGTTTCTAGAATGGTTCACAAACCCTACCTTGATCTGATGCTAACAATCTAGTGAAACCCTTGCTAATTCGAACCCTTCCAAGCTTCCAAAGATTTCTTTGTTCCCCTTTCCAAAAGTGTGTTCCCTGAAACCTGTGTCTGAAAACTTGTCTCTCAAAAATCCCCCCTTGAAAAATGAACCCTCCAATTTTGATAAGGAGTTCTCTTCCTATAATCGGGGCACTAATTGTGCGTTTTCCCGAGAGGTCTCTTGATCCCCTTTTGTTAACTCTAAAATCAACCTTTATTTATCTTATCTTTCATATTTTCATGCACGTGAAATGGATTATTAAATCTCTTTATTTAATTTCCACTCAACTTCTATTTTAATCAATTTATAACTTATAAATCTCATGCGTACTTAATGTGATTAAATATCTTTATTAATTTCACATGTTTAATCTTTTCAATTAATTTCTTTTATTTTCAACTCATGCATAAATCATGCGAACTATAATCTTTATGATAATTAAATATCTTTTCACTTTTAATTTCATTTTTAGAAACTTAATTGATAAAATATTTATTAACTTAAATAACAATAATATTTAGCATTTATTTAAAAATGCACTCTAAATATATTATTATTAAATTAAATAAATATAATCACGTTCTAAATTTGAACTTTAACTTTTATCTCCAATATTTAATTCTCTCTTATTTAATTAATTCATTCATGCACAATTAATTTCCTTTTTAAATTAAAATATTCTTTTATTATTCCTTCATGCACTTTAAGTGAATTGTTAAATTACTTTATTTAACTTTCCACTTTACTTTACTTTAATAAATTTATAACTTTAATCTCATGCGCACTATAATAAAATATCTTAATCAAGTTCGCATATTGTATCTTTTAAATTAATCTCTTATATTTAAAACTCATTCATGCGAACTTAAATCTTTTCCATAAATTAATATCTTTTCACTTAATTTATTTTTGAACGTTTTAATTTGATAAATATTTATTAACTTAAATAACAATAATATTTAGCATTTATTTAAAAATGAACTCTAAATATATATTATTATTAAATTAAATAAATATTATCTCGTTCTAAATTTAATCTTAAAACTTTTATCTTCAATTCAATATTTTATATTTAATTAATTTCTCAATTAATTAAATATAATTAAATATTCAAAATATCATAATTATTTTCCATTAAATTAAGTTATTAATTTAATCTTTTAATTAGGCTTAATTTAATGGAAAATACATCAAACACTCACAAAACAACATACGCACAAAATACTCACGGGTTTAAAAAGGGTAGACAATTTGTTACGAGTCCTCCTTGCAGGACAAGTATTATAGGCTTATGGCTAGGATTGGACCTGATCATTATCTTCCCATTCTCACCATTTGAGTATTTGTAATAGGGCACGCTCATCCTAGCAATTCAGGGAAGTCGATGCCTGGTACCTACATCCTGCATAAAAGACAAGCATGTACATGTATATAATATATCTAAACTAAACAGACAATGGCGGGGAGTGGTTTATCGTGTAGATCCCGACTAGCAGGTGACTACGACTCCCTCCCTTAACCACATCAAACACTTCAGACAGAAAGATAAAATAAACACGCACACCATACACATGCAAGTATGGGGTAAGTATCGTAAACATCACAAGTCTAACATCAATTGCGTACATGTAATAATGCATCTCTATCAATACAACATAATCATCATTAAAGACATCATGTTAACATTTTTATAAAAGAACCCACATTTACTAACTAGGATCATCAAAATATCATTAACAACACATGAATGAAATCAAGTAAGCAATAATAACCGATATATTTGTAATCAAAGTCATGAAATAATATCATAATATTACAAATCTAGTATCTCTAACTAATCAATGCATAAAATCAACCTAAAAGAGTTTGACAATGATAACAGAAATGCGATCTAGGGGCAGGCACTACAAAGAAAAATTACAAAATATATGATACAATTCTAATTTTAGAATAGTAAATTACATTATAGAAATTAGAACAAAAAAGAATAGGTATGCATCATGCACAGTCACTATGTGTGTTCTGCTTGTTTGAATAATACAATACAAATAATAAATTAATTTGTTTGTACACCAATTTTAAAAATGACATGTCAATTATACTAACTAGAACAATAATATTATAAATAGAAAGGATATTTTAATTTGAAATGTAATGTAAAAGGATATTTTTAAAATAAATGAAGTGAAATGTTTAAAAAGTAAAGTAAGTGAATAATTTTTATTTTTTTGAAAATGTCAATTGTAAATTAAAGCAATAAATATAATTTAAAATAAATATTATTAATTTAATATTCTTAATTTTTTTATTTAAAATAAATATTTTCCAAGCTTATACTAATTTGTTGAAATTACTCATTTATTATTATATTTTTAATCAAATTGAACTGCTAACATTAAAATAATCCTATAATTATAATACTACATTTATTACTTTTATAAAAATATTAATAACAATTTTTTTTGTTATTACATTTATTATTATACACTTAAAGTTCATGACTAATTATTATGTTTAATTTTGAAATAATGATCACAAATATAATTTAGTACTTTATTTATTTAGAATAAATTAATTAAAATATCATAAAGTTAACACCAACAGAAATAAAAGTATGTGCATACTCAATGGAAGGAAAAAACATTTCAACCAATGAAATTTTAGATAAATTTGATTGTTATAAACAATAATTTTCCCTAACTATAGTTTATTTTAATACACTATTGTGATTGTGGACTCTCATTAACTAATTCACAATAGTCAATGCACGAGTATTTTCTTAAGCACTAATAAATTAATAAGATCTTGTTATAATTTGCAAATACATAAAAAGGTAATAAGAACAAGGCAAAGAGAAATGTGGAAGTAATTTTTTTAACATGAAGTTTAAATATGAAAGTTGGTAGTTACTTATGATAGTGCGTAAGTTGTTAGAGTTTTGAATGGTTTAGATATTTAATCTAATTAATGTGATTTAGAATAAAAATAATAAATTAATTTGTTTGTACATTAAAAAATCTAATTAAATTAATGTAAAAAATATTTGTTTAGAAAAAATATTTTAATTTGAAATGTAATGTAAAAAGGATATTTTTAAAATAAATTAAGTGAAAATTTTAAAAAGTAAAATAAGTGAATAATTTAAAATATTCTTGAAAATTTCAATTGTAAATTAAAGTAATAAATATAATTTCTAATGAATATTATTAATATAATTTAGAATCAATATTCAATATTCTTAATATTTTTTATTTAAAACAAATATTTTCTGTACTTATACACTAATAATTAATTTGTTGAAATTATCATTTATTATATTGTTAATCAACATAAACTGTTAACATTAAGACTAGGAGTTGCACAATTAATAAACTGTTATTATTATATTGTGTTGTAATTAACTATATTTAATGAGTTTTAATAATCAAAAGTTAAATAAATTGAGATCAGAAGTACTTATTTAAATTTTTTTAAATAAGTAGGAAAAAAAAAATAATTTAAAAAAGAGATTTAAAATATAATTTTATTGAAGAAATTAGATTATTAAAGAAATTCAATTTAAATAACATAGCATTTACTAAAATATTTTAAATAGATTAATAAATATTATTTATTAAATCGAATTAATCAAATATAGATAAAATAATCATTGTAAAAAACTCCATCAAAAAATCTATTATGAAAAATTAATTCTTTGAAGTTCTTATTAAAATATTAAAATTATTAAGATGATAACATTCAAACATTGGAATTTTATAAATAAATGGTTAAACATCTTAAGTGTATGACTTATTTAATCTTGTTTGTTAATAAATGAATTGTTTATTAAAAAATGAACTGTGAGTTGTGTTGGCTCCCGATTTAATAGAATTTGAATAACCAAGTAAGCAAGGCAAAATTGCATCTATGGGCAGCTATCTCCAGTAATGGACACAATTTACCAAAAACTTGGGCCAACTATAAGGCTACATTCCTTCTACACTTCAGGGTCTGCAAAGCCTAGGTGGGTGAACCTTGTAGGATCCAATTATGTGATCAGTGCAATGAGCATAATTAGAATCCAGAATAACAGATGAAACCCCTAATTCTTCTATACTTAAACCAATATTTCATAAGCATGAAATAGCTAATGACCCGACTCATGAAATTGGTAAGCTAAGTGAGGGTTAAGCTTTGAATAACTTTCAACATGAAAGGGGAAATGTTTGATTAATGATGTTGATATCAGCAAGACCCAAACATAAGCAACAAAACCTAATGATCCTATCTTTGATCAGTGCCTTATCTATTGGGCAATTAAATGAATTACATCCCTACATCTTTTGGAAATCTTAGATATATTTCTACATCAAGATCCCTGATCTATCTTTCACCTTGTGAATAGACATCTGCATCAAAATGAATCCCATACTTAGACTATCCTATCATGAAAATCTATAAACCTTGTGATAAACACCAAGAAATTACATGGCTCTTTGTTCCATCTGTAAGACATTTTAACCACATACATTCCAAAAAGAAATGCAACCTAATTCATGCTCTTGGTTCAAAAATTAGAAAAAATTACACATCCATGAATAGGAGACAAGATTCAGGTTGAATTAAAAACCCTTTGTTGCACTCTATTTGTTTTCCTTGAAACCAAATACATGAAAGATGTACAGAAAACTAACTCACAAATCACCTCACAAATCTGAACTGTCTACATTAAAACATAAATGCTGCTCATACAAGAAGAAGTGCTGAAGAATGGTGTCTCAGTAGTGAGTGATTTTCTTCTCAAAACTGGAACCAGAATAATGAGAAGGAAAGGGAATGATATAGGAAGAAGTGAATTCTCGAATCTGTTGTACGCTTGACAAGTGTCCACTCAGAATTCCTTCCCAAGAAGATGAAGCAATCTCTCTCTACCCTCTCTCTTCTGATCTAATTTGGTTTCATCATTATTCTGTAACAAACTTCTAAATATCTCAACTAAATGATGGAACTTTATGCAACCAAAAATCTAGACTACCTCATGAAATGCTAAAGGAATTAAAATTTAACTGATTTGAATGTAACCCAACTGCATTTTCCCTATCTTTTATGCATATTCAAGTCATTACCTTACTAGAAATCAGTTTTGAACTTTGATACTTGAATTCGGTTGCAAGATAAGAATCTAGAATAAAACCTCTTGTAGCTCGAACTAGTGACATTCTGTGCAAAAACCAACCCCAGAATCATAAAGTTTGTTCTCTCTTGATTTCGGCGATATATAATATCACTATATTTTCATCTCAGGAACCTCCAGAAAGTTGATTTGAAAATGACTCCCCTATTAAAAAGCTCAGGTCTACATACTGAATGAAATCTAAAATTTGAAAAATTAAAAAAAGTCTAAAGTTGAAACTTTAGAAAATGACCCTATTAAATTTAAAATGGTTGCACGCACATCCTTATTTTGAGAAAAAAATTTTAAAAGATATTTTAAAATTATTTTATTTTTATCCACCCCCTTCAAATTTGGGGTCAACCTGGTTTGACCAAGCGCCACGTGGCACCGTCTGATTGGTTGACCCCCCTTGCATAGTCACTGCCTTATCATCACTAGGTGGGCTCGCTGCCACGTGGCACGTTCCTGTATTCCCACTTTATTTAACTTTCGAGCATCTCTATCAAGTGAGCTTGCGCCCACCGTCGATTTGGACACCTGGCAGCATCTGGTGAACCTATCTGATCCTGCTCCTATGACGCAATGTCATCGCTAACTAGGACCCGTGCCACGTGGTGCGATCGTGCATTCTTTATCCAGTGAGCAACTTGAAATTATAGGCTTGCGCCCACCGTTCATCTCGCCACGTGGCGTGATCTCCTGCAATCTCCAGTTTGGGCACCATGTCATTGAGAATTATAGGCTTGCGCCCACCGTTCATCTCGCCACGTGGCGTGATCTCCTGCAATCTCCAGTTTGGGCACCATGTCATCAATCTCTCATTTTCATTTAAAATCTTATGCATGCGACCTACCAGCTATCTTCAAAAGTGCGTCCCTTTAGCGCACGCTTGCCTTTTCAAAAGGCGTATCCCTTAAGACACAATGCTTATGAAGTGAAATCGTATTTAAATGCAACTCGACTCCCCAATTTTGTGAATGTGGGACTATAGCTTGTCATTATTTTTTTCTTTTCCTGCTACTGACGCCTATGAGCTCCTTGACGAATTCCCTGCTGTTGACTCCTTTTAAAGCGACTCCTTTTAAAATTCCATGACTGGTCCAAAGTGTAAAGATCAGACTAATATGGGGCTGCTTTCTTAAACTAAAGTCTTCTTTTTTGTGGTGTGGGAATGCCTCATGTTTCTTGCGCCTACCCCCAGCTATGAAGCTCCCTTGGTAGCTGTTTTCTCTTAATGAGGATGCTTTTAAAAAGTGTATATGGCATTTTCTTTGCGTGGGACTGTTGTGGATGGAGCTTCCTCATTTCATAATCTGCTATGGCATAGGCATGATCTCCTTTTTAAACCATATCTGCCTTCATTGCCTCACGTGATGCTCCTATTTGGCATGTGTGTCTTCTTCTTCCATGTTACACACCTTCTCTCACAAAGAAGCTCCCCTTTTTGCATGTGAGCCTTCCCTTTATTGTTGCCTTGGGCATTTTATGTAGACCTATTGGCGCAATCTTCCTGCAAGGCAGCTTGGAACTTTGCCTTTCACTGGCGACTATTGAGCTGCCTTGTTCACCAGTTGAAATTTGCTTACATTATCTAGCATCCTACGTGGATGCCTTTTACCAATAGCTCCCTTTAATTGCTGGCTATGGATTCTTCTTTCTAGCTCGCGGGTTCTTCTTGTCTGGTGTCACCCCTATCTCTATGCGTGGATCGCTCTTTTCTCAAGCATGTGGGCATTTAATGAAGCTGCCCCCTTTTAAAAATGTGGACCTCTACCTCTTTTGAATGTTGAAACTCCCTATTCATGCGTGGAGTGCCCTGTATGCTGTTTATGCGGCCTGTTAACCATAGGGATTCTGCTGTGTCTTCCCCTTAACATTTATTTGTTGCTGGCTCTCTTTTTGTGGACAACTTCCATGTTGTCCCTTTCTTATATGTGGGGATCCCTTCTCAAATCAGTTGCTAACGTGGAATTCCTTGTAATACGAAAACTCTACCTCCTCTACCATACATGAATGATTTCCTATGTTGATAGCATGGGGCTTACATTTGAAACAAACCTTTAATGTTTTAAAACCATCAAATTGGGTCATATGTCTGTATACTCTGCCTTGGGCATGGAACTATATGGAGTGTATCCCTTGCCAAAGACATGGACATTTATATTATCTTCAAATTTCATTTCAAAATATTTGAGAATCCATACAAATACCAAAATATTTTAAAAATGAATTTATTTATTAAACCAGATAGTAGAAGATTGTTTCGATAACTTCTACAGGCAACATTGACAAAACAATTAATGTCAAGACCCTAAGCAATTGATGAAATTAGTCAGGCCCCAAAAGTGGGTTAGGCTAAAAAAAATTTCGTTTTTGATCAACTAATATGGCAAAGTGACTCATTGATCATTTGAAACCATTTGAAATCAAATTCAAACACAAATTCACCACTTAAAACCTATTTTAAATCACCTCTGTACCACTGTGAAATTTGTGCCAGGAGGCTTGTTGCTTGGCTTTAAAAATTGATATAAACATCTGGTCGGGCTCTGAAACTCTAGATCTCTGTTCTCTCTGACATATTCAATTGGCTTGCCAAATCTCATCACATGATGACATCGGGGTCAAAAGATATCGACATCCGAACATGCCTACTTAAAATCTCCTACAGATAAACATGTCAGAAAACAATAAACTGGGTTCAAAATTGGCTTTAAAAATTGGGTAAATGGACACTTAGGGAAACAAAAACTGGGGCATTGGTTCACTGTCACGAGGACATTATGAATTTGGGATTTGGGCTCATGATGAATAACAAGACGCAAATGGCGAGCTGTCAAAGTGGGCTACTCAAAATTTGCAGACTGGAACAATGACAAGGATTTTTGCAAATGGATTTGACCTAGAAAAGTGTGCAAATAGATTCTTCATGACTTAAAAACTAACACACTTGGAGCATTTTCAGTGAGAATTGCAATGGTACAATCCATTTGGTCCTGGCAGTTACAGATCTCAAGTTATAATGTCACAAACAAGGGTTCCAATCAATCTGCAAATGCTGACACCAGTAAAAAGATAGAATTTCCATTTGGAATTGTGTTTGAAAATTGATCAAACAGATTCGTCATGAGATGAAACTCGAAACATAACAATTCTTTGACACCTACAATGCAACGCACAATTTATTTTTTTATCATTTTGGTCAACTGATCAAAAGTTATAACATGTCAAATAAGGTCTCCCAGAATTATGAGCAATGTGCATCAACATGAAAACAGTAAACTGCCAACTTTGAGGGATTCAAAAATTAGTCAAACGAATTCCAAATGACTCGAAATCCAAAACATAGGTTCTTGGGTATGGACACTAGATATTCCGAAAGCAGCCTATCATGAAACATTTTTTGGTGTGAGATTTTCAGTTGCAAACACAACCTCCTGTTGCTTTTTGACACTGGTGAAAAATGCAGATTTGACATTTGCTCAAAACAAGACTTCACGAAATGGCTCAGAATGTCAATTTATCAGCATGGAACATTTAAATGCACTGAATGAAGGTTGTTAGAAACATTAAACACCTTAGGGGCCTCAAAGGTATAGCCCAGTACAATCTCATCAGAAAACATTTATAGGGCTCAATTTTCTCAACAATGCTCAAAATTTGGGCTACAATTTTGAGCACCAACAGTGGCTCTGTCTGGGGATGCATTTCCCTTGTGGGCATGGCAAGGATTTAGATCTCTATGAGAAGCAGACCACACACTTGACAAAAAAAACTCTCTCGAACAACTTTATTGAAAATAGGAAACAAGTACACTACTATGTACAAGCGATGGCCCCAAGCGACCGAAAAGTTTTAGATCTCCTTACTTCTGTCATACACTTGATTTTCATTTACATTCTCCTGAGGTAAAATGAAATTCTCATTTCCATTTGTTTCACCTAGCACATCAAAATTTGCAATAAGCTCATTAGGCAAAACAAAACTTTCATCATCTTTATAGTGCATATAAAAATCAAACATACTTTCTTCATCTTGCTCACTATGAAAATACGAATCAGCGTGATCATAGAAAATGACAACAAACTGAAACTAATCACTACTAACTGAATCATGGACACCTTCAACCGGAAACACAAAAGCTTGGTATTCTACTTCATCCAATGAGTTACATGAATCAAATTGTAACTCACCTTGCGCCTCTATATATGAGGAATGTATAAACTCTGATTTCTCTTCATTTGCAACATCAATACACCATACATTAGAATGAATATATGTTGCATTTTCTTCACATTCCAACAAATGATTAGATCCCAAATAACTAGAATTATCATGAAATCGCCTTCTAAAAATATGCTGATCCGTATCAATTTCTTCCTCAAATAACTCACTAGGATAAACCAATTCATTACTATTACTTTCCTCATCACATGAGCTATCTAAATTTATCTCGTCTTCATGAAAACAAGAAAACCATAAACCAACAACAAACCTTATCTCTACATCTTCATTTTCAACATAGAAGTCGTCATGTGTATTGATGTACAGATTACCACCACATACACCTCCCAAACTTGACAGAGCATATTCTAAAACTACATCTTCTTCAACATCAAATTTTGGGGGAAATGACTTCACCATATGGAAATGAAAAATGTGGCAAAACACAAGCATCCTTAGATAGATTTTCACACCTTTCAAAATCATGAGCCAACAAGTTAGAAATCTCATCAACACTTAACAAGATTTCATCCCTAGTCTCTTCTCCTTGGCTGTGATTATTATCTAGATGAATTGATACATTTGTAACAACAGACTTGTTAGTAATATATTCTGAAAAATTAAAACTTTGATCATCACATAAATCTTCTTCCTTAGACAACACCTCAACAACTAGTATCATAACACATTGACATTCATCACTAGAAGAAAGACTATCATTGTTGTTACATTTTTCCTCTTCTTGACAATCATCATCATAAAAAGATGAATCCACATTATGTGTATTATCAAATTGCTTATTACCATCCTTTGATTCATAAAATTGAGACTCTTCATATTTAGTATCACCTTCAATAGATTCATTACATTTGTTAATATTAGACTCATTAATCTTCAAAACACTTTCAACCTTCATGATAAAATCTTGGATTTCATAAATCTTATCTAATCTTATATTGGCTGGCCAATCAACCGAATGTGGCATAAAAACTTCTAAGAGCACCACTGGCCAGGAAGACTCCTTACGTTTGAAAAACTCATCAAGATTCATAACTACTGATTTGAACTTCATATAAATTTGAAATCCACTAAGATGCTTAATATCACCAATTGTACTTCTTAACATTAAGATAGTCTTATCATGAATCTTTCTTTTCAATCTAGCAATATTTGCACGAACACTTTCAAGAGTCAGCACATCACTTTCAGACCTAGACTCAGGATCCATTTTATAAACTTTTAAAACTCCTACCTCTTTTTCTTAGTGCTAAAACCACTAGATGGAGGCAACCATTTCATTCATTCAATTTTCATGAGAGACAAATATATGAAAATTGAAATACCTTTATGTGTTGTTGTCTGAAACTTTAGATCTACTAATTGGCACAAGTGCAAGCATGGTAGATAGAATCCTTTGTAGAGCCTCCACCTCCTTGAAGAGGAAAATGAAATCACAACAGTGATTCCCTTTTGAAATGAATTTCTTCAACAAACACTAGCAAGCACATAAACCATTAATCAAGAAACTTATAATTTCTCTTTTCCAACAAACTAGATCTGCCCACAAATACTGAAAGCCTCTAATATTTAAAACAAATCATGCACTGGTACAAAGATTTACTTTAGAGTTGCCACTCACACTTAGTGAGAAAAGATTTAAAACAATTTTACCATTTGTAGATTCTGAACCAGACTTTCAATATGGAAAACTTGTAGATCACTAACACCTTGGAAAGAAAATACACTTAGTAATTCAATTCTTGACTCTGAACTTTTCTCAACAGCATATGCAAAAATTGAATTGATTGAAGATAGACTTATAACAGTCATAGAACACAATTTTCATCCAATTTTACAACATACTACTGTCCATGAATAAAACTCAACTAGGGTGCATGATATTTTGAGTAAGAAGACTGGAAAACACAATAGACAACTTACTACTACAACATTTATTATGCACTTATTCTACCGTATTGAATCTCTTCTTTTAAATTCTTAGGGTTTTTCTACCATTCAGATTCAACACAGTCCCCAATAGAGTCACCATTTTGTTGGCTTCTGATTTAATAGAATTTGAATAACCAAGTATGCAAGGCAAAATTGCATCTATGGGCAGCTATCTTCAGTAAGGGACACAATTTACCAAGAAGCTGGGCCAACTATAAGGCTACACTCCTTCTACACTTCAGGGTCTGCAAAACCTAGGTGGGTGAACCTCTTAGGATCGAATTATGTGACCAGTACAATGAGCATAATCAGAATCTAGAATAACAGATGAAACCCCTAATTCTTCTATAATTAACCAGTATTTCATAAGCAAGAAATAACTAATGACCTAACTCATGAAACTGGTAAGCTAAGTGAGGGTTAAGCTTTGAATAACTTTCAACATGAAAGAGGAAACGTTTGATTAATGATGTTGATATCAGCAAGACCCAAACATAAGCAACAAAACCTAATGATCCTATCTCTGAGAAGTGCCTTATCTATTGGGCAATTAAATGAATTACATCCATACATCTTCTGGAAATCTTAGATATATTTCTACATCAAGATCCTTGATCTATCTTTCACCTTGTGAATAGACATCTGCATCAAAATGAATCCCATACTTAGATTATCCTATCATGAAAATCTGTAAACCCTGTGATAAACACCAAGCAATTACATGGCTCTTTGTTCCATCTGCAAGACATTTTAACCAGATACATTCCAAAATGAAATGCAACCTAATTCATGCTCTTGGTTCACAAATTAGAAGAAATTACACATCCATGAATAGGAGACAAGATTTTGACTAAATTTAAAACCCTTTGTTATACTCTATTTGTTTTCCTTGAAACCAAATACATGAAAGATGTACAGAAAGCTAACTCACAAATCACCTCACAAATCTGAACTATTTGCATTAAAACATAAATGCTGCTCATACAAGAAGAAGTGCTGAAGAATGGTGTCTCAGTAGTGAGTGATTTTCTTCTCAAAACTAGAACTAGAATAATGAGAAGGAAAGGGAATGATATAGGAAGAAGTGAATTCTCGGATCTGTTGTATGCTTGACAAGTGTCCACTCAGAATTCCTTCCCAAGAAGATGAAGCAATCTCTCTCTACCCTCTCTCTTCTGATATGATTTGGTTTCATCATTATTCTGTAACAAACTTCTAAATATCTCAACTAAATGATGAAACCTTTATGTAACCAAAAATTTGGACTACCTCATGAAATGCTGAAGGAATTAAAATTTAACTGATTTGAATGTAACCCAACTACATTTTTCTTGTCTTTTATGCACATTCAAGTCATTACTTTGCTAGAAATCAGTTTTGAACTTTGACACCTAAATTTGGTTGCAAGACAAGAATCTAGAAGAAAACCTCTTGTAGCTCGAACCAGTGATGTTCTGTGCAAAAACCAACCCCAGAATTGAAAAGTTCGTTCTCTCTCAATTCTGGCAATATATAATATCACTATATTTTCATCTCAAGAACCTCCAGAAAGTTGATTTGAAAATGACTCCCTTGTTACAAAGCTCAGGTTTGCATACTAAATGAAATCTAAAATTTCAAAAAGTCTAAAGTTGAAACTTTAGAAAATGACCATTTTAAATTTAAAATGGTTGCACGCACATCCTTATTTTGATAAAACATTTTAAAAAGATATTTTAAGATTATTTTATTTTTATCCACCCCCTTCAAATTTGGGGTCGACTTGGTTTGACCAAGCACCATGTGGCACCATTTGATTTGCCGACCCCCACTTAGGTAGTCACTACCTTATCATCACTGGGTGGGCCTGCTGCCACATGGCATTTTCCCACATTCCTTCTTTATTTAACTTTCGAGCATCTCTGTCAAGCGGGCTTGCACCCATCATCAATTTGGACACGTGGCGGCATCTGGTGAACCCGTCTGATCCTGCTCCTATGATGCCATGCCATCGCTAACTAGGACCTGTGCCATATGTCATGATCGTGCATTCCTGCATTCTTTATCTAGTGAGCAACTTTAAATTGTGGGCTTGCACCCACCGTTCATCTCGCCACATGGCATGATCTCTTGCAACCTCCAGTTTGGGTGCCATGTCATTGATCTCTCATTTTCGTTTAAAATTTTATGCACATGACTCGCCAACTATCTTTAGGGGTGTGGCCCTTCAGCGCATGCTTGTCTTTTCAAGAGGCATATCCCTTAAGAAACAATGCTTATGAAGTGAAATTGTATTTAAATGCAACTCGACTCCCCAATTTCGTGAATGTGGGACTATAGCTTGTCATTATTTTTTGCTCTACTTGCTACTAATCCTTGTGAGCTCCTTGACGGATTCCTTGCTGTTGAATCCTTTTAAAGAAGCTACTTTTAAAATTCCATGACTGGTCCAAAGTGTAAAGATCAAACTAACATGGGGCTGCTTTCTTAAACTAAAATCTTCTTTTTTGTGGCGTGAGAATGCCTCATGTTTCCTACGCCTACCCTCAGCTATGAAGCTCCCTTGGTAGCTATTTTCTTTTAATGAGGATGATTTTACTCAGCGTAGATGGCATTTTCTTTGCATGGGATGGTTGTGGATGGAGCTTCCTCATTGCATAATCTGCTATGGCATAGGTGTGATCTCCTTTTTTAACCAAATCTGCCTTCATTGCCTCACGTGATGCTCCTGTTTGGGATGGGTGTCTTCTTCTTCCATGTTACACACCTTCTCTCACAAAGAAGCTCCCCTTTTTGCATGTGAGCCTTCCCTTTATCATTGCCTTGGGCATTTTATGCAAACCTATTGGTGCAATCTTCCTGCAAGGCAGCTTGGAGCTTTGCCTTTGACTGGCGACTATTGAGCTGCCTTTTTCACCAGTTGAAATTTTCTTACATTATCTAGCATTCTACGTGGATGCCTTTTACCAATAGCTCCCCTTAATTATTGGCTATGGATTCTTCTTTCCAGCTCGTAGGTTCTTCTTTTTTGGTGTCACCCTTGTCTTTGTGTGTGGATGGCTCTTTTCTCAAGGACGTGGGCATTTAATGAAGCTGCCCCCTTTTAAAAATGTGGACCTCTTCCTCTTTTGAATGTTGAAACTCCCTGTTTATGCCACCTTTTAACCATAGGGATTTCGCTGTGTCTCCCCCTTAACATTTGCTTGTTTCCAGCTCTCTTTTTGTGGATGGCTTCCATCTTTTCCCTGTCTTATATGTGGGGATCCCTTCTCAAATTAGCTACTAATGTGGAATTCCTTGTAATGCAAAAATGCTACCTCCTCTACCATACTTGAATTATTTCATATGTTGATAGCATGGGGCTTACATTTGAAACAAACCTTTAATCTTTTAAAACCATCAAATTGGGTCATATATCTGTATACTGCGCCTTGGGCATGGAACTATATGGAGTGTATCCCTTGCCAAAGACATGGACATTTATATTATCTTCAAAATTTCATTTCAAAATATTTGAGAATCCATAAAAATACTAAAATATTTTAAAAATGAATTTATCTTTTAAACCAGATAGTAGAAGATTGTTTCGATCACTTCTACAGATAACATTGGCAAAACAATTAATGTCAAGAACCTAACAAACGAATGAAATTAGTCGGGCCCCAAAAGTGGGTGTGGCTATTTTTTTTTTTGTTTTCGATCAACTAATATGGAAAAGTGATTCATTGATCATTTGAAACTGTTTGAAATCAAATTCAAACACAAAATCACCACTTAAAACCTATTTTAAATCACCTCTGTACCACTGTGAAATTTGTGCCAAGAGGCCTATTGCCTAGCTTTAAAAACTGATATAAACATCTGGTCGAGCTCTAAAACTCTGGATCTTTGTTCTCTCTGACATATTCAACAGGCCTGCCAAATCTCGTCACATGACAACATCGGGGTCAAAAGATATTGACATCGGAACATGCCTACTTAAAATCACCTACAGATAAACATTTCAGAAAATAATAAACTGGGTTCAGAATTGGCTTTAGAAATTGGGTAAATGGATAGTTAGGGAGACAAAAACTGGGGCATTGGTTCACTATCACGAGGACATTATGAATCTGGGATTTGGGCTCATGAATAATACCAAGATGCAAATGGCAAGCTGTTAAAGTGGGCTACTCAAAATTTGCAGACTGGAACAATGACAAGATAATGATTTTTGCAAATGGATTCTTCATGACTTAAAACTGACACACTTGGAGTATTTTCAGTGGAAAATGCAGTGGTACAATCTATTTGGTCTTGGCTATTATGAATCTCAAGTTATAATGTCACGAATAGGGGTTCCAATCAATTTGCAAATGTTGACACTAGTAAAAAGATAGAAATTCCATTTGGAATCAAATTTGAAAACTGATCAAGTGGATTCATCATGAGATGAAACTTGAATCATAACAATTCTTTGATGCCTAGAATGCAACACACAAAAAATTTCATCATTTCGGTCAACTGGTCAAAAGTTATAACATGTCAAATAGGGCCTCCCAGAATTATGAGCAATGTGCATCAACATGAAAATAGTAAACTACCAACTTTGAGGGATTCAAAACCTAGTCAAATGGATTCGGAATGACTAGAAATCATAAAACATAGGTTCTTGGGTATGGACACTAGATATTCCCAAAGCGGCCTATCATGAAACATTTCTGGGTGTGAGATATTTAGTTGTAAACACAACCTCCTGTCGCTTTTTGACACACGTGAAAAATGAAGATTTGACATTTGCTTAAAATAGGACTTCGCAAAATGGCTCAAAATGTCAATTTATCATCATGGAACACTTAAATGCACTGAATGGAGGGTGTTAGAAACATTAAACACCTTAGGGGCCTCAAAGGTACAGCCCGATACAATCTCATTAGAAAACATTTATAGGGCTCAATTTTTTCAACAATGCTCAAAATTCGGGCTAAAATTTTGAGCGCCAACAAGTTGTTTAGATTGAGTTGTGAAAGATTTTAGACATATGATGAAATTTATAGATAATATCATTTTTAATTGAAGATTTGTGAAAATTTAAAATTTCTTTATAGTAATCTATAAATAACTTTTTTTGGAAGATTTGATTAAATGTTTTTAATTGACAAAAGTTTTTAAATTTAATGATATATCATTAAAAGAATTTATAAAAAGAATAATAATCATACACAATATTTAAAATTTGAGAAAACAAATATTTTTAATAATGTATCGTAAAAAGAACTATATATTTATTAATATATATTATTAATCATTTCACTTAGAAATTCCATCATATCACTTAATGAAGGAAACCCTTCCCTTCACACCAATAACATGGTATAATAATACATAGGGAGAAAGTGAAGATGTCTAGATTAGAAATCCTCACAATTTGCAATCCATGTAAAATAAAAACAATAAAAAAATCACCTTCACCATAATTTGACATAGTATAACTACCTCATTGTTTTTGAGTTGAGTCAAGTTGACACAATTTGACTCTATTCATCTAGCTACTATCAAGGCATGAACTATTCATACCTAAGTATGTTACAACTAGACTTTAGCAGAACACAAGTGCTCTAGGCTAGAGGCATGAGCTCACTGGAGAAGATTATTAAGCTAACTACTTCAAGAATTTTCTTTAACCAATCTGAGTTAACTATACATTTATAACAATGAAAAGAAAAAGCATTTACAACATTAACACTCATAGCAACAACTTACAACCACCATGACATATGTAGTATCTAATTTTCTATTCATCTCTCATTCTTTGCAAATCGTACAATGTTTCTAGTTTTCTATTTTATTTAGCATTCTTTGCAAACTGCATATGATTTTTAAATTGCTATTCACCTGCCATTCTTCTCATTCTAGTAGACAACGGTAAGGCTGCATATATATATATGGAGAGAGAGAGAGAGAGAGAGAGAGAGAGAGAGAGAGAGAGAGAGAGAGAGAGAGAGAGAGAGAGAGAGAGAGAGAGAGCATCCTTAAAAGGATAGTAAAATATAAAATAAAGCTAAAGACACAACCAGAGCTCATATTTTGGTATAGGTATGGAGGATGCTAGTAAGGCTTCTAGAATTTGGTTTTATCCCTGCCAATTGGATTTGTTTGAAATAACTTGCAATCATTATAGTCGACGATGACACATCTCTTTAAGGCATTCAGTAAAAGAGATCACATGCCTTGTCTAAGTTTCCACATATTACATACATGATATTGTGTTGACAGGTCATGCGTGTGCAAAGAAAATAGAAACATAAATATCTTTGAAGAAGATTTGGAGAGTATTTGTACAAGGCATCTAGTTTATAGACCTAATTCATGCACACATTGAATGCATGAGCCATGGAAACACATACCCACCTGTTTAGCTAAAAAGTGACATTGAACTAACCAATTTTATATCAACCATAGAATAGTAAAACATGTTGGTGAATATAGTTACCAGATACAACCAACAGAATGCAAAAGAATATTTTGATGCACTATTCCAAAGTTCATAATTGTGAACATGATTTCCTATATAAATCCAACCTATCAAGAAAGGAATAGAAAATATAGAAAAAGAGAATTCTTTCTTCCCAAGTGATATTTAGTTGCATCCATCAAATAAGAAAGATAAAATAAGATAAGATAATTTTATTAATGTTCAAAAAAGAGCACAACTTGGGTGTATGGGATTGGAAATTTACACCAAGAAGATAGCTAACAAATGGAGCACCAAATAGTGTCCATAAAAGAATCCCAAGTGATATTCAGTTACATCCATCAAATAAGATAGATAAGATAAGATAAGATAATTTTATTAATGTCCAAAAAAAGGACACAACTTGGATCTATGGGACTAGAAGCTTACACCAAGAAGATAGCTGACATATAGAGCACCAAACGGTGTCTATAAAAGAATAAGTACAATAAATGAAGAAGAAAGTAGGAGACATCAAGGAAAATATTAGGTATCCATCCTCAAAGGGAAAAAGTCCAACAACAACTGATATGGCTGGCAGCTACTAGAGGCCCTATGGTGAGGCTGAGTGCTACGAGAGGAGTGTTACTGGTGAAGAGGTCCCCTACGGGGTCTCATAGATATGGAATGGCCTATGTTAGCGAAATTGCACAGTCGCTTTACACCTCGAGCAGGAACTAAGGGTGAGAAGGTCATAATAAGCTATGCCTGGGTTTGACTCTTGGGAAATGATAGTTGTAAAGTATGTTTGTGAAGATGTAAGGACTCACAGACATAGAGAGCAATGCAACGCTGATCCATGTACCTGAAAAAATAGAAGAGGGATCTGAAATCTTTAAATAGACAATAAAATCTCCCTCTAATCATGTAGTATATGGGGCATCTGAAAAGGAAATGGATCTCAAATTTTGCCTCTACTAAGGTACAAAGTCTACACACCTAATCCTCTCTAGTAATATGGTGATTGACCTAGATTCAGAGTCGGTGCGAGCGCACCCTAAAGGAACCAAGGGAGATGTCGGGCATGTATCCAATATCTGCATAAGTACTTAGGGTGTACAATAATCCCATCCCAAATATCTAAGAAGTGCTCAGCATAGAAAGACATCCTCGGATGTAGTCCCCCTAGAGGATCAACCCAGGTCTACATAATATACTGCTTGTAGATGTCAAGTCTGACATGCCTATTCAACTCCTACCAAGAGGGGAGGAGATGAGTAGGAGCATCCAATGAGAACTAGTAGGGAGGAATATGATCGATGTTGATCCCAACTAAACTCAATAGGATAGTAGCTTGAGCATACCAACAATGGGCTCTAGTGGCTGGATCAAAGTCTGCCATAGCAACTAAAGAGCAATAGACTAAGTAAGGGTATCTGTGTTGGCCTTAGTCAAGTTTGCAAAGCCACAAAGATAGTGGAGAAACCAGATTAGGTCAAAAATGGCTACAAGCCTAAATGGGTGAGCTCCAAACTTAGCCAAAATAACATTGTGGAGGGTAGATCTATGACATTTGATAATCCAATGGAGGAACAAAGTCTAGGTGCACTCAATCATGGCCCAATCTGAGTCCAAAAGGGAAGGACCCCATACCACCAAACCATAGAGCATTGTGGGTCTTACTAAGGAATCTAGGAGGGATAACTTAGATGATGTGTCTTGAAAGTGGTGTCTAAAGCACTATCTCTTGAGCATGGCAAGGGAACCCAACCCTTTACTAATTTGAGGCTAAATGGCTAATCTCAAGTTGAAATGAGATATGAAAAACTTAACCTCAAGGTATGTGTAAGAAGATGTAATATCAATTTCCCTACCTTAGAAGTGAAAATGGAGATGTGAGTTCTTCAAACCGTTAAAGACCATAACACGAGTCTTCTCTAGGTTCACGACTAGCTGTCTCATGTCACAAAAAGACACAAGTCTATCTAGAAGCCTTTGGAGACCCTAAAGAGAAGAGGCAAGAAGAACCACATCATTAGCAAAGAGAAGGATGGAGATCAATACCTTGTGTAGATGACAACCATCGCTCGGAAGTGAGGAGTCAATGAGAAAAGCCTTGAGGTCATCAATGTAGACCCTGAACAAGGTGGGTGAGAGAGGGAAGTCATGCTTCACCCCAATGGTGCTCTGGATAGGGTCGGAGAGGCCATTGGTGGTATTGAGTCTACTAACCACTGTCTCATATAACCTCATGATAGTCATTAGTAAGATCTCAGAAATACCAATATCTCTAAGTCTCTTGAAAAGGACAACTCTAAGGATGAAATCAAAAGCCTTATGAAAATCCATAAAACAATAGAAGACTTTCTTTGAATGGTGTCAAGCCTCCTCAATAATAGCCTGTATTGTTTAAATATGATCCATGGTCTGGTAGCCTACTCTAAGTCAAACTTGACCCTTAGCCCTACAATTTTTCATGTCAAGCTCACTGGATAAAATAGTATTCAATGTTGTAGCATAAAGTTTGGCAAATGTATGCCTAGTCATGAAGGTCCTACAGTTTCTAGGATTGGAGGCCAGCCCAGACTTATGGATTGAGTGAATAACATGTCTTGACCATGAGTCCAAAAAACCAAAACAAGCCATTCTATTAAAGAGTGTAGAGAGATAAGGGCTCAAGATCGTGGTACCGAGATTGAAGAGCTCAGCTTGAAAACCCTCCTCATCAGCTACCCTACTACATCTCATAAGTCTGATGGCCTCGTAAATCTTGGAGGTGGAGAACAAGTGACAATGGGGGGGTGGGATGGGAAGGGGAGCGAGCTGACTTGGGATGTCATACAATGTGGAGACATGGGAGGCATAGAGGTGAAGGTTAGGGGTGGATAGGGGTTGGCCACACTGGGGGAACATGATGCGCCAAAACATCTTGGGACACTGAATAAGCATGTCATGGAGGGATCTTCCTTGTCAAGCAATAAATAACTGCTTCTTATGGTGAAGAAAGCATTTGTAAGAGAGTTGTATGTTGGTGAAAGTGGGGGAATGAGTATTGAAAGCCAAGTGCAAGGAGTGGTGGAAAGTTTTACACGTATCATCAAACCACTAGTTCATGGGGCAAGTATTTCATCAAAAAAATCTAGGGGTGTTGGGAATGGAGTGGTGGGGGATAGAGAGGAGAGCTGACTCCCAAATTTTTGTGGCTCGTGAGTGAAACATGGTGGACACTTGAATGTGATCTGTGAAGCTAGTGGGAGAGGATTATGATGACCATTGAAAGATGAAGTTAGCTAACATATCAGATAATCCCAATAATGATTCAAATTTCAAAGACATGATTGGCCATACCACATCCACGTAACCATTTTATAAATGAACCATATAAGACTATTTTAAGATGGATAATGGAAACTAGACAGAGAGGGCAATTTCTATTACTTCTATGTCAGCTGTACCATAAACCTTTAAAATAAAGGATTAGTGGTCAATCTTAAAAATCAAATTGTTGTCCTTAATACTTGTTAAGTTTTCAAATAGAAATGAAAAATTTGGACTCATTTGACAGTGGTAAAATGACTAAAAGATTTACAACATTCAATTTCTAGTACCAACTATAGTAGTTGATTCCATACAAAGCTTATAAATTTAAATAAATAGACTACTCCAAAAGTTTGAATTTTTAACTTCATTTGAGGAAGGGAAATCATTCCATAATGGTCAAAGAAAATATACTTTCATTACTTTTTGATGTAACCTTTCAAGAAGTTGTTATAATGGCTTTGTAATAGCATTTACATAGAAGAAACAAGAGACTTGACATAACATATCATCTCTGCCTTCTGCAAAATAACTTCTAGGATTATGAAGCTTGACCAAAGTAAGTTAATCTTTCAAAACACATTGGGAACATTAAACTTGAGAATACCTAAAAACATATTGTTTGCTTTATTTTAAGATTTGAAACTATCATTGATGACTTTTTTATAACGGCTTTGTAATAGCATTTACATTGAAGAAACAAGAGACTTGGCATAACTTATCCATCTCTGCCTTCTGCAAAATAACTTCTAGGATTATGAAGCTTGACGAAAGTAAGTTGTTTTTTTGAAACACATTGGGAACATTAAACTTGAGAATACCTAAAAAAATATTGTTTGCTTGATTTTAAGATTTGAAACTATCATTGATGACTTGAGATCTAATCTCATTACCATCAATAAACTATATTTCTAGTTTGGTTGATGTGAAGATATAAAAAATCATACCTACTACCATAAATTAGTGCATTCTTCTATAGGAGTTTTCTGAATAATAGAACAAACTTGATGAGCAAGAGTGAAAAAAATTAGCATCCCATCACTGCACAATTGTAAAAAAAACCCCAAGATGCTCCTTGAATGCCAACAGATCCCAATGTGGAGGTTCTCCATCATCAGTCAGATGCCATGAATCCATCTCAATGATTTTTCCTTCAGGTCCTCTCTATCCTCCAATGACAATCAATTCATTTTCACATGCCTTAAATGTGAGACCCTAACTGTTTGTTGAATCTGCTCTCACAAGCAATCCTTCCAACACATTCCATGAATTGGTTTCCTTATTATATTTCTTTATTTCATTCTTTGAATATTCTACAACATAAAGGTGATCATTCACTATGCAACCAAGGGTGGTGCATGGGTAGCTACGTTGCCTCTGGGATAGATATTTGGAATCCTTCGTCATGTTCCTATTTGAAGATTATATTTTTCACCACAAGTTAGAGACTCTATATGACTTATCATGTTTTTGATAACATAGAACTTGCCATCCATGAAAAACCCTGAGCAAAGTTTTCAAGGGAATGCATATCATGCAACATTTCCCAAGTGCCCTGCTCTGAATTATAAAGCTCTGTCAACTTAAGCACAACCCAAAGAGTATCAGAACCTCAACCATGATACCATCAATTTCTGTTGTCTTCTCAACCAATGATGCCAAGTTCTACATGAGTAGACAACCTGTAAGATACAAACACAATAAAATTGCAAAAGTATAGAGAAATTTCTAAAAGGTAGTATGGTACAATAGATAGCATTAACACTAGCTAATTTAATGTGTCATTCTAATATAATTCATTTAATTCTCTTTCTTTGCAGATGATATAGAGCAGTTTCTATAAAACAAAAAAATGAAGTTAACTCATACCTTGTCCATTATTGGTGCATTAACTACTACTAGAATTATGTTTACAATTGGAGCTTGTAGAACAAGAAAAAATTCAGCAAGGGTTTTGGTTTATCTTTGAAAATCAACAAATGGGCATGCCTATACTGAATGGATACATGTAATCAAGATCCTACCTTAGATACCATTGCCTCTATAGGAAACCTTGTTGCTTCAAAGGCTCTGTTGTCCAACATATGAATCAAATCAAGTCCATCTACATTAGCTAATATCCTAATGTCATTATCATTTTTTGTGACTACTAGCAAGTTGTCATCTTTGTTGAATGAAGGCATGGACTGGCCTGAAGTTTGTGAGTATATTAAGCACAGAGTTATGATCAAGAAACCCATCACAAAAAAATTCAAAAATTAACCAAAAATGTCACTATCTTACTAACACACTCATAATAGATTATCAAGTTCTTATAGGTAAACCACCCTCAACCTCTATAGTTGTCAAAAAAATAATGTTATCCATGTCCAAGAACATAATTATAAATTCATCTCCAACAGACCAAAACTGATTCTTTGTTGTATCAAATTGTACAACACCCAAGGAACATTTGTAGAAACCAGAATATGTTCTCTTAATTGCTCCTTCACTTTCATTCCATTCGACCATGAATGATTCACCTTGTTTACTTGATCCATAGGAGAAAATCCTAGCAGAAATTAAAATTGAATGAATTTTTTGATACATTACCATCAACGTTCGACAAGAATAGACACTTTTAAAAAAAATGAAAAATACATGCTCCATCAACACTATAAGCCATTGTTGTGCACCATAGACCAAAGGCATCATAATCAACCCTAGATCCCAAAAGATCATACAACCAAGCTTTGATCTTTCCATCAATGGCTATAGAGAAAATGAACTATATGGAGACAAGAATAACAATCAATCCACCTTCCAGAAAATCAGGATAGATGATACAACATTGGTAGCAATCAAACACCAAAGTTAAGAGCAACATGGAAAATATTAAACACTTAATTATCATGTCAATCTAACAATTAGGTTTACAGAAAATGAGTACCTAGATACTTTTTCTTTATGGTGAGAAAAAACTGAATATATAGCTGCTTCATGGCCTTCAAATGTATATTTCTTTCAACTAGCTACTGTGCCCCATACCTACAGTAAGAGGTGGTTTTACTTCTGGTCTCACATAAACAAAATTGCAAAGAGTTGATATATCTAACATATTAGATTATCTTAATAGTTTTTTCATCCTTGTATGTTATAATGCACAACTGCTTGCCAAGGTGGGAAAATGCAATATCATTCACACTTCCAACATGTGCATCAATCTGTGGGAATTTTATGAAAGTGGATAAATACTAGAGATATTAGAGAGCCAAAAGTTGCATTTAAGTCTTTTAAGAATGCAAAGTTGAAACAAACCTCTAGATGATTCCTTAAATTGTTTGCCTCATGGTAAGAATATATGTGGAAAACATGATTGGAGAATGCAACACCTACAAGACAAATGTAAGTATGTTAATATATCAATAGAAAGAATTCTGACCCAAGCAAATACTATTCAAATAAAAAACAATAACATCAACAAAATTTATTAGTGGCAATGCACTAAGGTCAAGTTACCCAAGTATTTTCATTAGAATACTTATTAATTACTTGTCCATCTAGGCTCCAGATACAACGGTTCATAGATACGACTGACTCTTTTAATATGACTGCCTAAGACAACATGAAAATTTTAAAAAAAAATTATACTCCACACAAAAAATGGATAATTATCCTCTGCAACATTATAGTTTTTCATATTTCTTATTATGAAATATAGTTCAATCCCATTGACTTACCTGTATTGGCATTGAGTAGGTAGTAATGTCCCAAACTTTAAAGGTTCTTTGAGCTAGCTTTTGCCTAGATGATACTTCCCAAATTTCAATGTCTCCAACATTTGTTCCAACTAAATTCAAATTTCCAAGACAAACTGAGAATCTATATTTACAAAACCAAAGTCACCTCTCCAAAATTGAAAGAATTATTCAAATTGACATGATAAGGAGTTTACTTAATAGAATCATTTGTTACTAAAGATAAAAGCCCATACTCATGACATTTGATCCCTGATTAAGAGTTTTGGTCACTATCTTAGGAAGATCATCTTGCAAGAACATGGTATGAGTGCTCGAATAACTCACCTTGTAAGAAAACAGAAATACAAAGTTTGAGCATTGATAAAATCAGAGAACTATTCTTCATGTAATTTTCTATATATTTGAATATATTGCATTGAAGATGAGATAATCTGTCATAGCTTTAGATATCTAAAATGAACAATGTTATCTGATGGAACTCATAGGAAATAATAATTATTAACTTATTTCCCATGCCATTGAACTTGTTGAATGCTTCTTTGAATTCAAAATACAACTTATGTTTCAAGTAGGCATGTCCTAGGATTTTTGTCATGTAAATTCACCTGCATTTTGAGGTGGTGTAAGAGATACAAGCCCAACAACTACTACAGGATGTGGAGTAGAAGGATTTGGACTTCCCATCCACCCTAGAGAAGCAGTAGGAGCACCCGTGGGTTGAAATGGTTGAAATCAAATCAATAAGAGCTTTCATTGTTATCATCAGTTAGGAACATCATTAGATCAAAAAAAACATAAACAATATTGAAATATAAAAATTAAATGAGTGAAGTTTTTATAACAATTAGTTAACACCATGAGGAGCAATAGGAAATGTTGCTCTTTTTGGGATTGACCCCATAAGAGGGTTATTTGAAGGAGTTGGTGCTCGAGCTCCATTAGGCGGTGCACATGTATGATCTATAAAAAGATTCTTGATATTGGGATTGGGTCAAGGGTTCTTACAAAGATGATGTTGGCGATTCAGACTAAGGACATAAAAAGTCAATGCCAAAATTCAATATATGATAACTATAACTATACCTTTGTTTTGCATAATTCCTTGCAGACTATGTAATTTAGTTATACTAAATACCACTTAAGCCATCTCTTGTTATTTAAGTAAAACATTGGGAAGTACTCAAATCAGCTAAAAGGAAGGTTACCTCTAGCTTATAAGAGTTCTGAGACAATATGCTTTAACTCCAAGGAATTGGAGCTTCTACTGAAAGTTAGGGTTAGCCTCTATTAGTTTCTTAAGTTCCATTAGCATGATGTTTCTTGCAGATTTTGACTCCCCATTTTTTGATAGCTTCTCATTTTCCTTGTGTGAATTACTTTGACTGATTATAGCAATTTCAAAAAGTTTTGTCATACTTCTAACTGTATCACTATTTAAACATGACAAAAAAAATTATATCAGGGGAGAGAAGTTTGAAAAAGGCCTTGTTTAGCACCATCAAGATAAAATATATTATACATTGGTGAAAACAATGAAACTTATCATTATTACCTGGTTACTCATGAAAGCCTTATCAGGATCATTAATATTAGGTGACAAAGTGCCATCAAACTCTAGAAACACTACAATTTGTTTCCCTGTTGATTTAGACATAATTGCATTGAAGTTGCTAAGTGTTGAAGGATGATGCACCTACATAATTTTTTATTAGATACAAAGAAAGGAAGTACAATTCAAATATTTTTATTGAGAAATGTTTCAAAATAATGGATATAAGTTTTGATTGTTACCTTTGGAAGCTAATGTTTTCATGGTGTGGGTAGTGTTACTGGTTGAAGGGGTGACAACAATTGTAGTTGTGCTTCTTCCTTCTTCCTAGTACTTGTGTAATAATTATTTTCCATTTTACAATATCTTTCATAAGTGAATGGTGAATTTATTTGAAGGTTGTCAATAGATTTGACTCTTGATATTGCTGTAAATGTCAAACCCTGTCATTCTCTTGTTCCAATGTCAATTGTAGCCATTTGTAGTACGAGTCCTCATGATTTGTGTATTGTTATTGCCCAAGAAATAGTTAGTGGTACTTGTGTTTGGAATTTTCTTCTCACATTTACAACAATACCATGTCTTATCTATAGTTTGAATGACATTTTTCTTGCATTCTTTACCATTCACAACTATTGGGCAAGATGGGCAGGAAAATGTATCTTGCCTGATGAATTTGATGGTGGCTTTTATCATGGTTTCTAGAGGTTGTTTCATTTGATTGCATTTTTCCAAGACACTTGCAATTGTTAGTGAACACAATGTGTTATTGTGTGTCAATAATATTGGCAACAATGTTATGTCAAATTCTACTCCTCCCATCTTGGACTGTAGGGCTTCAAATTTTGGTATAGATGGATTTATTGTTAATATGGTTGTGACTATGGTATTGATTACCTTTCCCTTGAATTAAAAACACAACTATTTTTAGAATCTCTCAATGACTTTATCTATTCCCCATTAGTTAATGAAATTAGTCCACACAAATTCACATCTATTGATGCTAGTGACATGTCCATTAACGTGACAATTCTATGGTGAACCTTACTTGCATTCTTTCACTCAAGTGTTGAGATATCTACAACGCTGATTACAATCCCAATAGTATCAACCAATGTATTGTTTTTGATGTTTGCAATGACATTAATTGGCCTAAAATTGTATTGAACACTCCCAAAAACCAACTCATCATTACAACATTTCAATATTGAAGAATGGTCAAGAGTGATTTCCATGTGGCTATTCAATTTGTTGTATTACTTGTTTGCCTCTTTAACTGAACCTTTTGAAACTATATAGTAGCCACCTATTTGCACTCGGTCGTAGTGTAACTTTGTAATGTCATTGAAGCAAACTATTTTTGTTTCTATGCCTTCATGGTCCAATATGTCAAACCTAAAAACTTGGCCACTACCTCAGTGGTTACTAAATTGTCTAAGCTACTTTTTTGTTGTCATCCCCCATTTGATTGTCCATCTAGTTTGATATGGATTTAAATCTTTTATAGGGATGATGCTCTTAGGTAATGGCAGGTCCCTATGAGGTGTATGGATCCCAAATTTGGTCCTTTTATTGGGTGAAAAAGTTGTGTTGTCTTGCAACATTTGTTCCTCTTTAGACTTATATAGATACCTTGGTTTCCCAATGATTTGATTGTCTTTCTATATAATTTGTATGTTGAAGATGGTATGGTCTTATATAAAGATTTTGCAATGACATATAATATATATAAATAAATCAAAATATGTATATCAATGAAGATTGAGTATGGGATTGGCTTCTTGGAATCTCCTATGGCTCAACACACATTATTTGTCAATGTTACTATAGATCTTATTTTCAGCGTGTTTGAGAAAAACAAGTGATTGGATCTTTCAGGCCAAATTGCTAATTACATGTGTTTTCCATCAGATAAGACAATCTTGTATCATTCACTTTGATCTTCAAGGAGAGGAACCCTTTTGAATGATAAGATTTGCAAGATTGGATTTGTAACAAGATCTCCAACATTCATTAATAGCTTTGCATTGGTAGTCAATGATGCTTCCTTTATAGGTTCCTAAAAGAAGTTTTAGTTATATAATTTTTGTTAAGGTGTGAATGTGTTAATTTATTAGCTTGATAAATGTATAAATAATATCTAGTTACATACAGTTCAATTCTATCTTATGCATGTACAGACATATACATATGCATATATCAAAGAATATTGATAAGAGAAATTAACTGCAAAATACAAACTTATAAATACAAGCAAATGTTTTGAGATATAAGCAACATTTTGCATGTGTAAGGTATATTTTTTGAAGGATTATAAATGAATTATTGTAAAAGTAATGAATGATAACTTACTCCATTAGTGGTCCCTTGTTGGTTTGAACATGTTGACCTCATTTCCTTTGTCATGGTATCTTGGATACATATTTGTATAGAAAGGGTGTTAGTTACATATGTAATATGTGTTTATCAAATTAATATACTAACGTTTATCAAATTAAAAATACTATATTAAGTTTGTTTGTGTGCGCGCATGCATGCCATACAAAAACCTGAATGCAAAAATTTGAATAGTTGTAAAATATTTTCTCATTGGGACTGGCTGATAATTTGAAGGAGGAATGGTAGATAACTCATAGTAGTTGTGTTCCCTTCATCATTTGAAGCTTTGGTCTGTTCATGGTTCGATTTTTCAAAACTTGATTCTATCGACATAGTATCATGTATGAATAAAATACAATCAATAAAAATCAAATGTGCTTACCCAACAAGAATTTGGATGCATTATATATGTAAAGAGTATGCATCAGTAAAATGTATTGAGGATGTGTGAAAAGGAAATGTGATTCAATGTATTGAGGATATGTGATTCCCACAAACCTTTGTGTCCATATATACAGCTTTTGATCTACATTTTGATCTTTAATAGTATGTATAATATTTTGATTATTATTACATATTCTTTTCAATTCATATTTATTATTTTAATCTTTAAAAATATATAGAGAAATTACAAAATGCAATAAATATGAAAATACATAATCTTTAAAAACATGAAATTACATTTGTTTCTTTCTTAATAGCATTATGAAATTACACGTGTTTCTTTCTTATTAGCATTATGTATTTTTTGGCATGTTTTGTTAAGTTCTTGACGAAATTACAAATTACATTTTAGTCTTTAATATTATGTATAATATTTTGATTATTATAATTATAATATTACCTAGGAAATGCTTTCACATATTCTTTTCAATTCATTTTTATCATTTTAATCTTAAAAAATATGTAGAGAAATTATGAATAAGAAAATCCATAATTGTATGTAGACACACACACACACACACACATGTGCACAGAGAGAGAGAGAGAGAGAGAGAGAGAGAGAGAGAGAGAGAGAGAGAGAGAGAGAGAGAGAGAGAGAGAATATTATAAATGTCCAACGAAAGACCATAATGAGGGTCTATGGGACTGGAAGCTTAGACCAAGAAAATAGTAGACAAATGGAGCACCAAACGATGTCCACAAAAGAACAAGCACAAAAAAAGAAGAAGAAAGTAGGAGACATCACAGAAAATATTAGGTATCCATCCTCACAGGGAAAAGTTCAACATTGACTAATTAGCGCAACTACCAAAGGCCCTACGATAAAGATGAGTGCTACGAGAGGAGTATCGCTCGCTAAGAGGTCTTCTATAGGGTCTCACAAATCTAGAATGACCCATGTTAGGGAAACTGTACGTATGCTTCACACCCTGAGCCAAAGTTAAGGGCAAGAAGAAGGTCATAATAAGTTGTGCTTGGGTCTAAATCTTGGGAAAAAAAAGCTGTAAAGTATGGTCATGAAGTTGCAAGGACTCACACACAGAGAGAGAGAGAGAGAGAGAGAGAGAGAGAGAGAGAGAGAGAGAGAGAGAGAGAGAGAGAGAGAGAGAGAGAGAGAGAGAGAGAGAGAGCATATTCTAGTCCTTAGAGGAAGCAACAAGATCATTCATTAGACTTGAATAACTGATTATGAGCTTTCATTGCAATGTCAAATTGCTTTTGGTGGTTAAGGAAATTGTTTTCTTTGTTCATGTGATCAACATTCAAAATTTGTTCAATAGAATCATCCCTATGCAAAATATTCTGATAACTGTGTTTAAGGATGGCACACCCATTGTCTTGTCTCTTTAAGAATTTGGTGATGCTTTAATGATTATCCTTTATCCCTTGAATTTTTTCACTTGCAGCCTATAGTTTTCTTGATAAGATCCTAATGCTTTTATCGAAGTTCAACGATAGCCTATAAAGGGTGTGTCATTATTGATGGTTAAATAGGGAAAATTATGGGGTGGTTTTTGAAAGGAAATTTTCACTAGTTTGCTGGTTTTAGGGGTTTTTGTAGTTGGTCCTTTGTTGGTAGTAAGAGAAGGGAAGTCCTTATAATGTTTTACCATTTGTTGAGAATAAGGTAAGTGCACTAACCATAAAGTTATATCACTTGCTAGGAGTATGCATGACACTCTCAATTTAGTTGATGGTTTCAATTTTCAAAATGCTCTATTACAATCTCATAGATTTATTCTTCATCAGCTTTCTATTTCTTGTCTTATTGACAACTAGATCCTATGTTTAAAATGAACACCCCTTCTGATTGGTGTCAATGTTGATATGGACTTATTTAGAAGTGGGGTAGACAAAAGGGGCAAATTTTGGATAAATCTTACTCTATACATGTTTTCTAAATAAATAGATGCAAATGACTTATGAAACATTTTAAAATGTGTTCATAGTAATTTTTTAAGCTTGAGGTTTCTATTTTATGTAGTGCACTTACATTATACAAGGCACAATTAGAAAATTATAACATGGTGGCAACTTCACACTCAACATGCATATTGCTCCAACAATCTAGGAAGCAAGCCTGGAAGTAAATGCTTCTCCAAAATAGATTTAAATAGTGTGAGGCCTCACCCAAACCATCATAGTATAGATAACATATTTGCATTGTGATACTTCTAATTCTATGTTTTGATACACTTTTGAGACCATAGGGTTATGTCATTTTAATATCTGCATTTTGATGATCCACACATTAGGACCTAATTAATATAATTAATGATTCCATTTCATGTTCTAAATTATTTCAATTGTTTTAATAGAAATTGAATTTGTAGAAATTCTTGAAATGTCAAATTATAATGTTTAAATAGAAATTAGTGTTAAAGGATAGATTTTGATATGCAATAGAACCTAATTTACATGCCTAGTGACTTAATAGTCATGGATTTAATATTTCATCACTATGATAGAAGATAGATTATAAAGTTGTTCAAAATGTTATTCAGATCATGTTAATTAATCATCAATATTGATATGTAGGGATTGATATTTTAATGTTTTAATATTCTACATGAAAATGATTAAAAAAGGGAAAGTTAATTTGAAATGATGAAATATGAAAGCCTAATATTGAATGGAATAATGATTTATTGCACATATTTACTTATTGCGTACATGATTTTCTTGGACTATTGATGCTCGCATTTAGTAGGCAAGAATTTGACCATGGGGTTTAACAGGGAACCAAGGCTCAAGCCCATGTGAAAATAACATAGCCAAGGTGAATCTTTGGAAGATTCAAAGTGTTAGAATTTCTTTAGAATAACTAAGAGGGGAGGTGAATTAGTTATTCAAGGTCTAAATGTCCTATTCAAACTTTTCACTAAGTATAGTGAGCCCATTCAGTCATTCATTCATCCAAGCTTTAACTTTTCTAACCAACAAGTTATTGTAAATCAACATGCAAGCATAAATCATAAAAGATTAACTCATAACGCAGTGATTTCTGTGGAAACCCAAGTTGGGAAAACTCACTAGTAACATGCTACTCAATTCTCACTCTTCTGAAGTGATGCCCTATGAAAGGCCTACCCTATTAAAGGCTTACAACACATTGTTAAATGTGACTCTGTTAGAGGATTTAACCACCTTGTTAGAAGTGGGCTTGCTTAAAGGTCTTTAGAACATTCACTATTAAAGGATTTACAAATGGCTATTAGGCCAACCTAAGTCCATAGGATTTTCTAGATATAATACAATTGCTAGAGAGTATTAGAAAATCTTGACTTGAATACAACATACAACTTATCTTGCAAATCTCATATCACTTCTCAGCTCATACACTTGCCTTTCCTTCAATCACTGCAACTTTGACAGCTTGTCCTCCTTTTAAGCTTTGTCTCCTTGAGTCTCTATGCTCAATGTACCAGTGCAATCATCTCTTCATGACCACTCATAGAAGTAGAGCCTCTATGCTCTTCCTTCTCCTAGACGTCTTCTCCTTGACACCCTTCCAACCACTTTGCAGTTTTGTCTCTTCAACAGTAACATTATCAACTTTTTTGCTTCTTGGTCTATGACTTCTTAAATAGAAGTCTTGGAGTTCCTTTTCCCACTCGATTCTTCCATTCTTTAATTTCAATTTGCATGGATTAGGTAGGATTCATTGCATCTAACCCGTATTTTGTTTCCTCTAGAAACTTCTTGAATAATCCTTTAGAATTTGCACAAAAATGGTTTACATAGATTTCTATGCCACCAGCTCATCATCCTTATCTTCCAACTCATTCACAAAATTCAAGGTAACCACTTTGTCAGCTCAGATTTGGTGAATCTTCATCATTTGAAATAATGTAGTAGCTCGACACTATTGAAATACTAGTGCTTGGCACATACTGTGTTACTCAGCTTTAACTGTGTTTTTCTTGATGCTCAACACCTGAAGATCACTCGGCACCAATTAAGAATTTTTTGATGTTTGTCACCTGATCTTCGCTCAGCACTTGAAGATCACTCGACACACAATAGATTTTCCTATTACTTGGCTCTAACTGAGAATTTTCTCAGCTTCAACTAACATGCTTGGCACCCACTAATAATCTTAGTTTAAGCTTTGTAGTCAACCTTGTTACAACTTCTTCCTCCAATATCTCTAAGTGTGACCAACCTCTGCATCTTTGAGTATGCTATCAATACATCATTTAACCATTGTCTTAACTGATCCTTGCACTTCATTACAATGTCATAACTCAACCTTTCCCTTAGGTACTCTTGTTACATCTTGTTGATCAAATCCTCTTCATCAATCAACTAAGTGATAGTACTTGTATCTTATAAGAAAATGTCATTCCTACAAGTAGCAGGTTTGACATCAATGATAAAACAATGATTGAAAACAACAATCTTCTTTCTTTGATCTTCAACAACGAGCTTTTCAATCAGATTTCCAACATAAAGCCTCATTGTGATGTATTTATTTTGTAAATGTGAGCTTGCATGTGTAGTAAATTTAAATTCATGAATACATTAGAGACATGTCATTATGAATTATGATGTGTTTTAATGTGTCACTTGAAATTTGTGTTGTCCATATGGACATGACATGTCATTTAGGGTTTGGCAAGAAGTAACCTAACCTAAACCTAATCCCAATGTAGTACCCAAGTTATCCTCACATGGAAAAATGTTATGAGAAGTCTCCATCAAGATAAATTGGAATTCCAACTTCCTATTGACTTTTAAGGATCAAAAAGTAGTCCTAGGGAGTTATTTTGGTGAAAAATAAGTGCTCTCATGATAGTAATATGGGTTGGGGGTCTAAATTTAACTTTTAGTAGGTGTAGATGACCTCAAGAACCATCCAAAAAAGTCACTTTCAAACCAATTCGAAATTTGAGTTGCCCATGAGTTACCCCCATTTTTCCCACTTAGTCAAAGTATCAATTTTGGTAGGGACAAGGGTGTAAGAAATAGTGGCTTGATGTTTTTTCCAAAAAAAGATAGGGTGAGAGTCTTTCTAGTGGACTTGGACAAACTAGTAGAGTGTCTACCCACTCTCTAACTTTAGAGACTCTTAGGATTTGTAAGCTAGGGAGGGAGCTCTTCTACAACTATTCATTACCATTTTGCAAAAGGATTCAAGGTTGGTTTCTTCTTGCCGATGTAGTATTTTTTTTCAAACTTTCATAACGGTGTCCTATTCATGAGCATGTAGGAGTGTGAGATTCATATTGTATGTAGATTGTATGCTGTTGTATTGTGATGTAGTATTCATATAAATTTTTGAATGATGATCCATGTTGTGGGAAGATTGTGAATTTTTTGTGTTGTTGCTTTTATTTTCTCTTGTTTCCTCCATTTTGTTACGTATGTTTTTTCATGGGTGTGAGGACTTCACTCACCCTTTGGGAAGGGAAGAGAAGTCCATGGTGAAGGGGTTAGTTTTTCTTGAAAATGTATTTGAGAACCTTGGAGTATGGGCTCCATTGTATGCCATAATCATTCATATCTTGTTGGGGGTGATAAGGGGAGTATGGTGTAGAAAGGAAGCTTATGGATTATGGGCTCCAAGGAAGCTACAAGTGATGGTAGTATATTTGGAGGATGATTGTGAAAGCCCCAAAAGGGCATGAAATTTTCTAATTTGTGATAGCCTTGAAAGGGCATGAAAATTGTTTATTGCAGATATCGTGTGATATGGCAAGTCTCCATTTGAAAAGTACACCTTCACCCTATGTTTATGGTTCCATTGTTAAACCATTGTGAAATATCCTTGGGATGGAATTGTTCAAGTTTTGAAATATAATGTATATGCAGTCGCAAGATTGTATGTGAAACCGACTTTGAGCCTTGTTCTCCTAGCCCGGGGGTAGTCTCTTTATAGGCCTATAGTTGGGTGGAGAGCACCCATGGTCCTTGTTGTTTTTTTATGTGGTTTTGCAGGTTTTGTGATAATGGTTCCTATGAAGGGATTAGGGTTTCACCCTTGGCTTTGTTGAAGGATCAAGTTTTGTGGAGAAAGCAACCTCCCCATGTCATATTGTAGTGTGTTGTGCTATCAAACTTGCATTGTTGCTCTTTGTATTGTGAAGGGGATTCACCCACTATTGTATATTATTGCAAATGTGCAAAGTGAGATTTGATGTTATGTATATAGGTAGCAATGTAAAAGAAGATGGTATTGTAAGTATAGGGAGAAAAAGAGAAATTATCAAGAGAAGTAATATCCACCATCCTAGAATTCATGTCACAGATAGGAAATTGAGTTATTGTACACATGTAGATTTATGTATTCAATCTATAGTTTAAACCATGTGGTAATTTCATGTGAGAAAGTTAGTTTTAATATTTTATTTTCTAATGTAGGATGAGTGAGATTATTGTAAAGTTTCTTGTTATGTGATTTGGTGAAATATGAATAAAAAGCTCCAACATTGTATTTGTGCATAATTATACATGGAAAGAATTTCATTTGTTTCTATGAGTAGTTGTTTTCATATGTGATTCTAATTATCTTTTTAAAACATTTAAAATAGACCCTGTACATTGAAGTGTTAAACTTTGAGTTTTCTTGCACCATTAAATCTCTAAGATTATATAGAACAAAGGATAACATCCATTTTATCACCAAGAAAACATCTTATCTTCACAGTTGAAGTTAAAGAAAATAACTCCTTATATGACATAGTTTAAAATTCATAAGAGAGAGTAGGTTGTAGATGCACTTTAATTCTTTGGAATTTGTATGGAGAATATAAATCAATTTCACCTTTCTATTACAAGTCAATAAAATATTCAAATAGGATATACTTTAGAGTCTACTATAAAGAAAATCAGTAATCTAATATGGACAACTAAGAAATAGGACTTAAAATATCCTTCAAAAAAGGATGCCTAGGTGACTAGAACATAACTAGCACTCAAAGATAATAATTCAAAAGAAAAAAAAATGTACTTAGAAATTTCAGGTGCCTAGGGAAGGTCTTAGTCACTTCATTCTATCATGTCTCAAAAAAAAGAAGAAGATAAAAATAAAATCTTTAACATCCCATATGATAATTATATAACCCACTATGTAATAACTCCAAAAAAAAAACATTTTTTTTTATGGTACTTGAATTGCTCCCAAAGCCGACCACCTTGGATGCCTCCACACTCATCTCTCTCCTCACACATGGTATGACCTATCTCCCAAGGAAAGCGTGCAACTTGGAAACAATAAAAAAGTGATTAGATGGGAAAGGTGGAGGTAAAGTCAAAAGTCCTTTCAAGAAAAACATGCATAACACCCATTATTTAAGCACCTAGGGGAAAGCACATCAAAAAGCTAATATATAGACAAGGGTCCCTCCTTCCATGTCATGTGAGTCTTGGGAAAAGAGGGGACCACACTTTTGAAAGAGGGAGGTAGGTATGTATTAAGGGAAGGTGCTAGTTAAGAGAGTAAAGTGAATGTAGGTAAGAAAAGTTAGGACTAATATGTTAGTTAGTGATAAATATTTATGTTATGGATAAAGTATAAAAAAAATTTGTGTAAAAAGTTGGTTAGTGGGGAGGGAAAGTAAGTATAGGTTAATTAGTAGTCAAATTAGTTGTTAAGTAGGTAAAGGCCATTAGATGTACATAAGCTTAGTTAGTTTAGTGTTAGGATTTTCCTTAAAGATTTAAATATTTTAGTTGGTGATAAAGGTTTAGAAAAATTCTTATTAAATAAATTCATTAATGGATTTTTTTGTTCTTAGATGGTTATTGCAAACTTACATGTATGCGTATTAAGTATCATTTAATATATAAAATACCTTGTGTAGGGTTAGTATAAATTATGAAGATACTTTATTGTCAAGTATATTAAATTAAAATTTTAAGTGATTATAATAATAAATATGATGACTATAAATAAGTAAATAAATAAATAAATATATATATATATATATATATAATTAATGATTAAACTAGTGACCTAATTGATAGATATTGAAGAGATTAAGGCACACATAAGGATTTAAACAGAAGTTATGTACATGGTCATAGCTTAATTGGTTCTTGCATTTTTAAAAAAAAATTAAGGATTGGTGTTCCACATTTAGATACATGTCTTATTTCAAGGATAAGATGTGGTATAAAAAAGGGCATCATCATCCGGCTTTTATGTGATAGTTTAGATCTTCAACAAATGTTAGAAAACTAATTGGTCCCCCTTGAAAACTTGAAGACTAGAATTTCCATATGATACAATCCTCCTACACCAACTAAAATTATTTATCTCCAAATTTTACCTTGGAATTATACTCGTAAACCCTGGGACATGGTTGAAGTATTCCTTAATGTTACTTAGCATTGCCTCCATCTCAATGATCGATTAAGTAATATCCTAATGTTCTTGAGAAAACGTGATTTGTTATATTCCAAACACCCGTTTATAGTTTGATGAAGTGTTCTTATCAAAGCATAGGTCTATTGCTAATATCCTTTAGTTCACATTTCAATAAAATAAAATAAAGTTTTGGGCATGATGAATAGGTACATTTTAGGCTTCAATATAGTCTTAAAGAAATTGGGCTTACTTAGAATGTTCATAATGTTGCATCTAGCTTATTTCTTATATGCATCTAAAAAGTCTCCTACTTCTTAGATCACCAAAACAACAATTCTAAATATCTTTAGGATTAGCCAACATTAATGCAAGAGGGGTATTTCTATTGAATTCTAGCACACAAATCCTCAATAAATTACAAACGATCTCATCATATCTTCAAATAGAGTAATAAGGATCATTGAAAGATTTACAAGCAATTTGAAAATCATTTCAGGACATTTTCAAATCATAAAATATCACTATTGACCATCTCCTTATTTTACCACTCAAAAACATAGAACAAAGAAGCAAATGAGAGAAATAAACTTTTTTCAACCAATAATAGCATTTATTCAATTGATAAATACGAGATTTATTTCACAAGTCAAATTGTGATATTGTTGTCAAGATTCAACTATATAGTTTTCAAGTTCAACTTATCAGACCATGTGTCATGAGTAGTGGTTCACAAGAACTCATCTCTCATGAGAATAAGTGGAATAATTATTACTAATGACATCTAGGTGATGCTTACATAGGTGAATCATTTGACCTTCCTGGGAGGTCACCCATCCCAGTATAACTCCAATTTAACTATACATAAAGATGAAGTTATATCCAATTTTAAATCCACTGAGCTTGCTATCTCATATGAAAAACCTTCAACAACTATTGTGCCTATAACACATTGACAAGTTAAAGAGGGTCTATAACCATTCAATTCTTTGGGTTGAAAACCTAGCTTGTTTGTACATATCTTTGGCCTCCTAAGAGAATATTCTAGTCCTTAGAAGAAGAAACAAGATCATTCATTACACTTGATCACTGATTAGGAGCTTGCTTTGCAATGTGAAATTGCTTTCGATTGTTAAGGAAATTGTTTTCTTTGCTCACGTGATCAACATTTATAATTTATTCAATATAATCATCCATATGCAAAATATTTTGATAACTCTATTTAAGAATGGCATACCCAATAAGAATTTGATGATGCTTTGATGATTATACTCTATCCCTTACATTTTTTTCACATGCAACCTATAGTTTTCTTCATAAGATCTTGATGCTTTTACCAAAGTTCAATGACACAACCTATAAAGGGTGTAATTATTGATGGTTAAATAGGGAAAATTGTAGGGTGGTTTTTGAAAGGAAATTTCAACTGGTTTTCTGATTTTAGGGCTTTTTGTAGTTGCTCCTTTGTTGGGAGTAAAAGAAAGGAAATCCTTATAATGTTTTACCATTTGCTAGAAATAAGGGAAGTGCACTCATCATAAAATTACATCACTTAATGGGAGTATGCATGCCACTCTCAATTTAGTTGATGCTTTCAATTTTCAAGATACTCCATTACAATCTCATAGATTTATTCTTCGTCGGCTTTCTATTTCTAGTCTTATCAACAACCAGATCCTATGTTTAAAATGAACACCACTTCTGATTGGTGTCAATGTGGGTATGAACTTATTTAGAAGTGGCGTAGACATAAGGGGCAGATTTTGGATACATCTGACTCTATACACATTTTGTGAATAAATAGAAGCAAATGACTTATGATACATTTTAAGAAATCTTATATGTTCATAGTCATTTTTTGAGCTTGAGGTTTCTATGTTATATAGTGTACTTACATTAATAGGAGGTACAATTACAAAAACATAACATGGTGGCAACTTCACACTCAGCATACATATTGCTCCAAGAATCTAGGAAGCAAGTCTGGACGTAAAGACTTCTCCAAAATAAATACTTGTACTGATACAAAAATAGATAGTCACATGAGACATGCATAAATTCTTCCCGTTAATTATTTATATTTAGTTTTGTGGTTGGTTTCAATATTTTGAAGAAATGTTATTCATTGTTGTTTTAAATTTTAAAAAATAGTGAATGGAATAATTATATTTAGGAAGATAGAGCTAATTTAAAATAAATTGTAAAGAAAAGTTGTGTGTGAAAATCTTATGTGCATCTCAATTAAAATTATGTAGTTTTCTTACTGATTTCAAGGCTTTTTGTAGTTGCTCCTTTGTTGGGAGTAAGAGAAGGGTTGTCCTTATAATGTTTTACCATTTGCTGGGAATAAGGAAGTGCACTCATCATAAAGTTATATCACTTACTGGGAGTACGCATGCCACTCTCAATTTAGTTGATGGTTTCAATTTTCAAGATACTCCATTATAATCTCATAGATTTATTCTTCATCAAATTTCCATTTCTAGTCTTATTGACAACCAAATCCTATGTTTAAAATGAACACTACTTTTGATTGGTGTCAGTGTGGACATGGACTTATTTAGAAGTGGGGTAGACATAAGGGGCAAATTTTGGATACATCTTACTCTATACATGTTTTGTGAATAAATAGAAGCAAATGACTTACGAAACATTTTAAGAAATCTTATGTGTTCATAGTCATTTTTTGAGCTTGAGGTTTCTATGTTATATAGTGTTCCTCACATTCATAGGAGGCACAATTACAAAAACATAACATGGTGGCAACTTCACAATCATCATGCATATTACTCCAAGAATCTAGGAAGCAAGTATGAAAGTAAAGACTTCTCCAAATCAGATACTTGTATTGATACAAAAATAGATAGGCACACGAGATGTGCATAAATTCTTCCCATTAATTATTTATATTTAGTTTTGTGGTTGGTTTCAATATTTTGAAGAAATTTTATTTATTGTTGTTTTATGATTTAAAAAATAGTGAATGAAATAATTACATTTAGGAAGATAGTGTTAATCTAAAATAAATTGTAAAAGAAAGTAGTTTTCACAATCTATAAAGTGTGAGATTAAAATTTATCTAGATTCTGTCTATTTTTTTAACATTAACTTTAAGAATCATATGTAACACAATTTTTCATCAAGATGAAAATCTATGTTTTTTTATCTACAAGAGCTCTTCTGTATTTTGGTCTTCTATGAAATATATGTAATAATAATATTTCTATAATTTTAAATGTATAAAAATAAAATAATCTTCTTTTATCAATATAATTTTACAAACCCTACCAATTTATATATCAACTCCTTCAAAACAACCTAAGCACACTAGTCCCTCGTAAAGTCAGCCAAATAAAAAAAGCTCAAGCTAATCAGATGCAAAAAAGGACATGTGGCATAGCTAGAATGATATATACCATACCATCATGATATGGCACGATAAGACAACTCATATGTCACATGATGGGATGTGTATAGATAAAATTGGAAGCCTTAATAATGTACGATAGACGGTCATCCGTAATTGCACCCTAGACTACGCGGTTAAGAAGATTCTTGCAAATGGGAAATGTGCCAAAAAGAAAATTTAAAAAATGGTTGAAATAGCCATGACATGTTATCAAGCAATGAATTTTTTACTTTCAAATGAAATGTTAGGGGAACCATGCGATGGGTCACTGGACATGAACCAGGGGCGAACTAGGTGTGTAGTTTTTATGATTTTGTTGTAGACGATCAGGAATGCGATGTCGAAAGAGATTAATTATTTTCCATCATGATATATGTTGTGTTGACCAATTCATTTGAAGCTCCCTTTGTTTCAGGGGGCATTTGGAGAGACAACAACAACAAGTATTAGTGGACAACAAAAGCTTGTAGGCCAACAGGGGATATAGGATAACCTGGTAAAGTATATGCACTTAATAATGATTTTAAGTTTGCCATAATTTTTAACTTGTGAATCAAGAGGATGATACAAAAAGGTTTTCAAGCTATATTTCTAGGGTTTTAAACTCTAAAGCTTCTTAAAACCAAGTTTTCAATTCCACATAAGTTTTGATCCAACATTTCTCTATGAATGAAATTTTGTGAAAAGAGTATACTTTTCTACTACCGTGTTTGCATGTTGCCCATGTACCATGTCATTGCTTTGTTTTAGAATAGACGGGTTTGTTTTTACTTTATTTTTGTGACTGCTTTAATTTTCATTAGATTCAATATTTCTCTGTCAAAGAATATTTCATAAAATGTTTATCATTTTTTGATGTCATGTTTTCCTATTGTTCATGTACCATGCCATGTTTTTGAAAGAACAGATAGCTCCCTTTCGAGAGAAGGGTTTTTAGTTGTGGAGCTTTATTTCTAGGGTTTCAAATATTCTTAAAACCAAGGTATTTGCTTTTAATAGTGTGAGAAGATCCAATAAAATTATCTATGAATGAATGTTTCATTAGAAACACATCATTTTTTGTGGGTTTTTACCCATGTACCATGTCATTTTTTGCATTAGGATAGATGGATCTTTGCAGATTGCAATGTTTGTTTGCCTATGGCCATGTCATTGTCTAGTAGGAATCATTAGAAATTTACAATTTTTGAGATGCACATGATGTAGCTATGTGGCTGATAATAATCATTACTTCCATCCACATTGAAGTAGAGCTATGTGGCTCTTTTTTTGCAGAGCTAGATGCCTTATGGGGAATCCTCTTGATGGTACTAGTAGGTCAAAGTAATCAACATTGACCTCTCTAGTGTGTTTCGTAATAATAGTTTCATGTTGGTTTGAAAGTGGATCATCCTTTTCCTATGAAGATTTTATGTCCACATCTTATGTGTGACTCTCCCAAACCACCTCTTTCAGAGCTACTGGTATGACATGGCTCTCTATATGTTGCTACTGCAACTCTTGATCTTTTGATGAGGGAGCATATTTATTGTTGTCTATGGATAAGAAAAACTTTTTCAAGTGACATCAAAAATTATCTCCATTGAATCCTTCTTGCTCTCTTATAGTAGTAGGGATAGGTTGATAGACAACCTTGTGAATATCGCCATGATCTTCCTTGAGCATAGAGCTATCCTTGGGGTCCTCTTTCTTATGCTTAGTATTACATAGGACTTCATATTCTTCTAGTTCTTAGTCTATCTCATGCTTCCTCTCAGTCTCATCAAGCTACCTCTCATGTACCACCAATTACTTACTTTGTTCATGAAGCCTCATTTCCATTTGCATACCACTTTCATACAACTTCAAGTCAATCTGGCTCTTGGAATCCCAACATCATATCTTCAAGCCTTTTATATGGGGTTGTCAAGTCTGATGGAGTAGGAGAAGGAGGATGGTGAGGATTTTGAGTATATTGGCTATAACCATCTTGAAGTTGTGATTGGTATTGATAGTTTGAGGGCCTAGGAATAACATTTTCATTATATAGGGGGGAATGGTTATATCTATGAAATTGGTCCATGATTAGAATTCATAAAAGATGCAATTCACATAAAATGTTAAAAATCACAAAAGGTCAAAAGCAGTATTTACATACCAGCTCTTGGTCTTCTTGAAGCTAGTAGATATTTGAACTTAGATTCACCATGGAGCTTGATGAAATGCCTTGGAAGGCTAATGTCGGTGAGAAAATACCTGAATTCTCTTTGAAAAAATATTTAAATGGCTACCGGTGAACTTATGTAGATGAATTTATGTCCCACCATGTGTGACAAAAACTCTTGACACAAAAGTTATCACCCATTCACAATGCATTATCCCATGGAGACCTTACGCAACATCAAAACAACCTCCAAGTATGGGACATGCACTTTAAGGTTGAATCTCTAGAGAAGGTTGGATTCCTTAAAATTGTGACCACAAAACTTGCAGGAAGGGCAACTACTTTATCAAGTTAGTTAGCGACTTTGTCTAATTTCATTTTATTGTAAATGCATGTACATAGTAGGGTATGCTTTTTTAGATTTCCAAGAAGTGCATTTACACAACCTTTCCCTTTGGATCTTTTTCCTTTTTGCTCAGGTTGCAGATTTTGGGAAGTTAAAGTGGGCCAACATGTCACAGGTCACAAAAATGTTGTGGTAATTGAGTTTTTGCTATTTCATTGGACGCACTTTTTTGACCTTGCTAAATATTAAAATGGGCTCAATATTGAAGGTTTTTCTATTTTTCAAGGGATGAAAAGTGTACCCTCTAAATAGAAAAATTATAGTAACATGACGGTTAACCACCATTTGGACATGTTAGCTTGCTCTTACTTCATAGAATCTGTGAGCTCAACAAAAAGGAAAAATCTCCTAACAACTATGAGAGGGAAATAATGTGCATGTGCACTTCTTGGAAAACTTAAAAATCTAGCCTACCATGTAAAAGTATCTACAAAAAAAGAAGTCATAGAAAGCCATTAACTAGTTTGTTAGGCTAGTTGGCCTTGCTTACAAGTTTTTCATTCATTTCATGTGTGTAGGAAGAAAAATAGACCAAAATTTTTTTGGTTCATTTTGTGCTGAACTATTGTTGAAAAAGAAACTTTCTAGCACTAGGAAACCTTGATTTTGAGAAAGACACACATGTTCCTCCTTGGTAAACTCGCCCTAATACTTTAAATCAAGCAATGATGACGAGCAAGTTTTTATTTTTCTATAGAGCTAGATGCCTTATGGGGAATCTTGTTGATCCACATCTTTGTTGTGATGCTCATGAACCACTTCCTTTAGAACTATTGGAATGGCATTGCTCTCCGCATGTTGTTGTTGCAACTCATCATCTTTTGATGACCAAAAATTTTTCTTGGTGCATGTGGATAAGCACAAATTTTGTAGCTCATCCCAAAAATTATCATCATCATATCCTTCTTTCTCTTTTGTAGTAATATGCAAAGGTTAAAGGGTGACCTCATGCATATCAACATGTTCTTCTTCAAGGATAGAGCTATCCCTGGGGTCCTCTTTCTTATCCACCATATAATGGAGGAAGTCTAGCTACAACGAATGATTTTCTTCCTCATCTTCTTGTAGCAAGTCCTCTAATTTGTGTATAGGATCAAAAGTCATTTTTTCTTCCTCAAGAGAATGATATTGATGTTGATAGTCTTATTGATAAGTGTGATCTTAAGTGTCATTTATTTCATTATGGCCATTAGTAGTAGGATAGGGTCCATTATTTTCTTGAATCTCTACACAATCTTTTACTAATTTGTGATACATTGCTCTTAGTGGCTAGGTCCATCTCATATCGAAAGAGGGAAAAGTTGGCACTTCAATGGGCTATCACACCCCTATGGAAAAATTTTACCAACATATCTTGTGTGCTTCATCACACATGCTGAAATATTGTCACTATTGTTGACCCATGTGAAACAAATCTGATTTTCCCCCAAAAATGATGAATTGTGAATCTCCCCAATGAAAGATTACAACACAACCATTGATCAAGATGAGATTTTATTTGAAAAAGATGGCTGAGACTAAAAAAGAATCTCCCAAGGTGAGGTCAAATCTAATAGTTCTTGCATGTTCACAAAAGGGCAAAAGAAGTGATGTGAAAATGTGAGAGCCATAAGATTCAAAGCAACTCAACAAAAGAAGGAACAACATTAACACAAAATGTCAAACCCTCCATTTAGCTCATGAACCCACTGTAAAGGATACAAACCATTGAAGATCTTTCAGATTGGTTATAAATAGTGGGCTGAATGGAGGAAAAAATAGTCAACATGTACATGTTAGGGTAGATTTTTAAGTTATCCAAGAAGTTTGTGTGCACATTTTCTTCCATCTGCAACTAATAGGAGCTTTTTCCTTTTTGCTGAGGTTGCAGATTTGGTGAAGTAAAAGTCGGATAACACATCCCCATAGTGGGCAACCTTCACATTACATGCATTTTTTCTATATCATAGCGCACACTTTGCTTCCATTGCAAAGTAGAAAAATAGGCTTAATATTTAAGGGTTCTCTATTTGTAAAGGGTTGGAAAGCATATTTGTTGTGACATGTTAAATCATTGCAACTTCAAAGGGTCTATGGCCTTAGGAGAAAATAAAAAGCTCCCAACAGCTCCAGGAGGGAACTACTATACATGTATGCATTTTGGAAAGCTGCAACATCAACCCTACTATGTACAGGCATCTATAACAAAAGAAATCAAACAAAGCAATTAACTAGCTTTTTAAAGTAGTTGCCCTTTTGCAAGTTTTTTTTCCTTTCATGTGTTTGGGAAACTAAACATGTTGTCAAGTATGAAAGATATATTGTTGCATCTTGAAAAGCATTCTCAATGCTGAGGGAAAGGAATCTCTCTAGCCTTGGGATGCCTTGAATTTGAGCAAGACACACTTTCTCCTCCACACTAAACTCATCCTCATACTTTGAAACAAGTATGACCAGGGGAAACTTGTTCTTTTGTTGTAGAGCTAGATGCCTTATGGGGAATCCTCTTGATGGTACTAGGTCAAAGTAATCAACATTGACCTCTCTAGTGTGTTGTGCAATGAGGGTTTTGTGTTGGTTTGAAAGTGGCTTGTCCTTTTCTTGTGAAGATTTTATGTCCACATCTTCTATGTGACTATCCTGAACCACCTCCTTCAGAGCTATTGGTATGATGTGGCTCTCCATATGTTGCTACTGCATCTATTGATCTTTCGATGAGGGAGCATATTTAGTGTTATCTATGGATAAGAAAAACTTTTGTAAGTGATATCAAAAATTATCTTCATCGAATCCTTCTTACTCTCTTACAGTAGTAGGGATAGGTTGATAGAAAACCTTGTGAATACTACCACAATATTCCTCAAGCATAGAACTATTCTTGGGGTCCTCTTTCTTATGCTTTGTATCATGGAGGACTTCATATTTTTCCAGTTCTTGGTCTATCTCATGCTTCCTCTCAGTCTCATCAAGCTACCCCTCATGTGCCACCAATTACTCACTTTGTTCATGAAGCCTCATTTCCATTTGCATACTATTTTCATATAGCTTCAGGTCGATCTGGCTCTTGGAATCCCAACATCATATCTTCAAGCCTTTTAATGGGGTTGTTGAGACTCGTGGAGCAGGTGAAGGAGGATGGTGAGGATTTTGAGTATATTGGCTATAGCCATCTTGAAGTTGTGATTGGTATTGATAGTTTGAGGGCTTAGGAATAAAATTTTCATTATATAGGGGGGAATGGTTATACCTATGAAATTGGTCCACAATTAGAAATTCATAAAAGCTACAATTCACATAAAATGTTAAAAATCACAAAAGGTCAGGAATGGTATTTACATAGCAGCTCTAGGTCTTCTTGAAGCCAGTACATATTTGAACTTAGAGTTGCCATGGAGTTTTATGAAATGCCTCAAAAGGCTGATGTCAGTGACAGAAGACCCAAATTCTCAATGAACAAATATTTATATGGCTACTAGTGGACTCATGTAGATGAATTTATGTCCCACCATATGTGCCAAAAACTCTTGACACAAAAGTTATCACCCATTCATGACACATTATCCCACAGAGACCTTACATAACATGCAAACAACCTCCAAGTGTGGGACATGCACTTTGAGGTTGAATCTCCATAGAAGGTTAGCTTCCCTAAAGTCATGACCGCAAAACTTGCAAGAAGGGAAACTACTTGAAAAAGCCAATTAGTGGCTTTGTTTAGTTTCATTTTGTTGTAAATGCATGTACATAGTAGGGTCTATTTTTTCATATTTCAAAGATGTACATGTACACAACTTTTCATTCTAGCTCTTTTTCCTTTTTGCTTAGGTCGCAAATTTTGGGAAGTTAAAGTGGGCCAACACATCATAGGTCATGAAAATGTCGTAGCAACCAAGTTTTTTCTATTTCATAGGACACACTTTTCTAACCTTGCTAAATAGTGAAAGAGGCTTAACATTGAATGTTTTTCTATTTCATAAGGGATGAAAAGTGTAGCCTCAGAAATAGCAAAAATCTCCAGCACTAGGAAACCTTGATTTTGAGCAAGACACACTTGTTCCTCCTTGGTAAATTCCCCCTAATACTTTAATTCAAGGAATGATCAGGGGCAAGTTGTTTTTTTTTGTAGAGATAGCTGCCTTATGGGGCATCCTCATGATGGTACAAGGTCTAAGGAATCAACCTTGACCTCACTAGTGTTATATGCAATGATGGTATCCTATTGGTCTAAAAGTGTCTCCTCCTTTTCTTATGAAGATATGATATTCACATCTTCTTTGTGATGCTCATGAATGACTTCCTTTGGAGTTGTTGATATGGCCTCACTCTCCAGTTTTTGTTGTTGCAACTCATCATCTTTTGCTGATATAACATATTTCTTGGTGTGTGTGGATAAGCACAACTTTTGTAGTTCATCCCAAAAATTATTGTCATAATATCCTTCTTACTCTTTTGTAGTAATATACATAGGTTGAAGGGGGGCCTCATGCATATTGACATGTTCTTCCTCAAGGATAGAGCTATCCTTAGGGTTCTCTTTGTTATTTTCCATATAATGGAGGACTTTTGACTACAACGATTGATTTTCTTCCTCATTTGCTTGAAGCAAGTCCTTTGATTTGTGTACAAGCTCAAAAGCCATTATTTCTTCCTCAAGAGAATGATATTGTTGCTAATAGCCTTATTGATAAGTGTGATCTTGAAGTGTCATTTATTTCATTATGGCCATTAGTAGTAGGATAGGGTCCATATTTTTCTTGAATATGTACACAATATTTTATTAATGTGCAATACATTTCTCTTAGTGGCTAGGTTCATCTTGTATTGAAAGAGGGAAAAGCTGGCACTTCAATGGGCTATCACACCCTTATGGGAAAATTTCACCGATATATCTTGCATGCTTCATCACACATGTTGAAACATTGTCACTATTGTATTCATAAAATACATTTCCTTTATTTGAATTACAAAAAATGATAAATGACACGTGTTCTACTTGTTTTCTATTACCATGTTCCCTTTGTGAGATTGTAATGTATGCACAACCTGTGTGATTAGGGGAATATAGGAATCCTATGTGGTGTCGATTGTTGTTTACTAGTTCTAGACCCTATCTCGGACTAGTGGTCTACTTAGGTTCTTCATTTGTTGGGACACTTTGGCAGACATTAGGAGCATCAATAAATTAGAGGTCATCATTCTTATCATCAATCCATTCACAAATTTTATTCTCTATTAGATATGTATATCACCCTGTGCATTGTTATCTTGTGTCTTTCTTTCATAACTTGTGTGGCATATTTCACATTTATGGACATGCTTATATATGTTATCTTTCATTTTATTGAACATGTTAGCTATTAATAACATAGAATCATACACCGTATCAACTATAATGGAGCTTATGAGGTCATACTCCTCAAGATCCTTTATGTGTACGCCTTAAATTTTATCTTCTAGGACAACATTGTGCCTTGGCATCTTTGTATATGACTGATGTATTCCCACTTGACAATTTTTATTTGAATGCATACTGGGACATTCTCTATTTATCACATATGTGATCGATGTAGTTATTGATGTCATGGAGTTGCCATATATGCCAAGATGGGTTTCGTATGGTCCCAAAGGTAAGAATGGAAAGGGTGATAGGTTTTGCATTCTCACCTGTCATAAATATGCATGCTATTGACCTGATCATTATAATACACATGCATGTGCACACATGCGTGTGCATTATAAATTGATAGAAAAGACACATTTTATAGGGGAGATATATTTTGAAGTCACATTAGGCATATACAAAATGCATGGCATTCCTTATTGCAATGTTGGAATACACACACATTATATGAACAAACATATACAAATATATATAAATATGAGTGCTAATATGAGTGTGCGCACTGGTAGAGAAGGCACATTTCACATGATACACCTGGAACTAACTTGTAAAGGACATTGTATTTGGATACTCATCTGGTTTCTGCTAACCTAGAATTGTCCATCTTTTCTTGCAAATCAACTTGATGCTATAGAAATAAGAGAAATATCCTCAACTATACCTCTTTGACATACAAATTAAGCATTGATTCAAAATTGTTACCCATCAGCATCCTATGCAAGTAGAACTCAAACATTCAGTTTTGAATGATTTGTGGAGGGCTAGTACAATCTTCCATAAATTCATAGTCATTGTCATAGTCAATCTTTCTATGCAATTATATTTGACTGACTTGCTATAGTATGAATTATTCTTTTAAGAATAATGAATAGAGATGAGAAGCTTTCCTCATAGAAATTACCATATGCAAAATCTAAACTAGTTTTTCAATGGTCTCTATACCCTCTGGGAAAAAGCTTTTTTTATTACCCATGGGATCTAAGAGGTTTAATCTTCTCTTGAATTTATTCCAAAAGAAAGATTCACTTCCTTTCCAAGTATTTTAACAACCCAACATTCATCGTCCCAGAACTCAATCATGTTAAATCCCCTGCAATGATCTAGTATGCTTTGGGTAGGGAACCAACCATCCAATCCCAAAGTTTTTCTCTATCGTGGTTGTCATTAGTGGCATAGTATCTAGATTTTTAGAGAGGTTCCACTTGCAATGAGTGGCAAAAACTAGTTTGAAAATGCTACGGTTGCGTCAACACAACTTATGAGTTGTTTCTAAATATAAATCATGTTTTTTGGACTTACGAGTTGTTTTTGAATATAAACCATGAAGCATTTTTCCTACCCATTGTTCAAAATTGCGCGGTCTAGCCTCTTCTTTTCTAGCAATTAACTATTCTTCCTTCTAGAAAGCATGGTCTTCTCTGTCAACGAGGGCCATCTATGTTCATTAAACTCTGTTTGACAAAACGAGTTTGGAGTCATCATCATGGGCCCACACCCTAGGGAGGAGTAATGGATGGCCATCCTCGAAACACATGTCACTTTTTGCATCAGGATAGATGGCTCCAATAAAAACATGCATATCAATATGCTAATATTACCAAACCCTAATACTCAACAATGCCAATTCCTAATACATGAAGCCTCTCCGAGTCATATCCAATACTAATGTTTTTACAAATCATATTATTCAAATTGATAACATCACTTGACTAAGAAAGTAAATTTTTACTTGTAACCTATCATTCTGTGCAAAAACATGTGAAACATTTAAAACTAATATAACTGAAGGAAGCTAAGAAAAAAAATCACAAACCATGCAAATTGTATTGCATGAGTACATTCAACAATCCCAAAAAAGCAATAAATAGGCTGATTATTTTCCTATCAAAGAAAACCCTAAAATAAATCAAAATGAAACTAACCTAATATATGAAATATCAAGGAAAAAAGGTAGAGTGCGAAGAACTCTGAACATGCATGACATAACTCCCTCAACTGAAGAAGTAACACACTTGCAAATTGCAAGCTCAATTTCTCATTGGCTGCTTCAGAACTATCTATTTGGTACCAATTCTAGATGCTTAAACACAAGAAGAATTTTTATGAGTCGCTGGATGTGAACAGTTTTAAAAAACTATTTTGAAGAATTAAACAATTTTAACAAACCCACTTGGAATTTAAAGAGAAGCTTGTAATTCACACACTTTGTCTATCGTCTTTAGCTTTTGATCTTCTTATATATATTGTATTCCAAATCTTTTTCTCCTTGACTGAAATCCCACAATCTTAAAGGGTAAAAGTTGTTAATTCATAATACAATAGAAAAATAAAACAATTTTCAGATACCCACTTGGAATTTAAATAAAACACAGTATTTGGAAAACTCACTTGGAATTTAAAGAAAGCCCGGTATTTGGTAGACTTTGGCAAGTGTCTAAAGCTTCTAATGTTCTTATCCTTATCTCTAAAATCTTGAAGCTTAGAAAAACATGTCAAACCATAGTAACTTAGCAAATCATTGTAAGGGAAAGTAGCCCACCGCTACAATTATAAAACCAAATAAACCCAAAAAAAAATTAACGCAACCATGAAAAAGAAAACCCAGCGCCATTTCTTACCATGGTTTCCTTGTTGCAACTCTTTTTTCTGCTTAACTAAAAATCCGCAATCTCAAAAGTATAGGTCACTTTAAATCTTATTACAAGGCACAAACCCTATTTAACAAATAGCCATGGAAATTATCATCTTACATGCCATAATTTTTCGATGTGAAGTATCACTCTATTGTCTTCTGGATTACAACCCACTCCTACTTCATTTAAGATTTTCGGTATTAACAAAGGTTTATATTATTTTATTTTAAGATTAAAATAATATGTCAAAATTTTTATTCACCCATTTATAGAAGTCATCAGAAAAGGAAAAAAAAATAGTAAGTTTTATTGGAAAAGTTTAAAATTAGCTAGCACTTAGAAAATTTTTGGCAAATGTTAAATTTTTGGGAGCAAAGCTTCCACAAATAGCCTATTAGCTAAATAATTCTATAATTATAATACTATATTTATTAGTTTTATAAAAATATTAACAAAAATTATTTTTATGTTATTACATTTATTATTATGCACTTAAAGTTCATGACTAACGACTAATGAGATAGAAAAATTTACTCGACATTATTATTATAATCAATTTTAAAATTATGATCACAAATATAATTTAATACTCTATTTATTAAGAATAAATATATTAAAATATCACAAAGTAAAGACAAACACAAATAAAAGTATGTATACTCACAACCTAAAAAAAACAGAATTTAAAAGATGGATAGAAATATTTGATTTTAGTATATCCCAATCCACTCTTGTACCTATAATCTAGATGCTTTTCTTAGAAAAATCTCAAATGAATGTGTAGGACTAAAACATATAAATGCAAATTTAAAACCAAGAAAACTTCTAATTTGTACATTTAAAAAAAAAAATGCTAATGTTTTTAGCTAAAATTAAAACTTGTTTCAATTTAGAAATATGTTGGACACTTATTCTAGCGACGATGTCTATGCCGACATCAAAATAATATTTTTAGATTAAATTTAAATTTCAAATACAATTTATAATTGATTTTTATTTTATTTATTAAAATTGAGAAATTATAGTTTTGATGCTGGCATAGACACTGGCTACTCAACACCTATAAGACAAAAACATTTCAACCAATGAAATTTTAGATAAATAAGATTTTTATAAACAATAATTTTCCCTAACTATAGTTTATTTTAGAGTGAATAGTAATACACTATTGTGGTTGTGGAATCTCATTAACTAATTGACAATATTCAATATAATAGTATTTTCCTTATTACAATTACTATTAAATTAATAACTAGTAGTTGAACACTTTTGTGCTTGCAACGATTAGTCGATAGGTGCTCGATAATAAAATTATTTTTAAAAATCTAATCTTTTGTGGACAAATTAGATAATTAATAATTTTTAATTTAAATAACATAATATTTACTAAAACTTTTTAAATAGATTAATAAATATCATTGATTTAAATTCAATTTATCAAATATGAAAAAAAAATCATTAAAAAAAACCCCATCAAAAAATTTATTATGAAAAATTAATAAAAGAAATACAAAAAGAAAAAAGAAAAAATAATGTCTAACAAATATTTTATTGACTAAATAAATTATAAAAACTAAACAACAATATTTTAAAAAATAATAATAATATAAAAAATAAATAATAATAATTTAAAAGCTAAAACCTAAATCAATTTTAAAAATCATAAGTTAAATATATAAGATCACAACATGAGCTAATGTGGAGGTCACAAGTAATTATTTTTTAAATAAAAAAGAAAAGAAAATTAATTGTTAAAAGTGGAGATTTAAAATATAATCTAATGTGAAAATTTTGATTATTAATAATTTCCAATTTAAATAACATAATATTTACTAATTTATTAAAATATTATTTATTTAAATTCAATTAATAAAATATGAAAAAATAATCATTTAAAAAACCCCATCAAAAAATCTTTTATGAAAAATTAATAGGAGAAATAAAAGAAAAAAAGAAAAAAGAAAAAATAGCAAGTGTAACAAATATTCTATTGACTAAATAAATTATAGAAACTAAAAAATAATATTTAAAGAAAAACAAAATTAATATAAACAATAAACTAAAATAATTTAAAAACTAAAATCTAAATCAATTTTAAAACTCAAAAGTTAAATAAATAGATATCACAAGTAATATTTTTTTTAATAAAGAGGAAAGAAAAACAATAGTTAAGAGTGGAGATAACAACTAATAAATATCAAAACAAGAGTTAAAAGGGAAGGATTTACAACTTTTCTAGCCAACTGAGAACTTTTTTGGCAAAAAATTAATTTTCGGGAACAAAGTTCTCACAAATAGCCTATTGGCTAAAATATACTAGTAGATGCATGCTTTTGTGCTTGCAACGATTAGCTGATAGGTGCTTGATAATAAAATTATTTCTTAAAACATAATCTTATGTGAACAAATTAGATTATTTAAATAGCATAATATTTACTAAAATCTTTTAAATAAATTAATAAATATTATTTGTTTAAATTCAATTGATCAAATATGTAAAAAAATTATTTAAAAAATCTATTATGAAAAATTAATAAGAGAATACAAAAAATATATATGAAAAAATAACGATTGTAAGACAACTACTAAATATTCTATTGACTAAATAAATTATAGAAACTCAAAAACAATATTTGAAGGAAAAACTAAACTAATATATAATATAAATTTAAATAATTTAAAAACTAATATCTAAATCAATTTTAAAAATAAAAAGTTAAATAAATAGAGATCACAACATGAACTAATGTGGAGATCACAAGTAATTATTTTTAAAGAAAAACTAAACTAATATAAAAAAAATTAAAATAATTTGAAAACTAAAACCTAAATCTATTTTAAAAATTAAAAGTTAAATAAATAGAGATCACAACATGAACTAATGTGGAGATCATGAGTTTTTTTTTATAAAATAAATAAGAAAAGAAAAACAATAGTTTTTTGTATTATATATCAAGAGTTCAAAGATCTAATACAACAAAATAAGGGGAGGCTAAGCCTCAACCCAACAAATCAAAAAAAAAAAAAAAAAGCAAAGCGAGCTAAAGAGTTACAAGAGATTAACTAAGTACATATAAAAGATTAGAGTTTGAGAAAGAACGGCAGGAAACCAAAAAAGAACAAGGGGTGAGCCTCCTAATGAAGAATCTCATCAAGATTCTCAATCCAAGTGGTCTAGCCTAGAAAGCCCTCCATCCAGACACCTTCTTCCGCACCAAGATCTGAGTGTACATTTCAAACTTATCAAAGTTGTGGGCTTTGTTATCTCTGATGTCTTGAATCAGCTTCCCAAGTGCCTTATCAAATGTAGTCTAGTCATCCACAATGTTGGCCCATTCAAAGCCATCTTTCATCTCATAGATGAACATAGAGGCATGTCCATCTCTGAGAAATCTTAGCAGCTTGTCCTATTCCAAATTCACCATGCAAAAAACTTGAGAAACAATTTTGAAACAAGTGAGTTTTCTGAAAAAATTAGTAAGGGTCTTATTAGTGCCTTGGAATTTAGCCTCATTTATTAATTTCCAAATAAACCAAAGGATGGAAGATGATAGCATGTGCCAAAATAGGTTAACATCTTTATGAAGACCATGTATATAACTAGTAATGATCTCAAGAGTATAAACATGTTTAGTAATAGAAATTCCAAACATCAACCAAATTTCTCTAGCAAAATTACAATCTAAGAAAATGTCCCTAATAGTCTCAGGAACTCTACAAATAGGACAGGTATCAAGGGCGGGTTGGTGGTTCTTTATAGGTAATCTGTCAAGTAAAAGCTACCATTTGAAGCATTGAATTTTAGGCAAGATGGGAGATTTCAAAAGTTTATAAAAAACTTTTAGCCAGATGAGGTTAATGTGGTCAGTCACAGAGGTATCATGATTGAGAAACTTGTATATATCTTTAACTTTTATTTTGGTGAGGAGGGAACCATCCTTCCATCTTAAGGTGAGGTAGCCTTGAGAGTCAACTTTAGTGTTCCTAGGAAGGTTAAGAGGAGCACAAGCGGTCTTGATCATGTTATAAGTTCTTATGAGGAAGTCTGAGAGATCAAATTCCCAGGAGAGAGTATCCCAACTAATAAGCCTATTATGTTCCATAAGGTCCATGATACAATTAATGACTTTACTAGACCAGGACCTAGCAGAGCATCCTTTAGTAAGGGAAAGCAGTTTATTCAAATGTTAGAGATTCCACCAAATAGGATGTTCCCCATGCAAGGAGTGATTGTAATCAAAATTGGAATTTTCAATGAAGCCATGAATAGACTCCTAAGCCTTCCAGATGGATCTAAAAACCTAGGTACCTTGAACAATCATAAGGAACTGGCCAAACACCAAATCATAGAAAGGAAGACCTTTCCAAGATTTTGCAACCTTAGGAGCACCACTATGTATGTTATTTCTGATAAGAACCTTCCAGGGTTCGTTTCCTTCAAAATCTTGGAAGATCCATTTGGAGGCAAGGGACATCCCTTGAAGTCCAAGATCCTTCAGGCTGAGCCCACCAAATTTTTTATCTAAATGACACCAACTCCATTTAACCACATGAGCTTTCCCATTCCCCTTACCATCAGACCAAAGGAAGTGACATATAGCATTTTGAATTTCAAATATTTGATAGTTTCTAAACATCCAAGCAAAGGAATAATAGATGCTATAGGATGAGAGGATTTTCTAGAAAACTTGAACCCTTCTAGCAAGAGAGAGAACACTATTGTTCCATTTGTTGAGATTTTTTTCAATTTTATCTTTGACCCAAAGCCACATGTCTTTTAGAGAGGGGACAACCAAGAAAGGAATACCAAGGTATCTAAAAATCATATTAGGTCCCCCTCAGCATAACCAAAATGTTCAAGACAATGCAGGGGGTTTCTCTTTCCACCCAAGCATAATGAATTTTGAGCTAGAAATATGGGCCCCAGAAGCCTTACCAAAGAGATCAACTTTTTGATTAAGGAAATGCATGTTATGATGAGAGAGTTCTAAAAAGAGAGAGGTTTCATCAACAAACTAATGTTAAGCAGGTTAGAATTATCAGGCAGAGCAATCCCAAAGAGTCTAAGGGAAAGGGTGTCATTTCTAAGGAGGTAGAAAAGACCATCTTAGGCAATAAAAAATAGGGTAGGAGCAAGGGGACATCCCTATCTAATGGAACAGGAAAGCAGGATGGGCTAGGAAAGATTACCATTGACCTCAACCAAAGCAGAGGCATCCTTGAGAAGGATTTAGATATACTTACAAAAAATGCAAGGGAAGCCAAAGGAACTAAGCATCTTGAGGATAAAGTCCCATTCCACCCTATCATAGGCTTTCTCAAAGCCAACAAGGAGCATAAAAACATCTTGGTTAGAGGACTTGGCTCACTCCATAGCCTCTCAGCTAGTAACAAGGTTATCAAGAATATACCTACCCTTGATAAATCTGGTTTGAGTAGAGTAGATGAATTTGGGAAGAATTTTTTCAAGGCGGGAGGCCAGGACTTTGTCAAGGATCTTATAGGAGACATTGAGAAGGGTGATAAGACACTAGTTTTTAATAAGATCTCTATCACTAGTTTTAAGAATAAGCTTGATGATTCCCATGTTAATAGAATTCTCCAAGGTGCCATTAACAAAAGCTTCTAAGTATAGATCATGAAGGTCTTGAGTGATCCAATCAGTATTGGTTTTATAAAATTCAATAGGGAACCCATCCAGGCTAGGAGCTTTGTTTTCTTTAAGGTTCTAAATGGCATCAAAGATTTCTTGAGGAGAAACCATAGCCTGAAGAAGGAGGGACTTACCCTTGGTGATCATTTTGGGGATAAGGTCTATGCATCTATTTTTGATGTCTTTGGAGGCCTTAGTATCTTCAGAGGTAAAAAAGGTAGTGTAAAAAGTTTTGAAAGAATGAGTAATGTCATGGAGGGTCAGGAGTTCCATAATCTCCACTATAATCCTATCAATCCTTTCTTTTCTTTGTTTATTCTTAAGAAGGTTAAAAAAGAGTTTGGAACCTTTATCCCCATATTGAAGCCAATGGTTGTGGGCTCTAATAAAAGCACCTCTAATTTTAACTTGTTGGTGTTTCCTAAGGGAATCCCTAGTGAGAGAGACTTGCTCAACTAAATCATGGGAGATAGGTTGAGCATGAATGTTGCTCTCTAACAAATGAAGTCAGTCAATGAGAAAATTCTCCATATGTCTATATTCTTTGGCCTTCTTTTGACCAAAAGTTTGAAAGATCTTTTGCCAAGATGAAATATTTAAGCTCCATCTACTGGTATGGGAAATAGTTTTGTTTTGCAAATTAAATAATCTAATCATTTTTATGGCAATAAGAACATCATGATCACCTAGATGGGAATTATTGAGGATAAACTTTTGACTAACCAAAGAAGTGGTCAGGATGGAATTCCTAAAATTAACACTAGCTAAAATGCGATAATTGTTAGAGAGAGTAGTAGGGTGGGTAGCAACTATGATATTAAACTAGTTAGAGGAAAAAGAGAATGAATTATTGTTGGCATAGAACCTGTCAAGCCTAGCATAGATATAATGAGAACCTTGTTGAAAATTGCACCAAGTATACCAAAGGGCCAAAGTATTAGATTTTAAACCATCGAGTGGGTCAAACAAATGGAGATGTTGTTTAAACCTATCCCAATGAGATTTTTTAGAGCCTTTCCATTCAAAAGGAGTTCCTCCAATCTTATTACCAGGACTCTCAATCATGTTAAAATCACCACCAACAATCCACGGGATACTAGGCAGGGTGGTCATCCAATCCCAAAGGAGAATTCTTTCTATATAGCCATTCAGAGCATACATAGAACAAACACCAAAAGAGGAACCATTAACAATAAGAGTGACCCAAGCAACCCTATTATAGGGTGAGATACCTAACTAAGAGATATGGCTTATCCATTTTGGGTTAAGAAAAAGGCCAACTCCACCTTTTCCTCTAGGATCTAGTTCATAAAAATCTTTCTAGATAAAACTAAGGGAAATATCAAGGGAGAAACCAACAACTTTAATCTCTTGCAACATCGAAAAATTAGTATTATTATGAAAATTCATAAATCTCTTAATAATGAACTTACGATCTGAAGACTGAAGGCCTCTCACATTCCTTGAGATGATCTTCAAGAGGAAATTAGATTAATAGAGCTAGTAGGGACACCTAAAATATCTCCATTCTTCTTTTTGTTCTTAAACCTGACATGTTTGTCTTTCTTCATATTTTTATCATGATTATCAATTACCCTAGCTAGGTCAACTTTAGACTCTAGATTGTCTCTGATGGTATAATCGTGAGGTTGGGATGTTGAGGGAACAAAAATTAGAGAGACATTTTTCAGGTTAGGTTTAGCATAAACAACTTCAATGATCAAACTATCCTCAATTTAATTAAGTGAGGAAGACGAGGGCTTGTAGATAAGATCTTTGAAGCAACCTCTGAAGGAATAGTGGAGCTAAGATAGGTATCTAGCTTACATCTACAACTATTATTGTCCTAATTTTATTCCATAGTGGTATCATTGTTCTTATTGGTAATGAATCTATCAAATTTATCATGTGGAGTTTCTTCTATCATGAGCAACAAGCTAGTGTTGAAGATCTCAAATTGGTTAGACTTGGAGTTGCCAAAGTGATTTTTCTCCAAGGCAAGTTCTTGAGCATTTTTTTGTCTATGCTTCCTATTAGAAATGGTTTGGAAGTCATCAAAGATAGGTGGCTTAGAAAAGGTTAACTCTTTAGAAGCATTTTGAGGGACCTTAGAGGCATTATTATTCCCTGGCTTTGAGCCAAAGGCTGAGTCAGAAGTAGTAAGGGTATTATTGTTCCTCAAATTTGAGCTAGAAGCTGAGCTAGAGATAACCCTAACCCTAATCCCAGTCCAAATATATCATTTTTGGATCTAGGGAATCTCAATAATTTCTCAAAGTATTTGATGGCTTCATTTAATTTTTGAAACTTTCAAGAAATTCCTTTTCTTTCTTTAGGTCACTCTGCAATTGTTCATTCTACAACTTCAATGTAGTTATCTCAATGTTCTTGACATTCAGTTCATAGTTGGAATTCATCATTTGACTTAGAGTATCCAATTGCATGTTGGAAATCTTGGTTAGTTATGATGATTTCTCTTCCAATCTGTTGGCCAAAACTTCTTTTTCAACCATGGCTCTGTCTTCCATGGATTTCTTCTTTTGTTCAATCACCTCACATACCAATATGGCTTGTGATTCTTACTCTAACTTGAGATTTCTAATTTCCTCAACTTGGATTCTAATCTTTTCCATTAGATTTGCAACTACTGCATTAAATCCATTTGAGTCTCCATCTACAAATAGCTTAGTAGTGTCCATCTTTTTGTATTGTGTGTCATTCTCCTCAATAGAAATTTCCTTCCTTCTCTTCAAGGATTTTTGCAAACCTTCTCTTTCTTCATTTAGTTGATGTAGAATGAGGTGTATTTCAATTTCTTGATTCTCAATAGTCTTTCCCAACTTGTAGACTTCCATCTCAAGATCTTTCCTCAAAGCTACAAAGCTTCTCTTTTAGATGACAAGGCTCTGATACCAATTGTTGGAATTACAATAGGAAAGGTGAACTTCAAGGTGGGGGGTGGGGTGATTCAGTAGTTTAAACTTGGAACCAAAAAACTTTCACCATACATCCATCCTATACATTCAATAGATAAACTGAAATAACATGTAAAGCATATACATCTAAATCAAGTAAACATGTAAGAATTCACACACATAACATCAAATATGATTACTTAAAAATCCTCCAAGTGAGAAGGTAAAACTACGGTGGGATGACACCCAAAAATCTTCACTACTGTGGTAATAAAGTGCATCCAATGAAGGTTACAATGTTTGATCAAGAGTCATGATCTACCCTATGAAAGGTCTACCCTATTAAAAGCTTACAAAGACTATTAGGTCTCACCTTGTTAGAAAATTTCAACACCCTATTAGAAGTGTGCCTTGCTAGAGGAATTTAACTCACAACTAAGTAAGGAACCTATTAAAGGATTTCATACAGCCTGTTAGGACTACTCTGTCAAGAGATTTTGACTTAAATCACCTATTAGAATGTCTCAACATAGATGTTGTGGTTAGCACTTGTTTTCTTGAAATAGATCACCTCTAAACAATGTCTTCTTGATCTTTCTTGATTAGATATATGTTTGTTGTATACTCTTCTCTATCCTCTGTTTTGCTCTAATTGATTCTATAATGTAATCTCACTTCATAACTTCTAAGCCACCATGAATGCTCTATTTGTGCATGAAAACTTCTCTCTTTGCTCCTTCAATTCCTTACACACTCCTTAGAGAGTTTAAGGTTTCATCCTCCTTAAGAATACTTGGTGACTTAGGGTTAAGTATGAATCTACAACTGAGATTCATCGATTTTGCCACTTAAACCTTCCCATTTTTTGATTGATTGCATGTAATTACATAGGTAATTCAACTAGAGATTCATCCTTGTCTCCAAAATATCATAATTCATCTTTAAGTCAGCTCAAAAATGGTTTACATAGTTATTTGTGCCATTACAAATAAATATGTCCAAACTATTTTACTCGGCATCTAAAGTCTCTAATGCTCTACATACACTAATCTTTAAACTATGACACAACACCTATATTACTCAACATTCACTATTTACTCAGCTCCTAAATCACTCAGCATGGTCAATCTGCTCGGCACATGAGTGACTTAGCACTCACTATGACTTGGCATGGTCTAATATTTACATGTTGTTCTTGACATGTACTACTAGTGTCGCATGAACTAAGTAAATAACTTAAGTGCGTTGACACTCACTAGTGAAAACCAATATGAGATCAAAAATCTCCCCTTTGATGTGAGTGTCAAAAAAACTTGCATATACAATAATATCCTTGATCTCTCAAGCATAACATATCTTAACTCGACTTATATACAAAACTTCAAAATTTCAAAATTTTGCAATAACTTAGATACCTCAAAATCTGATAACTCCCCCTGAGTTGATAGGTCTATTCTGTAACCAAAATTCTGCACTCCTTCTGAGTAAATGTGTCTTTGTTGATACACTTTAACTTCATTCTTATACTCTTTCCTCTGAGTAAACGTGTCTCTCCCATTTCTCACATTTTATCTTACTTCCCCTTTGTTTTTTCTCTCCAAAAATATATCTCCCTTTTTTTTTTCGTATTTTCCCCCTTTTTGACACTTATGTCAATGGGCTATACATTGATTGTGTGTTTTTCCAAAAGGTATTTATGGACATCCAATATCATGTTAAGATTTGCATCCTAGTTCTCACATGCTACATCCAATGACTTAATTTGGATTGCAAGCTCGGTAGCAAGGTCGACTAAACCATCTAAGGTAGAAAGATTGGGGTCTTTCTTCACTAAGGTTTTGATATAGCCTAGCTCTTTGTGTAATATTTCCATATGGGGATTGAGGGTTACTTGGATGCTAGTCATTTTGGCCCTTATGTTGGCCACATTGGTTGTCAATACAACTAACTAACTTTGTGTTTGATGCAATGTCCTAAAATGCTTCTCACTTTGACTTGGGTTCAAAGGTAGCCTTGTACTTGATATATTGATGTTTCTCTCTAGGCTAAAAATGTGACTTTTGGTCTCTTGGGTGAAGAGTGTTGGATTGCAAAATTTGGTGTACAATGAGAATATGTTCTCAAGTACCTTCTTCACATCCTCAACCTTAGTTGCTAGTGCTATATCACCAAATATTTTCTCATTTAATTTGTCTTGGAATTTCTTTTTTGACCACTCTAATAATTTGGCATTAGTATTAAGGTCTTCATTACTGACCTTCTCCACTATATCTGACAGTTGTTCCAGTAGTGGCTTGGTCTCATCCAGAGTTGGTAGGTTAAATGCATCTAAAAAGATGTCTTTGATGTCTTGAAGTGCTTACTTTTTCCTGTGCTCCCTCCTAAGCATTTCTTGATGCTTTTTCCTTGTTAGGGCCTACTGTAATGTGCTCATTTTCTCTATTGTCATAGTATCAAAATCAAATTTTGGTAAAATTTTCTCTTCATCAAGGTTCACATCTCCATACTAGATCATTTCTTCAGCCTTTGATGGACTCAGGCTCAGCATGGAGATCTATAATGGAGTAGCATCTATGCTCGGCTTTTGAATAGTTTGTAGAGAAGGAGTGCCAGATGTTGATAAGGCTACCAAACCTTGAATCGAAACTTGTTCCTTCACCTTAGGTGTTAGTTCTATCTCTTCAGACTTGCCCTTTTCTACCACAATTATTTGACTTGCATGTTGTTCTTCTACTGTAGATGCAGATAAGTCTATCTGACCTATTTCCTATTGCCCTATAGTAGTGGCTTGTTCTTCTACTATCTCCTTCTCAAAAGTATCAATCTTGAAAATTGTATCAACCTTGGTAGATGTAACTTCTGGCATTTGGACCAAAGGTTGTACATTAGTGACTGAAGGGGTGATAGAAGGTGGTTCTTGTGGATTCACCTTTTCCCTTGTAGTATCAGTCACTGACTTTTGTAACTCATCTACACTTACCAAAACTAGATTACCATGAAGTTTGGCCTACAATGTAGACTGATCCAATATCTTCTTCATATCTTCTTTAGTAAGGGGATTGATATTTTGAGCTAATAGATTAGAAATATCCTTGACAATTACTAATTTAGTAGTCTCAGTTGTGTCATGTGGAGGACTGACACTCAACAATTGTGCGTCTTACACACTCTTTTCTTCTGCTCAAGCTTAGTCATTTCCTTGTCATCTACTTTCATTTATTTTTCTCCTCCAATAGTGTTATCTTTGTCATTATCTTCTTCATAATCTTTTACTTCAATAGAAATTTTCTCCCCTTCCTTTGTGTAACCAACCCATAAATCACTTTCCACATTTGAGTGGATTTATTGACAACATCCTCAATATTGTTCTACAAAATGCTAAAGGCTTTGTATTTAGGTACAAACCTAACTACATATTTATTTACAACCTTAACAATTTGTGCCTTTTTAAGTTCAAGCATCACTTGGGCTAGAGATCAATAGTGACATTTCTGCTCAACTCTATCATATAGACTCTTTGGTGTAGAGTTGACAAGTTCTAGTGGAGTTGTCTTGATTTTTGCCATCATGAAATATATGGCCTCCTCTACTTGGTTTTTCTCTACTTTACCCAATTATCAAAATCAACATGACCATATCCTTATAGGTCTGCACTATTTCTAACATTTTCACATAAATTATCTAAGTCTGAAAGAGGATTATGATTCACCACCTTAAATTGGCTATTGTCATCTGACTCTATTTTCTCTTCATTAGACTCAGCTTGTGCCACATACTTCCTTCTTGGTCTCTTTTTCTTTTGACCTCCTTGTTTTACTTGCTTTGTCTTTTCCTTGGCCTTTTGTGTAGTTGCATGTGTTTTGGCTCTTGTTGTAGGTGTAGTGGGTTTTGGTTGACTTGGTTTACCATTTTTCTTAGCCTTTGCCACAAGTTGTGCCTTAGCCTTCCTATTCTTTGGCTTGATAGGAATAGGCACTTCCTTGGCTTCTTCTCCCTCAATACCTCTAGTCTCTTCCTCTTCTTGGTCTTCTCCCATACCTTGAGTTAATGAAAGAGATTCTTGTTCTTGATTTTCTTATTCTTCTTCATCCTCTTCTTATTCTTGTTATTTTTCCTCCTAGGCACCCTTTCCAAACTTAGCTTTCAGTTTCTTCACTAGCTTGTCCTTCTTCTTGATAACTGAAGTATTCTTTAGTTCCATGGTGATCTTGGAATTTTCCACTTCATAATTTCCAAATATCTTTGTAGTTTTATCTACCTCTTCTACAAGTAAAGCTGTTATAGCTACATAGGCTTCATCCACATTGATTTCATAACCTAAGGGTCTCAACCATCTCACCCTTAGTGTAGCAACTTGCACAAAAGTATAATCAACATCCACAAGAACATAGATGTCATCATAGTGTTTTTCAACAAAGGATACTGGTATTCTCAATCTTTCCTTCATTGACTTTTTGAAATCTTCAAAATAGCTTGTCAATAGAGATTCAAAATTCTCTCCTAGTTGCCAAATGAGGTGAAAGTGTTTTGTACATAAAAGAATGTACAAATAAAAATTGAACCAAATTTGCACTATGCACTCTTAGTTTTCCTGATTTCTCCAAGGTTCTCCATCAATTGTTGCAATTGTAGCTCTACTAGATCATAAGCATGATCTTTCTTTACAATTTTGTATCCCACATCCATAGCTGTACAGGGTACACTGTTCAATCTGCTAGGTTGATATAATTTGTGTGATATAACCCTTACAACAAAGTCTAACAATGGATCAATAATTATATCTATTGTCATGCCTCTCTTATTCTAGATAGCTCTAGTGTTCTTCTTAATTGTTTCCTTAGAATCTGTTCTTAGTGTCTTGGGCTGATCTAGGGTTGGGTAACTAGTAACCCTATGGATTATTCTCTTAGTTATTTTAATAGGTCCATTCTCCAGCAATAAGGAACCATCATGGATTTGGCTAAGCACAATTCTAATCTATTCTATCTTAAACACATCTGAAAAATCTAGGGCTCATGTTAATCCCTTCTTCTCAACAATTTTGAACTCTTCCTTCAAAATACCATTATCACATAACTTGTTGTATGCATCCCTAATCTCTAGGTCTCCAATGCTACCAATTTTATAGTTATAGCATCTTCTTACATCTTATACCATTATTAGGTTCGTTGGAATCATCAATAATGCACCAAAAGGATCTTGCTTATATGCAATGTCAGGAATTACTTTGAAAATGGGCTATTTAACTTAATTACTCACTAACTAAACATTCAAAACTTCCTTCCCTTCTACATTCTTTGAGCTAGATTCCATAATGAGAAACTAGGATTTATGAATTTTAAATCGTGTAGCTCGACTCTTGATAAATACCTTGTAAAATCTGATAAATTGGTATGAGATCACTACTAGAATCTTTCTGTAACTACTTTGAATGGATTTTTGGATCACCTTGTGCTCTGCTTGCTCTTTCTCAAATTTGAAATAATGAAAAATGAGCTAAAATCATTCAAATACCCTTTGAAAACCTTGTAATAAATGCTGAGTTCTTACATAGCTGTAAGCTCGACATCAACCAATTTCAGGCTCACTCAGCATCCATTGACATTTCCATCACTTGGCAACCACTATGAGCTTGACATTAACTAGCTAGACTGCTAGTTTGACATCTTCTAACATTTCACTTGGCACATATAGAAAATATTTCATGTTCGGAAACAACATGAAAAACTTAAAGATTTATCTTGGATTTCTATTTACATCTTGCATCTTTATTCATGCTAATGTAATCTTTTCAGTACTATCTCATTTTAGAACTGATGTATGATATAGCCTTTAAATATGAGTCCCACATACCTCTTGATTGCCTAGTTTAATGAGGTGTGATCACCTGACCCATTGGGTGAAGTGATCCCTTCTTTATTTGATGTGCTACAATCATCTTTATTTTTTCATGTCTTATTTATATCATATCTATTGTGTTCAACATATGCCTTGCCTTTGCCTTTATCAAATTCACAACTTGGCACCTTTGACCTAGTTGGACAATATCTACTGATGTGGCTAGTCTTCAAACAACTAAAACATGTGGTTTGACTTAACCACCTTTTGTGGTTGCCATTGAAGTGTTTCCTAATACAATTCTTAGGAACATGTCCATATTCTTGACAATAATGATAGCTATATCTTGTATTATAATCTTAGTTATAAGAGTTTTCATTGTTCCTTACCTTCATTTTCCTATTTGATGACCATATGGATTTGGATTTGCATTCAAAATATCTATGTCCATACTTCTGATAGTTGTATCAATAACCTTCAAATCTTTGTGTGTGCATGGTCTTGGTTCTACATTCATGTGCCTGATGACCTTGCTTGTTGCACTTATAGTAGTGAACCATGCTCTTAGGCTTTACATTCTAATTTATAGTCTTTCTCCTTAAAACATTAGAAATATGTCCTTTCTTACCAAAATTATGAGAAGTATTTTTAGAATTCTTACCTTTTTTGTTCCTTTCCTCAACACTTTTGGATGATTCTCCTTCTTTGGTGCTTGTGTATCCCAGTCCAGATGTATCATTGTTGGATCTAGGGGATCTCAATAATTGCTCAAAGTATTTGATGGCTTCATTTGGTTTGTTGAAACTTTCAAAAAATTCCTTTTCTTTCTTTATATCACTCTACAATTATTCATTCTGCAACTTCAATGTAGTTATCTCAATGTTCTTGACATTCAGCTCATAGTTGGCATTCATCATTTGACTTAGAATGTCCAATTGCATGTTGGAAATCTTAGTCAGTTTTGATGATTTCTCTTCCAATCTATTGGCCAAAACTCTTTTTTCTTCTTCAATCATGACTTTGTCTTCCATGGCTTTCTTCTTTTGTTCATTCACCTAACATACTAGTATGGCTTGTGATTTTTGCTCTAACTTAAGATTTTTGATTTCCTCGGGTTGGATTCTATTCTTTTCCATTAGATCTACAATTGTTGCATCAAATTCATTTGAGTTTCCATCTAAAAATATCTTAGTAGTGTTTATATCTTTGTATTGTGTGTCATTCTCCTCAATAGCCATTTCCTTCCTTCTCTTAAAGGATTTCTAAAATGCTTCTCTTGCTTCACTCAATTGATGTAGAATGAGGTGTATTTCAATCTCTTGATTCTCAATAGTCTTTCCCAACTTGTAGACTTCCATCTCAAGATATTTTTTCAAAGCTGCAAAGCTTTTCTTTTAGAGAACAAGGATTTGATACCAATTATTGGAATTACAATAGGAAAGGTGGACCTTTTTTTTTTTGCAGGGGGGGGGGTGTGAATTTGTAGTTTAAACTTGGACCCATAAAACTTTCACCATACATCCATCTTATACATTCAATAAATAAATTGAAATAACATGTAAAGTATATATATATCTAAATCATGTAAACATGTGAGCATTCACACACATAACACCATATATGATTACCTAGAAACCCTCCAAATGAGAAGATAAAATTGGGGTGGGGATGACACCCAAAAATCTTCACTACAATAGTAATAAAGTGTATCCAATGAAGGTTACAATGTTTTCATCACAAGTCATGATCTATCTTGTGAAAGATCTAGCCTATTAAAGGCTTAAAAAGACTGTTAGGTTTCACCTTATTAGAGGATTTCAACACCCTGTTAGAAGTGTGCCTTGCTAGGGGACTTTAACTCACAACTAAGTAAGCACCCTATTAAAGGATTCCATATAGCCTATTAGGACTACTCTATTAAAATATTTTGACAGAAATCACCTGTTAGAATGTCTCAACACAGATCCTATGGTTAGCACTTGTTTTCTTGATAATAGATCACCTCTAAACAATGTCTTCTTGATCCTTCTTGATTAAATATCTCTTTGTTGTATACTTTTTTCTATCCTCTATTCTGCTCTAACTAATTCTGTAATGTAATCTCACTTCATAACTTTTAAGCCATCGTGAATTCTTTGTTTGCGCATGTAAACTTCTCTCTTCACTCCTTCAATTCCTTACACACTCCTTAGAGAGTCTAGGGTTTTGTCTTCCTTAAGAAGACTTGGTGACTTGGGGTTAGGTATGAATCTACAGCTAAGATTCATCCATTTTTTCACTTAAACCTTCCCATTTTCTAATTGGCTGCATGAAATTGCATAGGGAATTGAAACAGAGATTCCTCCTTATCTCCAAAATACTGTAATTCATCCTTAAATCGGCTCAAAAATGGTTTACATAGTTGTTTGTGCCACTACAAACAAATATGTCCAAACTATTCCACTTAGCATCTGAAGTCTCTGATGCTCGGCATACACTAATATTTATAATGTGACTCAAAACTTGTATTGCTCGACATCCATTGTTTACTTGGCTCCTAAATCACTCAGCATGGTCTATCTGCTTGGCACTTGAGTGACTTACATGTGTGGCTTGACACTCACTATGACTCAACATTGTCTAATATTTACATGTTTTTCTTGACATGTACTACCAGCTCGACATGAACTATGTAAATGACTTAAGTGTGTTGACACTCACTAGTCAAAACCAATCTGAAATCAACATGAACATCTAGTTATAATTTCTTTTTCCTCTTTACTAAATATATTTTCTCTTCTCAATTAAACAATCATTGGACAAAGCTTATAAAAGAGAAGATATTATAATTATAATTTTGATTTAAACATTGATTTATTTAAATGATTCATCTAAATTACATTAAAGGATGGATCTTATTAAGAAAAATAGTAGAATTTCATATAAATCATTCTATCAAATCATTTAGTCAAAATTTAGAATTTATTATTTAAACAATAAATAAAATTTTCCTTTTCATTTTAATAATCTTGTTTTATGTTCTAAAACAGAGAATAATAGGACAAAACATACAAAATGAAAAAAAAAAAATCTCCTCAAAGTTATTCATCAATCTCAGACTCAAACTTGTTGGAGTTGATGAAATCCAACTCTGAAGATGCCCAAGATCACCTGCATGCAGAAACCAGTCAAAGGGAAGCCAAGGAGAGAAGAGCATGGAGCAAGGGAAAAACCTTAAATAGACATGAGAGAGCACATATGTAAACACAAGAAAATATGTATTTACAATGAGAATAAGCTGTATGAAAATATAATGAGGGAGCCCAAATATAAAAAGCTCCAAGAATCTTCTAGAACAAGCTAGAAGATGCTAGGAGATAAGTGTGACAACTAAGCATACATCCACATAAGGTGGAAAGTCCTCGAACAATGTGAGAGGATAAGTATGACTTAGGAGAGAACAAACTCCTATATTGTCAACAACTTATAACAAACTCCTAGGCTACAACTAATTAATGAAATGCATTAACCTAAGTAAGCTTAAGTAAATAGAATAAATAATTAGTAAATTAATTATTTACTCTAACAAAACTGACTGTCTAATTTTATTTCCAACATTTCAAACTAGAACAAAGATAGAGGAACTACAAGAGTTGGAGCACCTTTAAGTTCATCGTATTTGAAACGTGTGTTTGATCAAATGGAAGGAGCATCTCATCCATATCTTTCTTACCAAATTTACATGAACAACAATATAGAAATAGTACGACAATTTCTTCATAAAAATTTGAACAACTATGAAAAATCCAAATTTTGTTTTGAATGAACTAGTCACACTGCCTGAACCATTTGAGAAATAGTAACAATTTTTCATTATAGTTCCTTTTCTTTCTTCTTCCAATTCATTTTTTAATAGTTTCTCCCTATTATGTTGTGCTATTTGTGGTATAATGAGAAGGATGGAATCTATTGTTGCATTTGCAAATGCTTTGATTTGGGAATAGTACTTTTCAAAGTTTCACTGTAAAAATTGTATTGTCAATTGCATTGTTAATTAGGATAATTAGTTGCTTAAGTGATAAATTGAAAACAATTTTGCATCACGTTCACTAAGAAGCCATAGTAGAAACAGGTAAGTATGAAGTTATAGGTGTGTGTGATTTTGAATGTCTTTATCCATAGAACCAATTCGTAGTATATGTCATGTGTCTCTTTCTTCTTCCTACAAATACTTCCTTTGTTTTCTAGCTAAGAAAATTGTTAGAGTGTAACATAATATAGAAACATAGTCAAAAAAATATTACACTATTAAATCTATAAGTTTTATCTAATAACACGTAATAAAGTATATTTTATTTCTCATTTTACATATTAGGGAGGGTGGATTTTAACAACTGTCTAGATACAGGCCTAAGATATTTGCAACTTAGTTATGCATAGAACATTGATTCCTAGGTGTCACCAATTTAAATAAATACATGCATGACTAAGATTCTTATTTGATATTAACATCCATGATTGTTGTATGAAAATATTTAAAGAGTTATGGTTGTCATAAATGTTGTAAAAACATGTTAAACTATCATAAAAATAGATATACTAAAGTAAGATTATACTAAGATTAAAGAATACAAAAATATAGACAAATAAAGCATAATACATTAATATCTTCTTAATAAAAAAAGAAAAAATAAAATGAAAGTGATAAAAAAATTTGTACTAATGAATGTAAAATATAAAATTAATTAAATTTAATTGATAAAAGTAATAAAATATTGTTTATTTGAGAGATCTATGAAGATTTAAGTTATATTTAAAAATAAAAAATAAATACTAAAATTAAGAGTAAAATATTAAAACACGCATATTTTCTTTTTGTCATAGAGTGAAAAATTAAATCTTATTAACTATGTATTTCTTATAGTGTGCAACAATTTTCTTCTACATTGGATAATATTTTTACTATACCAATTTTTTTTGTTGATTTATGGTGAAGATGAAACTAATATTCTTCGCTATTTGGTTTCTCGAACTACTATAGATATTGTGACAGAATATAAATGTAACACAATATCTTCATCTATAAAGCACTACCTATGATTTTGTAGAATATGTGGGTGTGTGCAGGATTATGGTGGGCCAAGAAGTGGTGATGTGAAAATAAAAAGTCTAAAAATGCCCAAAAGCACTTTAGAAATTGTGTTGACTTTTTACCCCCAATCCTAATACCAAAGCAAAAATACCATTACCTAAGAAACTCAGATACTTGATAAATCGGGTATCCAATTTTCTTAAGGGATGGTGTTTTTCTTTCTTTTGAATGTGTGATATATCAGAGACTTGATATATTGAGTATCCTTTATATCAGGTACTCGATTCTTTTTCGCCCATACTAGATGAATCCCATAGAAATTGGAGGGTTTGGATTCAAACTTAGTGAAAGGTTGAGATTCTCTCCTCCTTGATCCATATGATTATAATTCAATTGATCAATTTTATACCTTTTAATTGTTATAGAATTAGAGAAATAAATGAATTTTCCCTTTAATTCTCTTTTTAGTTACAACTTGTTGCATATATTTAATATTATGAATTTATAGCAAATACTATATAGGATAGTATTATATTATATTATATTATATTATATAGGATATAGGATATACTAAATATTATTGTATATAGTATATACAATACTTATATAGTATAAATTTAATATACTATATATAGTTAATATATATAGTATGTATATTAGATTAGATTATATATTTGATTGTAGTGTATGTATTATAATATGTATATATTGTATTATAGTATATATTAAATTATATAGTATATATTATAGTAATTATAACTTATAAATTATATAGTATATATTATAATAATTATATAGGGGCATATCTCATTTGTTCGAATGGGTCAAAAGGGGTTATTGGGTATCCAATGACCTCTATTGACCTATTCCATGACAACATATGTTCTTAGGGTCCTAGGACCTCTAGGAACATATATAATGTAATTGAATAGGTTGAAAGGGGACATAGGGTAACTTATGACCCTTTTCAACTCATTCTATGACAACATATGTCCCTAAGGGTCCTAGAGCTCTAGGTGTTGGAATATATATATATGGGAAACAAGATACTGAGAGGGGGGTGAATTAGGATCTTAAACTTTTGACTTCAAAATTAATTTCATTAAATCATACCCAATTTATCATTAAAACTGTAATGTTGAAACATAAAATAAGTTCATCACATCCATAACAAGTCAACACATAACACAATTATTTGGTTACCCAAAAACACTACAAGATGAAGGTAAAATTGGGGTGGGGATGAAACCCACAAATCTTTATTGTTGCAACAATAAAGTTAACTTGTTAAGGTTACAATGTTTGATAATAAGATTGATCTACGTGATGAAAGGTATGTCTTGTTAAAGAATTAAAATAATATTAGGTCTTGCATTGTTAGAAGACTTGACACTTACAATAAAGTAATTACTCTATTAAGAGATTTACATAGGCTTATTAGGACTACTCTATTAAGAGATTTGCCCTATCTCAATTACAAAATAAGTAATTCAATGCCCGACCCTCAGTATGCTTTGCAAGCTAACCTTGGGTCTCCTCTTTCCTCTATCTCTAACCTAATTCTCCTAATCTGATAAATTTGTTCAATCCTTCACTACTCTATTTTTTCTCTCTGTTGGATCTATCTCTTTAACTACTTCACATGTGTGTATCCTTTCCGCATTTTATCCTTTTTATTCTAGGGTTAGAATCCTCCTTAAATAGACTTCACGTGAAGCTTCTAGATCTTGATCATCAGTTTAAACTTCATCATCTTTTGTCATTTATATCCCCTTTTCTGATTGGTTGAATTGTTTTCCTAGGGATCATTACCTTTTTCTAATGACACATAATTAGAATCTAATTTGGCTCTACAAATATTAAATCTCATAGAAATCTTGGCCAAAATGATTCACATATGATTTTGTGCCATTACAAACTCACATTTCAAAGCTGCATTGCTTGACACTTTAGTGCTCTGACGCTTAGTCATGTGTGTTGTTGCTCAATTTCTATAAGCCTGTTTGTTCGACACTTGTTAAATTCTCAATATGCTTAGTCTTCATTATATTACTCATCTCATACTATATTCCTTGGTTCACATATTATCTCAGTCTCTACTAAATGCTCCACAATCGTTGTCTTAGTCGATCTAGGCATTACTTGATCGACCTTTACTGGATAACTCAGTTGCAATGAGAACCTTGTAAGCTTGTCTAGCAAATCAATTGCAAATGAGTGTTTGGTCACTAATCGGAAACATAGGCTTAGAGATCAAAAATCTCCCCCTTTGACATTAGTGGCAAAAACACTTTGTCATGAAATCATTTCTTACAAAATGTATTGTCCCTTTGAGACCAAAATTTAATTCGATGACTGATATCTACTTCTTCATAACTCTAACTATGACTTTAACAAATCCCCCTTACTTATTACTTCTTCCTTCTCATCAATTATCCCCCTTTTTTTGTCACTGATGACAGTTGGGGCTGTTGAGGTGAGTTGGAACTTCTCAAAAAAAATTGTTGACTTGCCACAATATTGGCATAGTTTTTATTCCATCTATCTTGTACCTTTTCCAAAATTTGAAACTAAATCTCTAGCGAAAAAGCTAGGTCAATGAATCTTGCAATGTGTGCAAAATTTTTGTCTTTATTCCAAATTTCCTTGGCAATAGAAATAACCTTAAGAATTATATCTATGTATGGCAATAATTGAAGTTGAATTAATGCTAACTTAGTCCATATTTTTGCATCTTTAGCTTTGAGCTACACTAATCTTGTCTATTTGAAGATAAGTTTACTAAATGAAAATGAAATTGAACTTGCATTCTTTCTTAATGAGTGGACATTAATTTTCATGCTTGCATGAAAAATCTCTAATGATCGTTTAGTGTTTGTTGTAAAGAAATATATATCACACAATTTTAAGTATAAAAAATTTATTGATTTCAAAACTATTTCCAATTGTGTAATAGCTGTAGAAATCTTGGTTTATCGTTGTACACGTTCATGTGAGACTTTTCGTAATAATTTATGCTTCATTCTCCTTTCAGACCATTGTAACAACTTCTCATTTGTTTCCATGTCCTCTGTCTGAACTCTATCAACTACATATACTAGTTGATCCAAAATGGTATGGTGATGATTTACATCTATAATACCAAAAGCATTAGTAAAAATGTCTTTCACAATATGAAATACCTATCTTCTTTTCTGTTACCTCTTTAGTTGTTCTTGTTTAACCTTTCAACTCAACAAGATTTGTAATTTATGCATTTTCTCTAAGGTGAGATTATTCAAATCATATGTAGGTAATGTAATTACCTCATTAAGGTCTTCTGACTCATCATCATCCTCTTCTACATGAGTCATGTCTTGAGATCTTGAGGGTGTATCATTCGGTAATGATAGTTGTAATTGTTTCCCTTTCTCACTTGATCTCTCTTTTGGTTGCTGCACTAGTGTAGTTATCACCTATTTTATAGGTGTCACTAGTGTAGGTTTTGTAACCTTTGAAATTGACATTTGAATGAGAGCATGAGTAGCTTCTTGCTTTTTCTATTTAATTCCCTCATCTATCAACTTTGTGCTTGAAACTTTCTCTAAATTTACTTCCTTTTTCAAAATTTGCATACAATTTATTGGTGGCAAATATACAATCAATGCCTTACCAAGTTGGTCAACACTTGTAGCCTCTACAACTAGTGTGACTATAGCACCATCAGTCTTCTTAACTTCAAGCTTTGGATATTCAATTACCTGTAACAAAATTGGATTTGTACAAATTTCTCTTGAGTCCATCAATCTTTGGATTTATTCTTTAGTGAGTGCATTTGGATTAGGTGGAGGGATGTCAGTGTCATCTTCAATTGTGACAGTATCCTTTAGTTCATATCTACTGAAAAGTTCTTCAATTTTTGCCGCTAACTTGGCCACTCCATATTTTTCTTCATCTTCAAGTTCTATAGCCTCTTGGCCTTCCCTCACTTCTACAATTGGAGTAAGTACTCTAAATACTTCTTTCCAAAATTTAATACTGGCTTTCTCAACTTAAAGAACTTTATTCTTTAAGACTTTGTATGTCATATCCATTGACATAAGATTCTTAATAGAATCTTTAAGGGCTATAGACATATGTGTCTTTCCCAAATTTGGCATGACTTGTGCCAATGTCGTTTCTCTTATTTTCTTCTCACTGGTCAACACCCATTTCTATTTTCCATCCACTTTCTTATAGAATCCCACTAGAATTCTAGTTCCTAATTCCATGGGTGTATGCCTAAACTTGATCAACTTATTAATTAAGGCAGCTTCAAGTTTATCTTGATCTTCATTTCTCAAAGAATCATACTGTAAGTCTTTAAGAGCCAAAATAATTTATGATTCTATTAGTTTTTCTTTATATCATTGGAATTTTTTTTGTGTGCCCTTTCTATTGATGTTGGTTGTTTTTCTAGATTTTGCTACAAGCACATTTTATTCTTTTTTTTTTTTTTTTTGCATTCTAGTAGATATCTTGGTCATCTAAGATCTGCAGATCAATTTTGTTTCTTCAGATGATTTTTCATGGGTTGTACTATATCTTTTATTATCTTTATGTCTCTTTTGAGATTTGTTGACATCCTTTTGTAGTATTTTTGCATATGCACTGAGATAAAGTGTCACTCTATTGTATTTCAGGATCTTGCACATCTTTGTGTTTTGTTGTACTTAGACTACATTATAAACTACCTTGGGGGTTTTACGTTGACCATATTCACCATCTTCCTTTGTCAAGTGAGTGTTCCTTTGACGACATTAGCCTCATGATGTTTCAATGACACATGTCATCATAGGTGTTTGTGCTTATTTTGCACTCTCGATGTTCCTACTTCTTCTTTCTGCAGGAGATACCTTTAGTTTTAGTGTTCATGTCTTACCTCTCAACATTGTAGGGGGTTATATTGGTTCTATTGTTTTCTTTTTTTGATGGAGTGAGCTATGCATTCAATATTTGATCCTATGTACTAGGTGATTGCAGTGGCTGGATACCTATGCATTTTGGTGAGATGGATCATTTACCATATAGACATTCTTTCATTCCTATTTTTGGAGGCCATGAAGATACCTTCCATGTTCCATCAACTCTTCAAACTTAGTCTTCTCTACCTGGTCATATTCTATATAGTGGATGTTCTTCAAATCAACAGTTTGACAATGTTTGTAACTTCATGCTTCAGTGGTGTTCTTCAAGATCATCTTTTGTTCCTATCTTCTAGGATATTCCCTAGTTTGGAGGCTTATTTAGTCCTTCACTAGTTCTTTTCACCATTATTTCCATCTCTTTTTGGAGTAGGGTTTTTCCCTTGTGGTTTTCTCTATTTCTCCTCTTTTTAGAGATTTGGTTGTGCCTAGGTACCTCATTAGGCTTTGTTGTTGGGACCCGAATTTACTTTTAGTAGTAGTTTCTAGGTTTTTAGCTACTCCCTGAGTTTATCTTATGTGGGGGGGAGGGGTGTTAGAGTAATAAAGTATTTTCTTATTAATTAAATCATAATTATTAAGTCACTTATTATCTCTAGTTTACTTAGGCTAAACTCTAGGCATATAATAATTAGTTCTTTTATTAATTATTATCATGCAACCTAGTTAATTACATATTAGGGTTTTGATCTCCTTTTATAAGGATTGATCTCTTTGTAATTTATTCATTCACTTTTGATAATAGCAGTTTCTCTTTTTTATCATCAAGTATGTCTCATCTATGGATCTGAGAATTCTAGCCTCCATAGCTTTTGCTTCTTTCTTTTTGTGATAGGTGTTTGCATGCAGGTGATTCTTGGGAAATATGGGGTTGATCTTTTATCAACTTCAATAGAACTACAAGAGTTGGAGCACGTTTACATTCATCATATTTGACATAGTGTGTGTTTAGTCAAATGGAAGGAACATCTCACCCATATCTTTCTTACCAAACTCACATGAACAAGGATCTAGAAATAGCAGGGCAATCTCTTCCTAAAAATTTGAACAACTATGAAAAAATCCAAATTTTGTTGTGAATGAACTAGTTGTACCACTAGAGCCATTTGAGAAACAATAATAGTTTTTCATTATAGTTCCTTTTCTTCCTTCTTCCAATTCATTTTTAATACAAGGGACATAAGCATCAAAGTTTCTCTCTATTGTGTTGTGCTATTTGTGGTATAATGAGAAGGATGAAAACTATTGTTGTATTTACAAAACCTTTGATTTGGGAATAGTGTTTTCAAAGGTTCATTGTAAAGATTGTATTGTCAATTGCATTGTTAAGATTATTTTCATAGTAAATTGCTTAAATGTCTTTTAGGATAATTAGTTGCTTAAGTGATAAATTAAAAACAATTTTACTTTGCAGTCATTGAGAAGTCATAGTAGAAGCAGATAAGTATGAAGTTATAAGTGTGTGTAATTTTGAATGCCCTTTTATTTAGAACCAGTTCGTAGAATATGTCATGTGTCTCTTTCTTCTTCCTGCAAAGAGTTCCTCTATTTTTTACCTAAGAAAATTGTTAGAATGCGACATAATATAGAAACATAGGCAACAAAATATTACACTATTAAATCTAGAAGTTTAATTTAATAACACGTAATAAAGTATATTTTATTTCTCATTTTACATATTAGGGAGCGTGGATGTTAGCAATTGTCTAGATATGGGCCTAAGATATTTGTGACTAGTTATGCATAGAACATTGATTCCTAGGCATCACCAATTCAAATAAATACATTCATGACTAAGATTCTTATTTGATATTAACAACCATGATTGTTGTATGAAAATATTTAAAGAGTTATGGTTGTCATAAATGTTGTAAAAATATGTTAAGTTATCCTAAGAATAAACATACTAAAGTAAGATTATACTAAGATCAAAGAATACAAAATTATAGAAATGAAGCACAACACATCAATATCTTCTTAATAAATAAAAAATAAAAAATAAAATGAAAGGGATGACACATTTGTACTAATGAATGCAAATATTTAAAAAAAAATTAAATTTCATTGATAAAATAAAAAAAGTATTATTGACTGAAGAGATCTATGAAGATTTAAATTATATTAAAAATAAAAAATAAACACTGAAATGAAGAGTAAAAAAATTTAAAAACGTATATTTTCTTTTTGTCAAAGAGTGAAAAATTAAATCTCATTAACTACCTATTTCTTATAGTGTGCAACAATTTTCTTCTACACTAGATAATATTTTTACTATACCAAATTTTTTTTGTTGATTTATGGTGAAGATGAAACTAATATTCTTCATTATTAGGTTTCTACAACTACTATAGATATTATAACAGAATATATTTATGTAACACAATATCTTTATCTATAAAGCACTACCTGTGATTTTGCAGAATATGTGGGTGTGTGCAAGATTATGGTGGGCAAAAATATGGCATGTGGAAAAAAAAAAAAGCCTAAAAATGCCCAAAAGCACTTTAGAAATCGTGTTGACATTTTAATCCCAATCCTAATACAAAATAAAAAATACGATTACCTAAGAAAATCAAATGCCCAATATCGGGTATACAATTTGCTTAAGAAATGGTATTTTTTTCTTTAAGATATGCGATATATCACATACCTGCTATATCGGGTATCTGATATATCAAGTACTTGATCCTTTGTCACCCATACTAGATGAATCCCATAGAAATTGGAGGGTTTGGATGCAAAATTAATGAGAGGTTGAGATTCTCTCCTCCTTGATACATATGATTATAATTTAATTGGTCAACTTTATACCTTTTTAATTGTTATAGAATGAGAGAAATAAATGAATTTTCCATTTAATTCTCTTTTTAATTATAGCTTGTTTCATATATTTATTATTTTGAGTTTATAGCATATACTATGTAGGATAATATTATATTATATTATATAGGATATATGATATACCAAGTATTATTGTATGTAGTATACATTTGAGTGTATATAGTAATTATATAGTATGAATTTAATATACTATATATAGTTAATCTATATAGTGTGTATATTAGATTATATTATATATATATATATATATATATATATATATATATATATATATATATATATATGTATGTATGTATGTATGTATGTATGTATGTATGTATGTATGTATGTATGTATGTATGTATGTAATCATAACTTAGAATTATATAGTATATATTATAATAATTATATAGGGACATATCTCATTTGTCTGGATGGGTCAAAAGGGGTTATAAGGTATCTTATGACCCCTATCGACATATTCCATGATAACATACATTCCCCTATGAACATGTAAAATGTGATTGAATAGGTTGAAAGGGTCATAGGGTAACCTATGATCCCTTTCGACCCATTCCATGACAACATATATGTTCCTAGGGGTCCTAGGAGCTCTAGGGACATATCTCATTTGTTGAAATGGGTCGAAAGGAGTCATAGGGTATCATATGACCCCTTTAGACCTATTTTATGACAACGTATGTTTGTAGGGGTGCTACAACCCCGAGGGACATACCTCATTTGTTTGAGTGGGTCAAAAAAGGTCATACGGTATCCTATGACCCCTTTCAACTGATTCCATGATGTTGAAACATACATCCTTAGGGGTCCTAGGACCCCTATGGATATATCTCATTTTTTCAAATGGGTAGAGAGGTGTGATAGGGTACCCTATGACCTATTTTGACTCATTCCATGATAGGAAACGTCCCTAGGAGTCCTAGGACCCTTAGGAACATATCTTATTTGTTTGAATGAGTCGAAAGGGGTCATTATGCCTATGTCCCCTTTCCACCCATTCCATAACAACATATGTCTCTAGGGGTCCTAAGACCCCTAGGGACATATCTCATTTGTATGAATAGGTTAAAAGGGACCATAGGGTATCATATGCCCCCATTTGACCCTTTCCATGACAACATACATCCTTACGGGTCCTAGGACCCCTAAGGATATTTTGTTTGTTTGAATTGGTCGAAAGGGATGATAGGGTATCCTATGGCTCCTTTAAACTCATTCCATGACAACATACATCCCTTAGAGTCTTAGGACCCCTAGGGACATACCTCATTTGTTTGAATTGATAACCTATGACCCTTTTCAACCCATTCCATGACAACATACATTCTTAGGAGTCATAGGACCCCTCAAGACATATAATATGATTTAGTGGGTTGGAATGGGCTATAGTGTATCTTATGACCCCTGTTGACCTATTCCATGACAATAGATGTCCTTGGAGGTACTAGGAGCTCTAGGGAGATAACTCATTTTTTCAAATGGGTCAAAAGTGGTCATAGAATATCCTGTGAGCCCTTTCAACACATTCAATGACACATTATGTCCCTAGGGGTCCTACAACCCCTACAAATATATCCCATTTTTTAAAATGAGTCTAAAGGGGTTACAGAGTATCCTATGACCCCTCTCGACCCATTCAATGACAACATACATCCCTAGGGGTCCTAGGTCCCTTATTGATGCAAGAGCATTGAGCTTGGATTTTGGTGGAGTTATTATTTGCATGGTTGGGGATTTTTTAAGGAATATTGGGGAACCTTTCCTTAAGAGAACATGGGGATTGGATGGACCATGTTGAAGTTAGAGTTGTTTTACCTCGCGACTAGAGCTATATTTTTTGGTTTCAAAAGGCTACTTGTGGGTTGTGTAACTAATTATCCTTAATGAATGAGAGGTTTTGAATTTTAGGGATTAAAGAGGGCTTATATTAATACCTTAAATTAAAGGCTCAAGTTCTAATTCATTTTTTGTTGGGAAATATGATCATTCTCTTGGGGTGTTGATTTTTTGTCAGTTTACACATTTGATTTTTGCCTATGAATTTTGAGATGTGTAGAAAATTATCCTTTAGGGATCATTCTTTGTGCACTTGGGTTCTAAAAGAGGACCTAAAATATTATCTTGAGTTAAGAACGCATGTATGAATTCAATCAGAGTTGTGAGATATCATGATTTTTTTCGGGTATCAATTTTCAGCCAATTTTCATGAAAACATGTGGAGTTTTTCATCTTGCATAGTTTCATATGATGAAATGGGATCTTGTTAAGTTAGGGACATGTTATTGGGTCATGTCGGGACCTAAATATCATTTTTTATTGAGTTTTTTCAATATTTGTTATAGTTTTGGTTTACTCTTCCAAGGTGGACCTATAATGTAATTAAATGCTTGACTAGCAGACTTGTGGCTTAGTTGGCTATATAAGGAGCTTGTGTTGATGTAGAAATCATTAGGTGGATTATGGGAGGAGTAGTGGTGGATCATTTGAGGAGGATTCCACGTCCTAAGTAGAGGAATAGTTGAGATAGTGAATTTGAAGTAGAGCTAGTGGTTGTAGTTTAGAAACAAGGAGGTTGCTTGGTGGCTTACGAGCACAAGTTGAGATCTTGGAGGTTTCTACTGGATTTCTATGTTTCCACTAGATTTCTATTATGTTATAGATTTGGGCTAGCTAGGAATTGAATTAGATCTTGAGGGATCTTGTAGAAATGTTATTGTAATTGCTATTGCATTTGGTAGTAACTCGGAAGGCCTTATAGTTGGGCACATTATATTTAATAGTTATTTTATGAATAAATATTACATTTGGTATCAAATCATGTATCTTGTGTTGTATTTTTTTGTGTGGCTATTTTTTAAGGGCTAGGACATCTCCATTGGGATTCACTTGCCTTGTACTATATCACGTGGTATCAGAGCGAGGATTGATCTGGTTGGTTGATCCTATTAGAGAAAGGATTGATATGGTTGGTTGATCTTGTCAAAGTGAAGGTTAGATCTATCTAGTTGGTTGATCTTATCTAAACATAGTTGTTCCAGAGTGTGTACACAAATTTCCAAAGTTGAGGTAGTTTTCACCAAGACCTTGGGTTGAGAGAAGTTGATCTAAGAAGATCTTGATCTGGTGGTGATTGTGTTGAGAATTGATTGCTTCATAGTCCTAGTTTTTGATTCTTGGTGTGGGGTGGTAGATTGTGATCTAACCTACACTTGCAGATGGATCGATGTATGTGAATATGGAAGTTTGATCTTGTTTGAGCATGATCGTAGAGCATTTGTGTGATGTGCAATGCAAATCTTTATTCCTGTACTTGTGATTAGTTCCTAGTTGTTCGTGCAAGGTGGTATGTTCCGATCTAAATTGCAAACAATTCAAGGTTATCAAAAGGAGCATGGGAAGGATTTTTTATAGAGGGTTTGCAAAAATCTTGGAAGATGTCTCTGAGAAGATTGGACCCTGAGATGATTTTGAATCTTCGTGATATAGTGGAGAGGAGGATTAATAAGATGATTACTTAGGTTGATACTATTGTGGATGCTATTTTTCTAAAAGAGTTGAGAAATAAAAGAAAGAAGTTGTTTGATACTATATTTGGAGTCTACTAATCTAGGAGAGAGTTTTCTAGATGGTTATAAGACTTGTTCAAGAGAGAAGATGACATAGCAAGGTCAAGGAGGAAGAACTTGGTTTTATTGATAAGTTTGTGGAGCCTGATGTGAAACTTGTAGAGAAACTTCAGATTGTTGTTGAGGATATTCCTTACCCTATTGATGCTAGGATGGGGATTTTTTTTCATAATCAATTGGTTGAGTCTGACATGGAAATTGCAAAGCACTTGGTCATAGATAATCAAGTCGTTGTTGGTGATGAGTTACATGTTGTAGAGCATCTTGTTGTGAGCAATGAAATTGCTAAGGGTTTTCATATGATTGTTGATATGGACCTAAATTCATATGTTGTTTCTAAGATGATTGAAGGTGTAGATGTTTCTATTGATGTGGATTCACTAGTTGTTGATTTGGATTTGGATCTACATGATACTGTGGATCTACATGTTCCAGATTTGCGTATGGTTGACATGGCTAAGGATTTACATGTTGTTCTTATTGGGTATTTCAGCTTACATGTTTCTAACTTGTTTTTTGAATTAAATTATGTTTCTAACATGGAGTACATTTTTAAGGATATTTTTGTTGATGGTTGTGATCAGTTGCTTAGATTCTTGGTGAAGCATTATGTTCAGTTTATTCTTAGGAATGAGCATGTTGATTGGGTTGCTAAGATTTATTTGATTATGATGTTTCAGTGGATGAAGCATATATGTTTGATTATCATATTTTTTCTATTGACTTTGATGGAGTGTAAGCCTTTAGTGAAGATGATGTTGGTTACAAATCTTTCTTTGGGCATCAAAGTATGGGACATACTTTTCTATTTACATGGGAAGTCTGATGTAGGAGCATCGAGCTTTTATTTTGGTGGAGTGATGGTTTGCATGGTTGAGGATTTTTTCAAGGAATATCAGGGAAGCTTTCCTTAGGAGCACATGGGGATTGGATGAATCATGTTGAAGTTAGAGTTGTTTTACCTCATGGCTGGAGCTATATTTTATGGTTTCTACAGGATACTTGTGAGTTGTATAAGTAATTATCGTTAATGAATGAGAGGTTTTTAATTTCAAGGATTGAAGAGTTCTTAGATTAATACCTTTAATTAAAGGTGCAAGTTCTAATACATTGTAAGTTGGGAGATATGATCATTCTCCTAGGGTATCAATTTTTTGTCACTTTACATGTCTCATGTCTATGTGTGACTTTCAAGATGTGTAGAAAATTATCCTTGAGGGATAACCCTTTATGCACTTTGGGGCTTAAAGAGGACATAAATTTTTCTCTTGAGTTAAGAGTGCAGGTCCTAATTCAATTGGAGTTGGGAGATGTCACGATTTTTCGCAGGTATCAATTTTTAGACAATTTTCACAAAAACATGTGGAGTTTTTCATCTTATGTAGTTTTGCATGATGAAATGAGATCTTGTTAAGTTAGGGACATGTTATTGGGTCATGTGTGGACCTAAATATAACTTTTTATTGATTTTTTTTCATATTTATTATAGTTTTAGTTTACTCTTCCAAGGTGGACCTATACTGTAATTAAATGTTTGATTAGCCAACTTGTGTCTTAGCTAGCTATACAAGGAGCTTGTGTTGATGTAGAAATAATTAGGTGGATTATGAGAGGAGTAGTGGTGGATCATTTGGGGAGGATTCCACATCCTTAGTAGAGTAATAGATAAGATAATGAATTTGGAGTAGAGATAGTGGTTGCAGTTTAGAAACAAGGAGGTTGCTTGGTGGCTTGAGAGCACAAGGTGAGATCTTGGAGGGTCTCTACTAGATTGTGTTATGTTATAGATCTTAGCTAGCTAGAAATTGAGTTAGATCTTGAGGGATCTTGTAGAAGTATTATTGTGATTTCTATTGTATTTTTCTGTAACCTAAAAGGCCTTACATTCAGGCATATTGCATGTAGAAGTTATTTTATGAATAAAGAGTTGAATTTGGTATTAAATCACGTATCTTGTGTTGTGTTTTCATTGTGTGGTTATTTATTGGGGTCTAGAACATCTCCATTGGGATTCTCATGCCTTGATCTACATCACTTATGGACATATCTCATTTGTTTGAATGGGTCAAAATGGGCCATATGGTACCCTATGACCCATTTCAACCCATTTGATGAAAATAAATATCTTTTTTTGAAAAAAATGGTTGAAAGGGGTCATTAGGTATCCTATGACTCCTTTCAACTCATTCCATGAAAATAGACATCCCTAGAGGTTCTAACGGATCCTAAGAAACCTATGGGCATATTGTATTTGTTTAAATGGGTCGAAAGGGGTCATAGCATATCCTATGACCCCTTTTGACCCATTCCATGACAACATAAATCTCTATGGGCCCTAGGACCCCTAGGAACATATCTCATTTGTTCAAATGGTTTGAAAGGGGTTATAGGATATCCTATGACCCTTTTTGACCCATTCCATGATAATTTGTGTCCATAGGGGTCCTCAGACCCTTAGGGACATATGACATATATTTGAATGCATCAAAAGTGGTCATAGGGTATCCTATGACACCACTCCTTTTAACCCATTCTATGATAACATATGTCCCTATGGATCCTACAACCCTTAGGGACATATCTCATTCATTCAAATGGGTTAGAAGAGATCATAAGGTATTTTATGACCTCTTTTGACCCACACCATGACAACATATGTCCTTAAGGGTCCTAGAACCCTATGGAACATATGTCGTCAATGGCTGAGTCAAAATGGGTGATAGGATATGTTATGACCACTTTCAACCCATTTGAACATATGAGATATCTCTTTAGGGGACCTAGAACAATTAGGAACATATGTTTTCACCAAATGGGTTGTACCCTATGACCCTTTTCAACCTATTCAAACATATGTATCCTATGATCTCTTTCAACCCATTCAAAAATATTAGCTATGTCCCTAAGGATTCTAAGACTTTTAAGAACATATGTTGTCATCAAATGGGTCAAAAGCAGTCATAAGTTATTCTATGACCCCTTTTGACACATTCAAACATATAAGATATGTCCCTAGGGGCCCTTGAACAACTAGGAACATATATTATCATCAAATGAGTTGAAAGGTTTCATAGGGTACCCTATGACCCCTTTTAGCCCATTTGAACATATGAGATATGTCCCTATGGGTTGTAGGACCTCTAGGAACATATGCTAATCATTGAATGGGTCAAAAGGGATCATAGGGTATCCTTTGACCCCTTTCAACTAATTCAATCATATATATTTCTTAGGGGTCCTAATGTTGGAAATATAGCTAAGTAGGGAAAGATGGAATAGTGTTAGTGTTGTCATTTATGGCAACATATAGTTTGTGTAAAGAAGATACTATGTGCAGATGAAGATTCCATAGTTAGACATGGAAAATTGTCTATGTATCAATTAGCTATCCAAAAGAAAAAAGAGAGTTTTGGTGTGTATGAATGATAGGTATTATTGACACATGTGCAATTGGGTAAAAATAGTACACAATGTTAGGATGATGTATATAATTTCATGAATTTGTACATACAATACAAAATAAGTTATGAATTAAGTACCAATAAAAGGTAGTGTACAAACAAAACAAAGTATAATAGAGAAGTGTGAATTAGAGGTTAATGATTTATTTTGTTTATGAAATAATTACTTGACTAATTAGAGACAACATCCTAGATCTTAACCCTAAGAGAGAAATAATAATTTTTTCATTTTTCCAAGCATGTTTGAAGGCTAATTGGACAAGTTTTGTAAATTGTAAAGGTATAAAGGAAAGATAGAAATATGCAAAGTTAAGTGTAAGTTGTAAGTAATATGTAAACTTATGTGAAGGTTATATGTATGATATACATGTTGGAAATATAAGAGGAGTAACTGAGAGGAGAGAGTTGAATTAGTTACTACAAAAATCAATCCCAAACCCCTTAGATGTCAATACAAATAAAAACATAAAATCTGTTAAAACTTGGTTAACATAGAGGCACTCAATTAATAATAACAATTTACTATCACTCAACAAGTACTAAAATATCAACTATAACTCGGTAAATACTTAACATTGAAATCTTAATATATTAAGTGTGATTAACCTTAATTAACTTAGTTGCATACACATAAAAGAAATAACATGAACACAAGTGACACCAAGATTTAACATGGAAACCCAATTTGGGAAAAACCACCAATTGCAACTAGTTACTATTTTTACTCTTCTGAAGTGAGCCGTGTTAGGAGCCAAGCTTGTTAAAGGTTACAAAACATAGCATTAGGTGTGACCCTATTAAAGGATTTAATCACCATGTTAGGAGTGGCCTTGTTAGAAGTCTTTAGACACTTCAATCTAGAAATGCCACCTTGTTAGAGGATTTACAAATAGCTGTTAGGCTAACTCTATTAAGAGATTTGATTCATTGCTACAATGGTTAGAAAGTATTAATGACTTGACTTGATTACTGATGCAACTATTTTTACTGATTCAGATCTCAATTTTAACTCCAATACTCGATCCTTCCTAATTAGATTAATCTTTGCAGCCCAACAATGATATTATGCTTATCCTTCCAATTTTCTTCCTCTAAGCATCTTCTTATCTTCCACACGTTCTCACATCTTCAATCCTCAACTTGACCTTATACTTATATCATATACATTGTCAAGTTAGCTTGAATACAACTTTAAAAAAATTAATATTCATCTCTTTAGTCAGCTAGAACCAAAAAACAAATCCATTGAACTCAATATGCCAAGACAAGAAAATCCTTTGTTCGTCGATCTAACTCAGTAGACACTAACTTTGAAATGATTTTCATGTGTTAACCAAGTGAGCTCAGTTAACACTATAACTTCATAAAATTCCTTTAGTAATTGAATGAGCTCAGTTAACATTGGTTCCATGCTAACTTTCCTTTGTTAACTGAGTGAGCTCGATTAGCATTAAACTTATGTGAACTTGTCTTTAGTGCCCGAGTGAACTTGGTAGACACTATCTTCTAAACTTGGTAAACATTGGAATGCTCAATTGACATAGGAAATTGTCTTCATTGCCCGAGTGAGCTCAGAAGACACTAATTGGTAAAGATATGACATTTTGTGTAACATCAAAGACAATAAAAATTGAACAATTGCTTTCAAAAATCTCCCTTTTTGGCATTGTTGGAAACACAACATGTCATAATACAATGAAATTTTTAGAGAAAAATTAAAGTAAGGATAATATCCTTAGTTTGCTTCTAATTCACATCCATGAGAACTCCCTCTATTAGTGTGAGCTCCCTCTTACATCAATCTCTAATTTTAGTTTCTCCCTCTGTCAGCAAACTCTCCAAGTTTACTCTTTGTCAAACTCTTCCTTCACAAAATTTCTGCACAAGTTCTCCCTCTTTGACATATTCAAACATTCAAGAAAATTTCTTTGATATAGCACACTCTCCCTCTTTGACATCTTATGCCAAAGAATTTTTTTAGTGAATTTCAATGTACTTGATGTATAGATTCATATACAATCTATCCTTTCATTACTACATCAATTTGACTAATCTTCAAGAATACCTAGTTGATACATCACTAAATGTTTTTTAGTGAGCTTCAGATAGGGGAATGACCCCTAGCCTACCTCTTAGATACAAAAATGGTTCCTAAGGTAATGGCTTCATGAATATATCTACAATTTGTTCTTTAGTATTCACATATTCAAATCTCACCTCTTTGTCTTGCACCAATTCTCTTAGAAAGTGATATTTTATTGCAATGTGCTTGGTATTGGTGTGCATCACAAGATCCTTTGATATATTAAGATAACCACTGGATCCTTGATTTCTACCTTCATCCCTACCAACAATTGCTTGAACCAAACAATATTGGAATAATTGACTATTGCTACACCATATTTTGCCTCTACTATAGATTGAGAGATGCAAATTTTCTTCTTACTTGTGCAAGACACTAGTCTCTAACCACGAATGAATGCTCCACCACTGGTGTTCTTCTTGTCATTAATACTTCCTGCCCAATCTACATTAGCGAAGGCTTTCAAATCAAATTCGCCTCATTTCTTGTACCATAATCAACAATCTTCAGTACCCTTTAGATACCTCATGATTCTCTTTATTGCCATCATATGATTTTCTTTAGGATTAGCTAAAAATCTTGCCACTATACCAACTACAAGAGTAATATCAGGCCTAGTATGTACTACATGTTGAAGTTTTCCAATCATGGATCTATATGTGATCTGATCTACCTCCTTGGAATTGTCATTTTTGAAAATCTTATGTCTAGTAGACATAGGTGTTCCAATTGGTCTTGAATCCTCTATTCCAAACTCCTTTAATAACTCCTTGATATGCTCTGATTGAGTAATGTAGATGCCATCTTTCTTTTTTTGAATCTACAAGCAAACAAAGAATTTGATTTCTCCAAAAATTGACATCTCAAATTCCTTGCTCATTTCTTTGAAAAAATATTTACATAAGTCATCATAACTAGTAAAAAGTATATCATCTACAAATTTTCTACTAGAAATATTTCCTTCTCTAGTCCTTCTTTGATGTATAGACTATTGTTATCATTTGTCCTTTGAAAACCAATCTTCATCAAATAACTATGCAGTCTTTCATACCAAGATCTATGAGCTTGTTTGAGATCATATAATGCTTTGTGTAACTTACAAACCATATCCTTTTTGCTTGGATCTATAAAACCTTCAAGTTTCTCAATGTAGACTTCTTCTTTTAGAATTCCATTCAAGAATGCAAATTTCACATCCATCTAATATACTTTGAATCCTTTATGTGCAGAATAAGAAAGTAGAGTCCTAACATCTTCTAATCTTGCAACAAGAGAAAAATTTTCACCATAATCATTACCTTCTTCTTGAGAATAATCTTTTCATACTAACCTTGCTTTATTTCCTGAAACTTCTCCATCTTCTTTCAACTTATTTTTGAATACCCACTTTGTGCCAATGACATTCTTATTTTTGGGTCTAGGAACAAGAGTCCAAGTCTTATTCCTTTCTCATTGTTCTATCTCTTCATTCATTGCTTCAATCCAAATTTTAGTAGCCAAAGCATCTTTAACAATTCTAGGTTCAAATTTAGTAGGAAAACATGTATCTTTCAATTTGTTCCTTGTCATTGTACCTCCTGACTTATCTAAAATAATTTTCTTAGGTGCATGATGCCTTTTGACATATCTTGCAAGTATAGGTACTTTGGATTTAGAGCTTGTTCCACTTTCCTCACCATGATCTTCTATATCATGTTTGGGTTCCACTATCTGTGACTCGAGTCCTTCAGACTTTGACTCAGGTTGCACTAGTTGCAACTTAGTTGCTTTTACTGCAACTCGAGTCCTTTAGACTGTGAATCAAGTTACACTGGCTATAACTCGAGTGCTTCTAGAGATTTTGGGGACTCGAGAGGTGAATTTTGTTGACTTCCAATTGGATTAGGCAATATATCTAGTTCAAAGTAAATAAACTTCCCGCAGTCTTCAGCTTTTTTGCTGCTTTCTTTTTCACTCTTTTCTGTAAACTCATCCATCTTCACATGTGCACTTTCTATGATCTTATGAGTAGTTAGATTCAAAAATTTGTATGCTTTACTTCTGTTGGAGTATCCTAGGAATATTTCTTCATCACTTTTGACATCAAATTTACCTTTCCTAGTCTCCTTCAAGATATAAAATTTTCTATTAAATACTTTCAAGTAACTTAAATTGGGTTTATGGCCCTACCATAGTTCATAAGGAGTCTGATTTGAATCTTTCTTCAGCTATACTCATTTTAAGGTATGAATTTTTGTAGTAATTTCTTCTTTCCAGTATTTAATTGCAATATTCATTTCTATCATCAAGGTCCTTGCACAATCCATGATAGATCTATTTCTTTTTTCTACTATACTATTTTGTTGAGGTATACTAGAGGTTGATACTTGTCTTTTGATTCCTTTCTTAGTTCTAAACTTATTTGAAATGAATTCACCTCCTCTATTTGACCTTAGACATTTTAGTTTCTTACCTATTTCTCTTTCAACTCTAGCTAGAGGATAAGTGCACCAAGTTGTGGTGCCAAAAGGGGGGTATAAGTGGACACCTTTTTCCTGAAATCTACAAATTTTGAACTTCAACAAGAATTTGAAGATAGTTACACTCAAAATTTTAAGATATGATAAAAAAAAAGTCGTAGTCCTTTGAATCTCGTTTCTAAACTACTAATTTTTTTCCAAAATGGTTTAGTTTTAGGTCCTCAAAAAAGGGGGCCACAAAAAGTGGTATTGTTTATTCCAAAAAAACATAACACAGTACAAAGTGTGGTCCCCCTAAAATTTTAACTTTTTTTTTTTAAAATTCTTTAATCGCTATGGCCAAAAGTTACTTAACACTACGTAGTTTATCCCAAAATTTTTGGGTAATTTTATAACGTGTATTTTTTTTTTTAATGAATATTTTAACTAGACACATCCCAAAAATGAGAAATATCTATGTGCCCCCCCTAGAAATAATTGCAAACTAATCTAAAATCAAAACTTTTTTTTTTCAAAGTGTGTAGAATGGAGTCTAGTTTTTAAAAAACTAAGTTGTTGTAAAATTTGATGAATGAGCTAAAATCTATAGCCCAATTAGTACATGGTGATTTTTGACAAAAAATGAACATGCATTCAAAATAAATTATAGATGAAAGGTTTGAAATAGTTTAAATTAAAAATAACTTATATGGTTAGATAGCTAACACAGAGACCTATAATGCTATGTAACCTGATCTTAATGATACCCAACCACGAGGAATCTTGAAGGGGAGCACACAAGAAAAAGAAATCATTTTTGGTATGTTTGCTAGAAAACACATCTCAGACCTATTTATAAACTCCAAACCTTTGTGTTGGATCTCCAAGGAAAAACCAAGCCTTAGGCTTGGGTTTAATGCAAATCTTTCAATAGCGCGTGCGCCCTATTGAAGTTTGCGTTCCCAATAGCGTGTGCGCCCTATTGAACTTTGCGTTCCCAATAGCGCGTGTGCACTATAGTGCACATGCACTATCAATACCTAAATTGCAAAACAGAACTAGGTGGGGGGGGGGAAAGGGAATGGCTATGTGTGTGTGAGAGAGAGATAGAGAGAATGTAGGGGATGGGAGAGGGGAGAGAGTATAGGATGGGAGAGAGAAAGTGAGAAAGAGTAGAGGTGTCATAGAGAGTATAAGATGGGAGAGAGAGGAAGTGTGAGAGAGTAGGGGTGGTAGAGAGAGTATAGGATGCGAGAGAGTAGGGGTGGCAAAGAGAGAGTGTGGGATGGGGGAGAGAGATTGATAGTAGGCGATGGGAGAGAGACGAAGTGTGAGAGAAAGTACAAGTTGGGAGAGAGACGAAGTGTGAGAGAAAGTACAAGTTGGGAGAGAGATTCAGAGTAGGGGATGGGAGAGAGAGAGAGAGTAGGCAGTGGGAGATGGAGTGGGAGAGGAAGAGTGAGAGAGAGGAGGATGGGAGTGCATGTTTGTGAAAGAGAGAGAGTATGGAATGGGAGAGGGGGAAGATAGAGTAGCTCAAGAGACAGTAGGGGATGGAAGAGAGAGTAGGTGATGGGAGAGGGAGTAGGAGAGGGAGAGAGAGGGGGGATAGTAATGTGTGTAAGAGAGAAAGAGAGAGAGAGTAGGGGATAGGAGAGAGTGTGAAAATGTAAGAGAGAAGAGGGGGTAGTAGAGAGAGAGAGAGAGAGAGAGAGAGTAGAGAGGGGGAGAGAGAGAGTGAGAGCGAGAGTGAGTAAGTAGTGGGAGAGGGAGTGGGAGAGGGAGAGCGAGTGAGAGAAAAAGTAGGGGATGGGAGAGGAGAGAGAGGGGATGGGTGTGTGTGTGTGTGTGTGAAAGAGAGAGAGTAGGGAATGAGAGAGGGGAGAGAGATAGAGAGAGTAGGCAATAGTAGAGGGATGGGAGAGAGAGGGAGAGAGTGAGTGAGTGAGAGAGATAGTAGGTAGTGGGAGAGGGAGTGGAAGGGAGAGAGAGGTGGAATGGAAGTGTGTAAGAGAGATAGAGTAGGCAATGGGAGAGAGTAGGCAGTGGGAGAGGGATTGCGAGAGAGAGGGGGGGAATGGGAATGTGTATTTATTTATAAGAGAGATAGAGTAGGGGATGGGAGAGAGTGTGAGAGTTTGAGAGAGAGTAGGAGGTGGCAGAGAGAGAGATCGTACTAGATGGGGAAGAGAGAGAGAGAGAGTAGGGGATGGGAGAGAGAAAGTAGAGAGGGAGAGAGTACTTGAGAGAGAGAGATAGTAGGTGATGCAAGAGGGAGAGAGAGGGGGGGATGAGAGTGTGTGTGACAAATCTAGAGAGTAGGGGATGGGAGAGAGTGTGAGAGTGTGAGAGAGAGTAGGTGGTGGCAGAGAGAGCTCATATGGGATGGGAGAGAGAGAGAGTGAGATTATGAGATGGTAGAGCATGAGAGAGAGTAGGGGATGGGAGAGAGAGAGAGTAGAGAGGAAGAGAGAGAACTTGAGAGAGAGAGATAGTAGGTGGTAGGAGAGGGAGTGTGAGAGGGAGAGGGAGAGGGAGAGAGATAGGGGGATGGGAGTGTGTGTGACAGATGTAGAGAGTAAGGGATGGGAGAGAAGAAGAGTGCGGGGATAACATTGTGTGTGTCTATGAAAGAGAGAGAGTAGGGGATGGGAGAGAGTGTGAGAGTAGGGGGTGGCAGAGAGAGAGTACAATGATAGGGGAGAGAAATTAGGTGGTGGGAGAGGGAAAGAGAGAGGGGGGATGGGAGTGTGTTTGTAAGAGAGGTAGAGTAGGGGATGGGAGAGTGTGAGAGTTTGAGAGAGTAGGGGATGGGAGAGGAGAGAGAGAGTAGGGTATGGGGGGGAGAAAGTAGGTGGTGGGAGAGGGAGTGGGAGAGGGAGAGAGAGAGGGGGGATGGGAGTGTGTGTGTATGTGTAAGAGAGACATAGTAGGGGATGGGGGAGAGTGTGAGAGTGATTAGGTGGTGGTAGAGAGAGCTCATATAGGATGGGAGAGAGAGAGAGAGTAGAGAGGGAGAGAGAGAACTTGAGAGAGAGATAGTAAGCAGTAGGAGAGGGAGTGGGAGAGGGAGAGGGAGAGAGATATGGGGAATGGGAGTGTGTGTGATAGATGTAGAGAGTAGGGGATGGGAGAGAAGAGAGTGGGGGGATAAGAGTGTGTGTGTCTGTGAAAGAGAGAGAGATTAGGGGATGGGAGAGAGTGTGAGAGTGTGAGAGAGAGTAGAGGGTGGCAGAGAGAGTACGACGATGGGGGAGAGAAAGTAGGTGGTAGTAGAGGGAGTGGGAGAGGGAGAGAGAGAGGGGGAATGGGAATGTGTGTAAGAGAGACAAAGTAGGGGATGAGAGAGAGTAGGGGATGGGAAAGGAGAGAAAGAGTAGGGGATGGGGGAGAGAAAGTAGGTGGTGGGAGAGGGAGTGGGAGAGGGAGAGAGAGAGGGGAGATGGGAGTGTGTGTGTGCGTGTGTGTAAGAGAGACTGAGTAAGGGATGGGAGAGAGTGTAAGAGTGAGTAGGTGGTGGAAGAGAGAGCTCATATGGGATGGGAGAGAGAGAGTGAGATTAGGGGATGGGAGAGTGTGAGAGAGAGTAGGAGATGGGAGAGAGAGAGTGAGAGTAAGGGATGGGAGAGAGAGAGAGGGAGAGAGAGAGAGAGAGAGAGAGAGAGAGAGAGAGAGAGAGAGAGAGTTTAGAGAGGGGGAGAGATAGATAGTAGGCAGTAGGAGAGAGTGTGAGAGTGTAAGAGTAGGGGGTGGCAAAGAGAGAGTATGTTGATGGGGGAGAGAAATTAGGTGGTGGGAGAGGGAAAGAGAGAGGGGGGATGGGAGTGTGTGTGTGTAAGAGAGACAGAGTAGGGGATGGGAGAGAGTGTGAGAGTGTGAGAGAGTAGGGGATGGGAGAGGAGAGAGAGAGTAGGGGATGGGGGAGAGAAAGTCGGCAGTGGGAGAGGGAGAGAGAGGGGGGATGGGAGTGTGTGTGTAAGAGAGACAAAGTAGCGGATGTAAGAGAGTGTGAGAGTGAGTAGGTGGTGGTAGAGAGAGCTCGTACAGGATGGGAGAGAGAGAGTAGAGAGGGAGAGAGAGAGATAGTAGGCTGTAGGAGAGGGAAAGGGAGAGAGATAGAGGGATGGGAGAGTGTGTGACAGATATAGAGAGTAGGGGATGGGAGAGAAGAGAGTGGGGGGATAAGAGTGTGTGTGAGAGATCTAAAGAGTAGGGGATGGGAGAGGAGAGAGGGTGAGAGAGGTAGAGAGAGTAGGTGGTGGGAGAGGGAGAGCAAGAGAGAGAGTAAAGGATGGGAGAGGGGAGAGAGAGAGTGTGTAAGGGATGGGAGAGGGGAGAGAGAGTAGGAAGAGAGAGGGTAGGGGATGGGAGAGAGTAGGGAGGAGAGAGAGTGATATGTTTTCAGTGCTCTATAGTGCGTACGCACTATGTGAAATCACCTAAAAATGGGCAAAAAGCAACTTTGGAGCCCATTTCATCCATTTTTTGCTTGTGGTCTATTATGCACTTTGTTATTCCGACAAAAATCGTGGGTTCCAACATAGAAAACACCAAATTCAATCATTGGATATGTGATTTGAAATTTTTTTGAATATTCCTTATACAGAAAAGGTTAGTGCAATCTATTTTAAATATTGTTTGTTGATATAGAGATACAAATTTGATTATAATTTGACATGTTGTTAATATACAGTGAATTCATTGAAATTTGTATGTTTGAATGAAATGTTATTTCAAAATGGTTAGAAATTTGACAAGTCGTTTAATATATATTGTGTATTCATTCAAATAATTATAATTTATATATATATTTGAATAATTTGTAATTTACACATTTTAATAATTCATATGTTTGAATAATTTGACATGTAGAAATCATCATCATGCCAAAGAAGAAACCAAAAACTCAAACAAATGAAGACAGGGAGAGAGATTTGGCAATTAAAAGACATAAAATGAAATTACTACGTGAGCAAAGAAAATTTCAAAGCAATAATGAAGAATTAACTTTTGAAGAGGATCAGGAACCACCGGTACAAAGAAACAAAGAGGAACAATTGGAAAGACAAAGAGAACGAATGAGACTATTACGCTCAAGAAGACAATTGAATTGTGAAGCTACACCATCTTCCAATGTTGGAGTCATTGTCCGCTAAACCATCTTCCAATGTTGAATTCATATCGTCCTCTCATGTTGAAGAGACACTAATTTGTAGATCCGACGATATATACACTCCATCATGTCATGTTGAAGGCACAACATCAACACATCAAGTAGGTGATATTCCATCTTTTTCATCTTATTGTTAAGGCACATCATCTTCGGTTCAAGGTACGCAATACACTCGACCTTATGTTGATGTTCAAAATAAAGAGGGAATGGAAAAGATTATAACACCTTCTAGAATTCATTTTAGAAGACCAAAATATTTGATTGATATTGATACTAACATTTTGAAATCAATGCCTGACAAGATTAGAAAGCGTACTTGTCAAAGAAAAGTTAATTGTATGTGGAGATTATTTTTTGAAGAATTAAATATTACAAGTCAATGCCAATTGTTTGTTGAAATGATGAAGAATTTGAAATTTAGGCCTATCATGAAGATTCTTGGGCTAAGAACGATGGATGATTCAAATGAAAAAAATATTGTAAGGAATCTAATAAGTGCTTATGACAAAGTGGGTTCTAAATCATGCACCAAAGATAGTAATATCACAAGATGAGTACTTACATCAACAATAGTAAGTAGCCAAATAAAGAAAGCTCGACTCATGAGAAAGACATGCAAAATATTAAGAATTGGTAGAGGTACTCTAAGGAGAGCCATGCTAAGGCGTGATAGATTGGAAGATCCAACAAAAAATGAGTTATGGACATTTAGTGGTAGACTTCCGCGAAAGGATAAAGAAATTCGTGAAGCCTTGAAATCATTGATCAAAGATTTTTGAAAAAATAACACACATGTTTTCCCTAATCAAAGAGATGTTGTAAGAAGGAGGCTTGGTAGCCAAAATTGCAACCCACATGCGAAACATTTTTTGGACTCAACTCAGACAGAATTTTTTGCAAAATTTATTGGTATGTATCCTCAAATTCAAATAAGTCAAAGATTTTTTGAGATGGGTAAACCTTTTTATGTGAAGATAAATCACACACACACAACTTGTTGTTGTAGGATACATATTGAATTTTCTAACCATTTTGATGTTTTTAGGCATATATGCATAGTTTTGCATTCTCAATTTGTTTTGCAGGATTGTGACATAAATGAGCCACCAAGATCTTCAAGGGAATTCATATCCAACATTTTATGTGAAATAGGGGATGACCAACAATTTTACAAGACATCATGCTTGGATGTTACATTTGAATTTGATGGTTTTTTGTAACTTTTATCAACTTGTCAACATATAAATAGTACACATGCAATTGGAAATGAAATAGTAGATTATGAAAAATTTAAGACAGTGACATATGCTCTAAAAGATGAAATATATGATAAAAGATGTGATTTAGTCATTGAAAATATTCTAGTGTATGAGTTCATGAAGATTTTTCGTGAAAAGATTATTTACGAGTATGCAAGGCATACCCATAGAGCTCGATGGCTAGATTTGCAATTCAAGTTGTGCAAGGATACATTTCCATTGGATACCATTGTTTCAGTTGTAGATTTCACAGAGAACTACACACTACAACCACAAAATGAGGTGCAAGCAAAGTATTATACTTCTCAATAGGTTTCCATATTTGTTCACATATCATTCATACATTCACCTACAAGTATAGAGGATGATAGGAAGATTTTGAGGGAGTACCATTTTTACATCAGCGACGATCGATCACATTCTACATAGTGTGTACATGGTTATTTTCAACTATTTTATGGAGATTTGGCTAATAGGGGCATAACATATCGTCAGCACATTATTTGGTCAAACAATTGTGCATCTCAATTCAAGAATGCATGGATGTTCTATTTTTTGAGCATGATGCACAGGTTGTGTAGAATTCAATATATGTGGAATTTCACAGAGGCTGGTCATGGTAACGGAGAGCATGATGGTGTAGGTGCATGCATTAAAAGAGCGTTGGCTTGTGAAGAACTGAAGTACAAAGATGGAGCAATATTGGTAGATGCAATATCCATCATCCAATGGTATAACGCTAAAATGGGTCCTGTTAAGGAAGGTGAGTCTATGGTTCATAGATTTTTTTGGTTGATAGATAATACTAACATTGCACCATATCAGGATTCTTGCACACTAACAAGATCTAGTGAGTTACACTCTTTTAGAAGCTCTGATGCAGGTTCATGGAGTATTCACACACAAAAAATGGCATGCTATTGTCCATCATGTGCAGAGGAAAATTGGGATGACTGTGAGTCAACTGAATGGGTGGACAAATGGGATATATGGGTTTTGGACTAAATTGACACCTATCATCCCCCACAAGCACTGGAAATGGTAGAGATGGATTCGTCTATTGACTTTGACCGCTTGTTAGATCTAGTGCAACTTGGTAATATATATATTTATATATCTTTGTAATTTCAATATGTAACTTTATAACTTTTACCAAAGTATTTTCTGAATTAATGACCACATTTTGTACATTTGTCACTGCAGGCCATGTTTTTGCTATTATTGCACCTAAAGACAATGAAGAAGGGATAGATTATTATTTGTGTCATTGTGTTGAAGCCAAAAAAAAATTGGATCACTCAGTTATAGATGGTGAAGGTTTAGAGTACCATGTCGGTGTGGTGGTTGTAATAGGCAAATGGCTTAGACAATATTCTATGAAGAACCCTAACTTGTGGTTATTCAAGGATTGGCAAACAGAGAGGAAGATTCTTCATTATTCAAATCTTTTTGTGGCATCAAATGTCCACTTGATAAAATATGGTGGAAAACCACATAATAAGATTCTTTGGAAAGTTTGCAAGTCAGACCATGAGGCAATACTTGAGACATTAAAAGGTCAAGCAGATCCAGTTGGCTCATTAGGTTGAATAGGGAGAGAGGGAGAGAGAGGAAGAGTGATCAGTTGGATCCAAATACAATGTTACAACCTCTTCCCCAAGACTATCCACATGACTAAGGTGGACCATATTGTTATGATGTGTAAGTGATGATATTTAGTTTTGATTTGTTTATAATCTAGATACATTATTTGAATTTATATTAGATTCTTTAATAAGACCCATTTTTAGATTAGTTGTTTGGATAAATTAAAGTTTAGAATTTGTTGTTTAGATCAAAATGTAATGAAAGAACATGAATATTTTTAGAATGTAAATGCTTTGTGATGTAAAGTCATGATTGTGTGCATGTAACCAAAAACTTCAAACTGGCGAAAGCAAGGATACAATGGGAGAAGTTTTCAATACTCATCAAACAAGGGTTATCATATAACTCAAAAAGAAAGGATTTCTACAAATGGATAATTCTTAATGAAAAGCCAAATTTAATTTTTGTCATCCTCTAATTTTATTGGATTAATCTTATCTTATATTGTTTACTATGCTAATTCTTTATTTGCAGGTCACCAAAGAAGAGGGCTAATAAAGTTGACGCACAAGCGATAAAGGGCGAGATGCCAAAATCATCTGTGAAATGGTATTATCAATTCACATCCTCAATATTTATTAGTGTTCTTTGTTTAAGTACCATTGTACGTTAATCATCTTATGCTTGGAATTGCAGAGGATCACAATCATCAAAGAGTAAGAGGGAAAATAGGTCTCGATCTAATCATAATGGGGCAGTGATAGATATAGTTCTCTCTAAGGATAATGTTGATCAGCTGATGTATAGGTTGAGAGAACCAAAAAGAATATTTAGGTCTACTAAAAATAAATCAAACTTTTGATATTTTAGGATACAAAATGTATATTGATGGACTTGACAAGAATTAAAAGTATACAAACAATCAATTTAGTCTTCCATAAAATGGTTCTTATATTAACAACTTTTACTGTATTTATTGATTTTGTTCCAACATTTAATGTGATTTAAGTGATGTGGGTATATATTGGGTAGGTTCAGCATATGCATTCCATGAAGAAACAGTGAGCATTTCATGGAACGACCATGATTAGATGCAAAAAACTGTCAAAATGCTTAGAAATAAGACTGCTACAGCAAACAATATAGAAATTTGATGAACAAAACTTCAATTTTGAAGGCTAAAATGAGTAAAGAATCTCAAAACATGTCTGCTAAGATGTTACCAATCATTCCAACATGTGGAAGCACTCACAAAGAAAAGAGATCTTCAAATTACTCTTGAAACCGAGCAGTTTCCTTCTATTTTTTTGAGACAATCTATACAATTTGTGTTTACAGTCCATACAAAAAAAATATTTATAGACTTGGGAGATAGAAACTAACCCCCTTAACCAACAAGAAAAATCTCAAACTTGATTTTTCTCAACAATCAACAATCAAATTTCAAAACTATTACCAACACTTCCTACTAGGACAATTTCTAGTTTTAACGGTCAAACTCCCAAACCATAAAAAGGACCCCCTACTATTTTTGCATTTTTAAATACTCTTCAACATCCCCTAAGAGATTGAAAAAGATTAACCAACAACTCAGCTCCAGCATCAACTTATGCCCACTTTGTGTCATAGTCCTAATTGGCCAGTTTAGGCTGGGTTACAAGGAAAACATAAACAAATGGGTTCACAGACTTGGTTCAACCCCTTGGATCTCTGCTATATATCAAAATTTTCCTTCTACACCCTTCACTTGGGTCTGATTAATCAGTTTAGGAGCCTGATCCTTCTTTTTCCTTCAAATCTAGACCAGACATAAGATAGTGACCGGAATGTCCCTAAGGGTCACTAAATGCCATAGGGCTGCGATCTTTCATGGGGCATATCTCAGAGCTCGTGTGAGGTATGGATGCAATTCCAATTCCTACAAGATGGTTTTGTAGAGACCTACAATAACCTCGCTCACTTTTTGGAGATCACAGTCTATTTTTATTTTACGACACCATCTCAGGTGATGTTGAAACTTGCAGTATTGGCCAGTACAAAGTTGCCAACCGCCAAATTGTTAGGAATAAGGTGTCTCAACCTTGTATAATTCCTATTCTTATTATTTTATTTTTTTTTAAATGCATTTTTGCAAATAATATGTAAATGTGAGTGTACATGTCTAGTTGGCATGTTGATCACTTACATGTGTCGGCATCTTGAAGTGTGTGAAGGAGATCATGGCTGAAATGGTTATGACGGATTCCTATGACACGTAAGAGCTATTTAAGGAATGAGCTATGACAGGTGTAAGATCATCTTATGACATGAGGCCTATTTAGGCGCCCAAGAATGAGTGGTTGGTGTGTGTAAGAGAATATGCTAAAAATAGGTTGGTATGACAGATTCCCTTACACTTCTCTTGTGACCACTATTTTTGGCGGATTCTATGACAAGCTGTCATTGTCTATTCAAGAGATGGATGCCCTTTTCTTGGTATTGGATGTACATGTGGCATTGTACATGTTTCTTGGTGGTTGAGCCATGAAAAATGCCCAACTACATTATGGGCATTTTGTTGGGTCTTAAGATGTTCATAAAATGGGTATTGCATGTTGTAATGCAATAGTGTGATAGATGAAAGTTTGCAGGTACTGAGGTGTTGTTGGAGTCTTCTATTGTTGATGTTGAACTTGCATTGCAAGTGTATTGCAATCCTGTGTTGAAGATAATACATTGTGCAGGTTCTAGAGGGGTGGGGTTGTTTTATCAAAAGGTTTTTCCCCACCGGCAAATCTTTTTGTTATGTGTTTCTTTCTCTGTCTATTTTCTGTATGCATGGTTGGCTGCTATATTGTTGTTTACATGATATTGAATTTGTAAGTGTAGAAGATTTTAAAAGGATTTGCACCATACTTTCCTTATGAGATTAGTGTAGGAAGCTATTTCCGCACCTGAGTTTCCTTACAAGTGGTATCAAAGCTTGATCAACTTTTGATCCTAGTTGTTGGTTAGGGTTTTTTGAGCTAATCTCAAGTTGAGTGGGAGTCTTGTGCAGAGCATCCTGAATCTTATTTGCAGATTGAGATGGCGAGTTCATCATATGGAAGAATGGAGGTGGAGAAATTTAATGGCACTAATTTCGAGTTGTGGAAACTCAAAATGGAAGACATGTTGGAAGATCGCGACCTATGGGAAGTGACTACAAGCGCTACAAGACCAGCAACTATAGCTCAAGTAGATTGGGATATCAAAGATCGTAAAGCTAAGGGTCTCATAAGACTCTATTTAACAGATGCAGTCCTTCTGAATGTTCTAGATGAGAAAACTGCATATAGTTTGTGGGAAAGACTTGGGGCCATGTATCAGGCCAAATCTCTGGTGAACAAGTTGTTCCTGAGGAAGAAGTTGTATTCTCTGTGAATGGAGGAAGGTGGATCCTTAACGGATCATTTAAATGCATTTAATCTACTGGCTGCATAGTTGACATTTGCTGGTGTCAAGTTAGAGGAGGAGGATCGTTGCTACACACTTTTGTGTTCTTTACCGGATTCATGGGACCATCTTGTGATGGCTCTCGAAAGAACATTAGTCACCTTCAAAATGGATGATGTGGTGTCTTCACTGCTATCAGAGGAGATGCGGAGAAAGGCTTTCATTTCGAAAAAAGAAGCCCTTGCTATACGTGGGGGATCCACAGAAAGAGGAAAGAAAAATTACAATAAGTCTGACAATAAGGGTAGATCCAAATCCCGTGGGAAGTCAAAGACTTCCAATAAGTCCAAGGAAAAATGTTGGAACTGTGATAAGACTGGGCACTTCCGTAAAGACTGTAAAGAGCCTAAGAAGAAGAAGAAAGCCTCAGATTCTGGTTCTGAAAAATCTCAAGAAGATGGAAATGCATTCATCATAGCTTTGGAAGCCCATGCATCTGATAATATGTGGTTGGTTGACTCGGGTGCATCTTTTCACATGACCTCTCATCGAAACTGGTTCTCAAGATATGAAGAGTTCGATGGTGGAAAGGTGTACTTGGGTGATGATTCTCACTTGAAGATAGTTGGATGTGGAAGGGTCACTATCAAATTTCCTGATGGATGAGTAAAGGGAATCAATGGAGTTATGCACATTCCAGGTCTAGCACGAAACCTATTATCTGTAAGTATGTTGAATGATGTAGGTGTGCAAGTTGTTTTTTTGAAAGAAGGATGTAAGATGATTAGAGGATCGATGGTGCTTGCTAAGGGTACTAGGAGAGGTACTTTGTTTCAGCTAGATGCATGTATTCCTCTATGTAATAGTTCTTCATCCTCACCATCTGAATGAGCAGTGAAGAATTCTGTGGTTATTTGTTTCGATGGCAATGCAAACACTTTGGAAGGAAAGCTTCCTGCAGAAAAGACAATGTTGTGGCATATGAGATTTGGCCACATTGGTGAGAAGGGTCTCAAAACCCTGAAAAACAAAAATCTCGTTGAGGGGTTAAATGATTGCAATCTCGAGTTTGACTTCTGTGAACACTGTGTATATGGTAAACAAAATCATGTTTAGTTTTACTCTAGTTCTCACAAATCTTCTAATGTTTAAATGGATCTTATTCATTCTAATGTATTTGGTTCTGTAAAAGTTCCTTCGATCTCCAAGTCTGTATTTTTTGTATCTTTCATAGATGATTATAGTAGAAGGACATGGATTTATTTCCTTAAAAGTAAGACACAAGTCTTTAGTCGATTCAAGGAATTTAAAGCCCTTGTAGAGAATCAGACTAGTAAGAAGATTAAGTGTGTGAGAACTGACAATGGTGGTGAGTTTTTCTCAGCAGAGTTTGAACAGTTCTGTAAAGAACAAGGTATCAAGAGGCATAAGACAACTCCTTATACCCCAGAGCAAAATGGAGTTGCAGAGAGAATGAACAGGACACTGATGGAGAAGGCTAGGAGTATGCTTAGTGGAGCTGGTTTAGAACAAAGGTTTTGGGCCGAAGTTGTGGCCACTGCTTGCTATCTGGTTAACAGATCTCCTACATCAGCCCTTGTTGGTAAGACACCCATGGAGGTGTGGTCTGGTAAGAAGCCTTCAATTAGACATCTTCATGTTTTTGATTGTGAAGCTTATGCATATGTTCCAAACGAGAAAAGATCTAAGTTGGAAAACAAAGCTGTTAAATGTATTTTCATCAGGTACAGTGCTGGTGTGAAAGGATACAAGCTTTGGGATCCTGTGACTAGTAAGGTGTTGTATAGCAGAAATGTTATTTTTAGAGAGCTAACATCTTCTCCTATTGTTCTACAACCAAATGAAAAAGAAAAGGAAAAAGATGTTGTTTAGTTGCCTCCTACCCTTGAGAAGACTGAACAGAGAGACCATGTTGGGCCTAATGATGAGGAGAGCTCAAGCAGCTCTAATAGTTTAGAAGAAGAGGAAGAACAACCTCAACCTCAGGCATTGAGGAGATCCACGAGAGAAAGAAAGAAAGCAGAAAGGTTTGGTTATTCTATGTTAGATTCCAGTTGTGCTTTTGCTTTGATTACTAACACTGATGAGCCTAGATCTGTGAAAGAGGCTTTGGGCATGGAAGATGTAGGTTCCTGGATTGAGGCTATGGATGATTAGATGGCTTCATTAGAGAAAAACAAAACTTGGGACCTTGTACCTTTTCCTAAAGGGAGAAAATTTGTTGGCTATAAATGGGTGTTCAAGAAGAAATTCTGTGCAGATGGCAGTGTTGAAAGGTACAAAGCTAGATTGGTTGCAAAGGGGTATTCATAGGTAGAGGGAATAGATTATGGTGAAATATTCTCTCCTGTTGCAAAGTTGACATCCATTAGATTTCTATTATCTCTTGCTACATCATATGATTTAGAGATAGAACAAATGGATGTGAAGACAACTTTCCTTCATGGTGATTTGGAGGAAGAGATTTATATGTCACAACCTAAGCACTACATTGTTAAAGGTAAAGAATCCTTTATTTGTAGATTGAAGAAATCTCTATATGGTTTGAAGCAATCTCCTAGGATGTGGTACCTTAAGTTTGATGCCTTTGTGTTGTCAATTGGATTTGTAAGATCTAAATCAGATCATTGTGTTTATTTTAGAGTTGAAAATGATCGCCTTCTTATTGTTGCATTATATGTTGATGATATGTTGCTGTTTGGGAAGGGTAAGGGTATGATTTCTGATTTTAAATCTCAGTTGTCAGCACAGTTTGAGATGAAAGATCTTGGGGCAGCTAGGTACATCTTGGGTATGGAAATCAATAGAGACAGGTCTAACAGAAAACTTTGGTTGAGTCAGAGTAAGTATGTGAAGTCTGTGTTGGACAGGTTTAGCATGGCAGATTGTAGACCACTATGTGTTCCTATTTATGTGGGAAAAAAGTTATATGTAGATGATTGTCCAAAATCTCCTAGTGAGGTGGAGGACATGAGTAGAGTACCTTATGCTAGTGCAGTTGGCAGTCTTATGTATGCTATGGTTTGTACTAGACCAGACATTGCCCAAGTAGTGGGAGTCCTAAGTCAGTTTATGGCTAATCCTGGACAGATACATTGGGATGCAGTTAAGGGAGTATTCAGATATTTGAGGGGTACATCAGATTACTCCATATGTTATCATGGTAACTCTTCTGGATTTTCGCATTCGGTTTGTATTCATGGGTTTGTGGATTCAGATTGGGCAGGTGATATTGATCGCAGGAGATCCACCAGTGGTTATGTGTTCACTATGTTTGGTGGTGCCATCAGTTGGATGAGTAAGCGACAACCTGTGGTTGCTTTGTCCACTATAGAAGCTGAGTACATGGCTGCTACTCATGCTTGTAAGGAAGCCATTTGGCTTAAGAGATTGTGTTCTGATGTTGGTGTTGATACAGAACATATTACTATTTGGTGTGACAGTCAGAGTGCTATTTGCCTTGCAAAGAATCCAACTTTCCATGCCAGAACGAAGCACATTGATGTGCAGTTTCACTTTGTGAGAGATATGGTGGAAGATGGAAAGGTAAATTTTGAGAAGGTAGATACTGTGAAGAATGTTGTAGATGAATTAATGAAACCAGTGGGCACTGAGAAGTTCAGATGGTGTTCGGAGTCTATGGGCCTTTCGGCCTATATCGGTTAGTTCCTCTTATGTTCCTGTTGCTCTTACAAGGTGTTCGACAAGTTGGAGAATGTTAAGAATAAGGTGTCTCAACCTTGTATAATTCCTATTCTTATTATTATTTGTTTTGTAAAATTTATTTTTGCAAATAATATGTAAATGTGAGTGTACATGTCTAGTTGGCATGTTGATCACTTACATGTGTTGGCATCTTGAAGTGTGTGAAGGAGATCATGGCTGAAATGGTTATGACGAATTCCTATGACGTGTAAGAGCTATTTAAGGAATGAGCTATGACAGAAATAAGAGCATCTTATGACATGAGGCCTATTTGGGCACCCAAGAATGAGTGGTTGGTGTATGTAAGAGAATATGCCAAAAATAGGTTGGTATGACGGATTCCCTTACACTTCTCTTGTGACTGTTATTTTTGGCGGATTCTATGACAAGCTGTCATTGTCTATTCAAGAGATGGATGCCCTTTTCTTGGTATTGGATGTACATGTGGCATTGTGCATGTTTCTTGGTGGTTGAGCCATGAAAAATTCCCAACTCCATTATGGGCATTTTGTTGGGTCTTAAGATGTTCATAAAATGGGTATTGCATGTTGTAATGCAATAGTGTGATAGATGAAAGTTTGCAGGTATTGAGGTGTTGCTAGAGTCTTCTATTGTTGATGTTGAACTTGTATTGCAAGTGTATTGTAATCTTGTGTTGAAGATAATACATTGTGCAGGTTCTGGAGGGGTGAGGTTGTTTTACCGAAAGGTTTTTTCCCACCGGCAAATCTTTGTTTTATGTGTTTCTTTCTCTGTCTATTTTCTGTATGCATGGTTGGCTGCTATATTGTTGTTTACATGATATTGAATCTGTAAGTGTAGAAGATTTTAAAAGGATTTGCACCATACTTTCCTTATGAGATTAGTGTAGGAAGCTATTTTCGCACCTGAGTTTCCTTACACAAATCTCTCTCACCTTTCATCATGGGATCAAACTGTTTGCTCCATTAGCTCTGAGTGGCTAGGTAAACCCTGTCGCTAACCTCATCCTATCCCCTTCAGCACTCAAACATTCTTGGGCATTCCGAACTGGAATGTCCCTAAGGGTCACTAAATGCCATAGTGCTGCAATCTTTGACAGGGCATATCTTAGAGCTCGTACAAGGTATGGATGCAATTCTAGTTCCTACAAGATGGTGTTGCAGAGACCTACAATAATATCTCTCACTTTTTGAAGATCACACTCTGTTTTCATTTTGCGACGCCATCTTGGGTGATGCTAAAACTTGTAGTATTGGCCAGTACAAAGTTGCCAACTGCCAAATCTCTCTCACCTTTCACCGTGGGATCGAACTGTCTACTCCATTAGCTCTAGGTGGCTAGGTAAACCCTATCCCTAACCTCATTTTTTCCCCTTCAGTGCTGGAACGTTCTCGAGTGCGCCAAACTGAAATGTCCCTAAGTGTCACTAAATGCCATAGGGCTGCAATCTTTGATGGGGCATATCTCGGAGCTCGTGTGAGGTATGAATGTAATTCCAATTCCTACAAGATGGTGTTGCAGAGACCTACAATAACCTCTCTCACTTTTTTGAGATCACACTCTATTTTTAGTTTACGACGCCATCTTAGGTGATGCTAAAACTTTCGGTATTAACCAGTACAAAGTTGCCAACCGCTAAATCTCTCTCACCTTTCATCGTGGGATTGAACTGTCTACTTTGTTAGCTTTGGGTGGCTAGGTAAACCCTATCCCTAACCTTGTTATGTCCCCTTCAATGCTGGAACGTTCTCGAGCACCTCGAACTGGAATGTCCCTCAGGGTCACTAAATGCCATAGCGTTGTGATCTTTGACAGGGCATATCTCGGAGCTCATGTGAGGTATGGATGTAATTCCAGTTCCTACAGGATGGTATTGTGGAGACCTACAATAAACTCTCTCACTTTTTGGAGATCACACTCTATTTTCATTTTATGATGCCATCTCGGGTGATGCTTAAACTTGTAGTATTGGCCAGTACAAAGTTGCCAACTGCCAAATCTCTCTCACCTTTCATCATGGGATCAAACTGTCTGCTCGGTTAGCTCTAGGTGGTTAGGTAAACGCTATCCCTAACCTCGTTGTGTCTCCTTTAGTGCTAGAACATTCTCGAGCACGCCAAACTAGAATGTCCCTAAGGGTCACTAAATGCCATAGGGTTGCGATCTTTGACGGGGAATATCTCAGAGCTCGTGTTAGGTATGGATGCAATTCCAATTCCTATAGGACTATGTGGTGGAGGCTTACAATAACCTCTCTCACTTTTTGGTGATCACACTCTATTTTCATTTTACGATGCCATCTTGGGTGATGCTAAAACTTTCAGTATTGGCCACTACAAAGTTGCCAACTACCAAATCTCTCTCACATTTCGTTGTGGGATTGAACTGTCTACTCCATTAGCTTTGGGTGGCCGAGTAAACCCTATCCTCAACCTCATCCTATCCCCTTCAGCGCTCAAACGTTCTCGGGCATGCCAAACCAGAATGTCCCTAAGGGTCACTAAATGCCATAGGGCTACAATCTTTGACAGGACATATCTTGAAGCTCGTGCGAGGTATGGATGTGATTCTAGTTCCTACAAGACCATGTTGTAGAGACCTACAATAGCCTCTCTCACTTTTTGGAGATCACACTCTGTTTTTATTTTACAATTCTATCTCGGGTGATGCTAAAACTTGCAGTATTAGCCAGTACAAAGTTGCCAACTACCAAATCTCTCTCACCTTTCATCATGGGATCAAACTGTCTGCTCCGTTAGCTCCAAGTGGCTGGGTAAACCTTATCCCTAATCTCATCCTGTCCCCTTCAGTGCTTGAACGTTCTCGGGCATGCCGAATCAGAATGTCCCTAAGGGTCACTAAATGCCACAAGGCTGCAATCTTTGACAGGGCATATATCAAAGCTTGTGTGAGGTATGGATGCAATTCTAGTTCCTACAGAATGGTGTTATGGAGACCTACAATAACCTCTCTCACTTTTTGGAGATCACACTCTATTTTCATTTTATGATGCCATCTCGGGTGATGCTAAAACTTGCAGTACTGGCCAGTACAAAGTTGCCAACTACCAAATCTCTCTCACATGTTGTCATGGGATCAAACTATCTGCTCCATTAGCTCCGGGTGGTCGGGTAAACCACCATGATAACATGAGCCAAAACTACCAAATTGCAGTGCTTGAATCCTTCATTAGAAAATTGACACCCAAATTTGAATACAAGTCTACAAAACAACATGTTCCTTCCACCTGTCATACTCTTTTATTTCCTTTTAAAGATGCTCTATGATTTTCCATAACATGCATTGTAAATTCATTAACAAGTATAGCTCCCTCTTACAAGTATCTTATGTGTCATCTTAGATTCGTCCCCCTCTCATGTGAGATATCTCTCTTTCTTATACATCACAACTATTTATTAAACTTTTATTTTTACCTTAATCTAGTTACTATAGAATAATAACAACACATTCCAATCAACTGGTGATTATGTTACAATCATTAATGTATGAAAACACAAAACTATCAGTGATTATGTTACATTTATGATTTTATCCATCTTTTCTCTACTATCTCTGACATTTTTCAATTGATGATAAAGAATGGTGGTTATGTATTGAAGCTCAACAAGCTAATTGTGTTTTTTCTTCTTGTTTATATTCTTTTTGTAACAATGATTTTTTCTTCTACACAAACTTTGTGACCACTTGTGATCAAATTTTTATCTTATTTTTAACATAAATGTTTGGAGAACTTTTCAACTAATTTTGTTGGATAGAGTAATTTCAAACTACTGATTTCTTTAATGGAGTTCCTAATAAATCTCAAGGTCCTCATTTAGGTGACCAATTGCTAGGAGGTCCATGAATATTGCCTAATAAAGTTTATTTCTAGGAGGTGCTAGTCGATCTTGATTGATAAAGTTTATTGCCAATCAATATTGTATCAAAAATTCAAACTAATTAGGTATTGAATTAAACTTGATAAACAAATGGTAGAGAAGGAAAACTTTAAACATGAACAAGATCATAAATCATATGAGGATGACATTGCAAATGATTAACTTATGCTTAAACAATGATAAATTTTATTGTTAATCAATATTCTATCAAAGTTTTTAATAGATTAGGTATTGAATTTAATGTCATACATAAACATATCTAATTTAATGTCATACATGCACATATCTAATTTAATGTCATACACGAACATATCTAATTTAATGTCATACACGAACACATCTAATTTAATGTCACACATGAACAAACATATAATATAAAATGATAACCAATAATGCCATGTACATTAACAAATACATAATATATTATGATAACCAATAATGTCATAAGTCGAATAATGGCATACATCAAATATAAAATGTCATAGACATCAAATGTGTATCAAATATGTCCATTGATGCCTATATATATATATATATATATATATATATATACATGTCTAGATCAACTATATCTTTTCCTTCCCACGAGGGGAAGGAAACAAATCTCTCGACATCCTCTGCCATCATGTGGAGGGAGACGGTGGAGATGACGGGGTCCTCTTGACATGCTCACTCGACCTCTTTTTGAGGCTCTTCTCCAACTCCAACTAATACAAAGAAAGTAGATATGAATCAATATTTATTATATGTTGAAATCAAATATATGTACACACAAAATCAATTATTTTCTTACCACCATCAAATAGTCACTCTGTAACTCCACCTCGAATGCTCGTGGACGATCAGGCATGACGAGACCCTACAACAATTCAATAAATATAATCACTTATAAATAACATTAGAAATTTTGAGACTAACTATTATAAACAATAACTAAAATGAAAAAAAATCTTTCATACCTCCGTCAACGGCTTTGAGCTAGTCATAGCTGCGGCCACTCCACTATCAATAGATTGTCGCAAATGAGGAGGTGTGTCTGACATCATGAGCTACATGTCATACAATACATGTCACATCTAAAATGAAACATGAAATAAATATAATCAAATGAATAAAATTAACATGAAACAACTGTACCTGTGTGAAGCTCGTACGATGTCTATGCTCCGATTCTGTAGTAAAGGTTGAGGGTCCTATGGAGAACTGATGCACATGCATAATTTTTTTTGTCAATCTTTAATATGATTACGTAATAAATATATGTATTAATTAAAATGATTAAATCAATACATACCTCTAGACTCGTGGAAGGGACAAAAAATGGCCTGGAGGATTGTTGCTAGGCCTAGCAACACTCTGACCCTGAATTTTGAACAATGTCAATAAATGCTAATTAATTAATCATTCACTATACATATGAAATGTGATCAAATAAGTAAATTATAATTGTAATTTACCTATGTGTCAATGCCAAATGTGTCATTCAAGAACTGATCGATGACAAGCCCATCATCCGCACCATCTCCAGCATGAGTGCCAAATGTGCATAGGGGTCCGCATGAAGTGCACATGTGACCATAATGTACAAAAGGCTCCCCCTCAACTAATGGGCTCGTGGAATGGATGAGGGTCTATGTCAAAGCATTAATGGTCCCTAGAGCATTGGCCTCTACATGTTCCTTCACAACTAAAGGAATAGTCACATGCTCACGTTGTGGCTTGACCATAGGTGCCCTAACTACATTAGAGTCATGACGTGCTCTCGGACTCTCAAATGATGACCCCCCACCTCTACCCTGGGAGTCTAATATATCAAAATAATTGGGGATCTCCCCTCACAATATAATTTCTTTAAAAAATACATGGGGACCTCATGATTGTTGCAAGGAGGGGCATCAAAAACCATCCACCATCTATCAAAAAAATGATTGCTAATAGCATCGTGTATGCACCAATGGATGGGGAATCATTTGGTACCCTCTCTAATAGTATTTTGTTCACCAGGTTTTCTAAATAATGCACATACACTACCTTTTGGTGTTTCTTTTTTTTTAACATCTTCATATGACAATTTATTTGCATAATTTTTTTTTTTGTTCATCCCTCTTAACTCACCAAATATCTAACTGACCACTAACTAAAGCTATCTGGGTGTTAATGGATTCGAGGGATGATACCAATTGAGCCCTCATTGGATTGGTTTGTCCAGATTCTTTCAACCGAGCAATGAGTCTTTCTAATTCAGTTTTGCCTCTCTCTATTTCATTTATTATATTTTCTTGTGTGCATGGCGGAGGTCTTGCAATTGGTTTGAGTTGTGGAATTTGTTGTTCTTCTCGATGAGGGTTTTGGTTTTGAGGTTCTTGTGGATTTGCCAGTTGATTATGGACATTTCCTAATAAAAAATCAATTGAAATCCAAATAAATAAATAAATCTAAATGAAATTTGTAAAAACCCTACAAAACAATATAAAAAACCTATGAAACAATATGAAAAATATATCAAACAATGCAAAGTTAAGTTTATATCACTTACGGCATCGTCGTGGGTGCGCTTGTGGTCTTGGATTTCGTCGACGAGGAGGCATTTTGGCAAAGGATGGTGAAAATATTGGATTTTTAACTCGCGTATGTGCTACTCTCTGTAGGAATAGCAAAGAATGCTGATGAAAATGATGGGCTGTGAGTGTGCAACCCATTGATGCAGGCGCATCTCATTACTAAATCATTTCAAAGGTCCAAGATTCTCCATATATTTTAAATGGTCAATTTTAATAATTTAGGATTATGTCTTAGTGGATAGAATTAGGTGTTTTATTAAATAAATGTTATAGTTTTTAGTCAGATATGTTAGAGAGTTAGAGGAAAGGGTTAATGATGTTAGTGTCAGTTTTAGAAAGGATAAAATTAGTAATAGAAATGCCATGTGGTCGATAATTAAAAGAATCTCATCAGAAAGTTGGTGGCAATTTTAAGAGTGTTCATAATGACGAAAAAATGGCTATGGAATAAAAGAAACCGTTTCATATTCCTTTTATTTGGAGGAAAGTCGGTTTTCTTTAAAAAGCCAATCCTAATCTTAGCAGTTACAAGAATATCCATGATTGCTGCATGGTATTGATGGTAAAGCATCTTTCAGATTCCTATTCTTAGCAGTTACATGAATATCCATGATTGTTGCATGGTATTGATGATAAAGCATCTTTCAAATTCCTATTCTTAGCAGTTACAAGAATATCCATGATTGTTGCATGGTATTGATGGTAAAGCATCTTTCAGATTCCTATTCTTAGATGGAAAAGAAAATGTTTTTATTACTACTGGACAGCAAGGCCAGTCATACTTTGGTTATTAAAAAAAGCCAATCTTTTATGTAAAAAATGATTCGAACTTGGGGAGGAATGGGAAGTTTTTATGTCTCCTTTGGTCTCCTGTGTTTTTCTTTCAAGATTATGGTTCTACTGTTATGCTTCATATATTTCTCATGGCAATCAGTTTAGCGAATAACAATTGCAGAAAAATGTACTATGATGCGGGGTCAATATCTCAGGTTTGAACCATTGGATTTCTCTCAAATTTTTATGTTGTTTGAAACCTAGTTACGCCAAATATCAACGGTTAGATTGAGTAAAATTTTTCTGGTTCGAAAGTTATTCATGTCTGAGTGTGGGTCTATCTGAAGGCAGTAAGAAGATATTTTGGGGGATTTTATTTTCAAAGTTTTGATTATTGAATCTGATTTTAGTGTGTGAGATCCTGAAGGTTGTAGATGTCCTTTGAAGCAACTCAATTGAGTGACTGATTCCTCCTGAGTTTTCCAAGGTGTGGCTCTGCATCATTTTTGGTATTAGAGCCCAGCAAAAGGTTGGGGAAAAAGTAGTCGTGTATATGTTTGTGTGATTGTGAAAGATTGAGAGAAATAGTCTGAGAAGAAGTCCAGGAGACTAGATAAGAAGAAAATAACCTAGCTAAGGAATGATGAGACAAGAAAAAGAAGCTTTATTGTATCTTTTTAGAAGGTATCGGCAGAGAAAGGATTCTAAACAGAAGGAGATAGAGGAAAAGAAGAAAAGAGAGAAAGAAGAAAGGAGAAAACAAAGAGAAGAGCTAAGCAAGATAGAAGAGGAGATAAAAAATTTGAGAAGGAGACTTGAGGAGAATGACGCTAAGTTGAAAGAGAATAAAGCTAAGTTGAAAAAAGTGCAGCAACAAGAAGTGCAACAAGTATCTCTTGACGAGAGCAATAACAAGACAAGCCCTATTGGATTTGAATGCAAACAATCTGTGGTTGGAACAGTAACATGTCCTTTGAAAATAGAGAAGAGTACAATGTTGGAAGGTACTCCTATGAAAAAGATCTTGGAGGCTGAGGATAAGAAGGAAGAAGTGATTCAAAGCACACAGGTAGAGGATGAAGAGTTAGATCAAGAAGAGAAAAACAATCCATTAGAAGGGCATAGACAGCAGGTGAATGTAGGTGTAGAGACCAAGAGTGAACAACAGGAGGTTGTTGTTGGACCTTGTGAGAAAAAGGTTCTTGCAGATGAAGAAGAGTTGGTGACAGGTGTGGTTGCAAACAATATTTGCCCAGATGATGGAGATGTTGACACAAATGATCAGAAAGGAAAAGATGTAGTGCAAAGATCAGATGCTGAAGAGAAGACTATTGATGACAAGAATGAAGTATTTGTTGATCATTATGATGCTCTAGAGATATACAAATGAGAAGCAGATGTTGGTATGATAATTTGGTATTTTTATGCAGGCGATACGAGGCTGTTAAATATATTTGTTCCAAGATTCGACACAGGTACCATGGAAGGTATTCATTCTACGGTTTGGAATCAGAATGTTCTGGCAAGCGGCATCAATTCCATCATTCTTATGGTGACATTATTGCTTACATACAATTGGAAACTCCGAAAAAAGATTGCAGCAATTCAATGGGACTTGAATTTTTCTGTCCCCAGGAGTATGATGCAGGCGCATCTCATTACTAAATCATTTCAAAGGTCCAAGATTCTCCATATATTTTAAATGGTCAATTTTAATAATTTAGGATTATGTCTTAGTGGATAGAATTAGGTGTTTTATTAAATAAATGTTATAGTTTTTAGTCGGATATGTTAGAGAGTTAGAGGAAAGGGTTAATGATGTTAGTGTCAATTTTAGAAAGGATAAAATTAGTAATAGAAATGCCATGTGGTCAATAATTAAAAGAATCTCATCAGAAAGTTGGTGGCAATTTTAAGAGTGTTCATAATGACGAAAAAATGGCTATGGAATAAAAGAAACCGTTTCATATTCCTTCTATTTGGAGGAAAGTCGGTTTTCTTTAAAAAGCCAATCCTATTCTTAGCAGTTACAAGAATATCCATGATTGCTGCATGGTATTGATGGTAAAGCATCTTTCAGATTCCTATTCTTAGCAGTTACAAGAATATCCATGATTGCTGCATGGTATTGATGGTAAAGCATATTTCATATTCCTATTCTTTGATGGAAAAGAAAACATTTTTATTACTACTGGACAGCAAGGCCAGTCATACTTTGGTTATTAAAAAAAGTCAATCTTTTATGTAAAAAATGATTTGAACTTGGGGAGGAATGAGAAGTTTTTATGTCTCCTTTGGTCTCCTGTGTTTTTCTTTCAAGATTATGGTTCTACTATTATGCTTCATATATTTCTCATGGCAATCAGTTTAGCAAATAACAATTGCAAAAAAATGTACTCTGATGCGGGGTCAATATCTCAGGTTTGAACCGTTGGATTTCTCTCAAATTTTTATATATTGTTTGAAACCTAGTTACACCAAATATAAATGATTAGATTGAGTAAATCTTTTTTGGTTCGAAAGTTATTCATGTCTGAGTGTGGGTCTATCTGAAGGCAGCAAGAAGATATTTTGGGGGATTTTATTTTCAAAGTTTTGATTATTGAATCTGATTTTAGTGTGTGAGATCCTGAAGGTTGTAGATGCCCCTTGAAGCAACTCAGTTGAGTGACTGATTCCTCCTGAGTTTTCCAAGGTGTGGCTCTGCATCACCCATCATATATACTTTTTTTATTTTGCTAATAGCACGTACACGCAAAATAGGCAAAAAAAAAAAAAAAAAACTTGTCACCTTTTTGGCACCACAACTCGGTGCATATGCCCTAGATATCACTTGAACTTTTGAAAAGCTTCAGACTTATCTTTCGAATACATTTTGTCATCATCCTAGAATAGTCATCAACAAATAAAATGAAATACTTATCTCCACTATAGCTCTCTATGCCAATAGGTCCACAAAGATCTGTGTGAACTAGCTCCAAGATTTGTTCAGAATGATAGTTCTTACTTTTGAAACTTTTCTTTCCCATCCTTCCAATTTGATAATTTTTTGCACATGCCCATATCAGGTTTCCTCAAACTAGGAATAGCTCTCACTCTTTTTTTTTTAATTATCTTGATTAGGTTATCAAAATTCACATGACACAACCTTTTATGTCATAACCATCTTTCTTCTACTTGAGCAATGAAACATGAACTTTCAATTAGATCTAGGTAGAATAAGTTACCTTTTGTTTGATTACCAAATCCAACTAGATTTCTTTTTAAATCCAGTAGCTTGGCCTTCCCATTCATGAATTCTACCTTGAATCCAATGGTATTCAATTGTATCACACTTAGTAGATTATGTTCAGACCTTCCACCCAATATGAATTTTCACATATGAGTTCATTAGTTAGAGAAATACAAGCTTTTCCTTTTATACAATAAGGTTCATTATTTCCAAATCTGACACTCCCATTATCATATTGTTCCATATGTTCAAACTTTGTTTTATCACCAGTCATATGGTGAGAACAACCACTATCAATAATCCATGTATCATTTTTACTAACATGAGAATTAAGTGTCATTTTATCATCTTATCATCTGATTCATCTTTTATAGCAATGTAAACAATTTCATCATTATCGTTATCATTAGAATCTTTAGACATGAAACATGACTTCTTACCTTTATTCATGTAGTCCTTATAGTTTTTGAAATCCTTCTTTCCTTTGTACTTGTTGCTTTTCTTTTCTTCTTTTCCTTCTCTATTTGGACGCCTTGCAGCAATGTGAGCAGCTTCTTCACAAGAAAAATATATTAGAGGAATTTTACCTTTTTACTTTCTTTTGCCTTTGGTATATCTTCTTGCAAGTAGGGCTTCAATGACTTTAAGATCACTGTCAGAACTATCATCTTCTTCACTTTCAAATGGTTTTCCTTTAGATTTTCCACCTTTCTTTTTGAGTGAAAGCTTAGCTTCAAATGTAGACTCAATGCTTCTGGAGTTAGGAACATAGTTGTCATAGTTTTCCAACTCAAAAGTTGTCAACCTTCCCACTAATGCATCCAAAGTTATTTCATTCTTGGGATCACATCTCAGTTCCTAAATAGTTTATACTTTAATTACATAGATAGGAAGAAGAGTTCTAAGTACCTTGATGACCACTATGACATCATCAATTTTCCCTCTAGAGGCTCTGATTGTACTAACACTAGCTTTAATTCTTTCACTATATTTTGCAATGTTTTCATCCTTTCTCATCTTCATCTAATCAAACTGACCTCTTAAGCTTTCTACCTTCGCTCCCCTCACATTATCATCACCTCCATAGGTATCTTTTAGCTTTACCCATATTTCATGAGCAATAGAACAATCTTTGACTTCATCAAATTCAACATACTTAAAGGTAGATGCAAAGTCAATCATCATAATGTTATGATTCTTCTTTTCAACAATTTCTTCAACAATCAAGGTTCCAGTAGGTGCCACATACTTGGCATTCAAATGTTTTAGACCCAAGTCACTAATGGTTGTTGGATGGAGCTTCATAATTTCTTACCATGCCTCAAAGTTATCTTTATTCAACTTGGGAATCCCTCTTCTGTAAGACATCTTGATCTTTTGTTGTCCTTAAAACCATCTCTACAAGCACCAAATGCTTTGATACCAATTTTTGAAAACATAAGAAGAGTAACTAAGAGGGGAGGGATGAATCAGTTACTACAAAAATTAATCCCATATTCCTTAGATATCAATGCAAATCAAAACATAAAATTTGCTGAAACTGAATTACTACTGAAACTCGATTAACATAGAGGCACTTGGTTAACACTAACAATTTACTATTACTCGGTAGGTACTGAAATATCAACTGTAACTTGGTAAATACTAAAGATTAAAATCTTAAGATATTAAGCTTGATTAACCTTAATTAGCTTAGTTTCATACACATAAAAGAAATAACATGAACACAAGTGACACCAAGATTTAACTTGGAAACCCAATTTGGGAAATCCCACTAATTGTAACTAGTTACTATTTTTCACTCTTCTAAAGTGAGCCTATTAGGAGCCGACCCTGTTAAAGGTTACAAAACACATTTTTAGGTGTGACTCTATTAAAAGATTTAATCACCCTATTAGGAGTGGCCTTGTTAAAGGTCTTTAGACACTTCAATCTAGAAATGTCACCTTGTTAGATGATTTAAAAATAGCTACTAGGCTAACTCTATTAAGAGATTTGATTCACTACTAAAATGGTTAGAGATTAATAATAATTTGACTTGATTGTTGATGCAACTATCTTTGCTAATTTATATCTCAATTTTGGCTTGAATACTCGATCCTTCCTAATTAGATTAATCTTTGTAGCCCAACAAGGATATTCTTCTTATCCTTCCAATTCACTTCCTCTAAGCATCTTCTTATCTTCCACACATCCTCAGATTTTCAATCCTCAACTTGACCTTATACTTATATCATATACATTTTCAAGTCAGCTTGAATACAACTTAAAACAAATAATATTCATCTCTTCAGTTGGCTAGAACCAACAAACAAATCCACTAAACTCAATATGCCAAAACAAGAAAATCCTTTGTTAGTCGACCCAACTATGTAGATACTAACTCTAAAATGATTTTCATGTGCTAACCAAGTGAGCTCAGTTAACATTGTAACTTCATAAACTTCCTTTGGTAACCAAATGAGCTCGGTTAACACTAGTTCCATGCCAACTTTCCTTTGTTAATTGAGTGAGCTCGATTAGCACTAAACTTCTACAAACTTCTCTTTAGTGCTCGAGTGAACTCGGTAGACACCATCTTCTGAACTTGGTAAACACCAGAATGCTCAATAGACACATGAATGTATCTTTGTCACCTAAGTGAACTCGACAAACACTAAGTAGTAAAGATATGAAATTTTGTGTAACATCAAAGACTATATACAATTGAACAATTGTTTTCAACAATTCAAACTATAAGAGATGTGAATTTTGATATATGATCAGAGGTATGCAAAGAGCATCAAAGAAAAGATTGTATATTGAAGATATCAACATTGTAATGAGGGTTTTGTATCTATCTCTTTTGTATAAGGAACTACATTGTGTATTACATGTTTGGGCAGTGAGCTCATCTTGCATACATATTTCAAATTGTATGTATGAATTCCTAATAGTGTTGGAATGTAATCCCCACTTGGAGATCCTTGGAATAAGGATTCAATACAAGCCAAGATTTTTTTTTTTAAAAAACAAGTATGGATGTACACAACACTCAACATACGAGGATCAAAAAGATCACAACAGAAGACTTAACCACAATCTTAGCAACCAACGAATCCCCAAACCCCACTACCAAACTAGCACACACAAATAGAGAAATAAAGAGCAAAGACAACAATAGAACAAAGAATCTCAAATCTATCAAAGCATGGAAAATTAAGAAAACCAAAAGGGTACTTAAAACCAAAAAAATTGTTCCCCAAAAACCAATGGAGATGCCCCCTATTTTTCGCACGAGGACAACAATAGATAGAATTTTTGTGTGAGGAAGTACAATATGCCACATGAGAAACTACCTTTCACATGAGGAAATGCACCAAACAACATGAGGAAGTACTTGAACTAGTAGCCAAAACAACCATAACTAGTGTGGGGTTTCACGTGAGGAAGTACCAAGAGCTGCGCAAGAAAACCCAACACACTACATGAACTTTTGCACTCTTGCGTGAGGATCCAAAACATCAAGCCAAAAAACATTAAGGTAAAAAGCTAAGAAATGAAATTCCTCCACACTGGGGAGCACCGGATCCACAAATCAAGGCATGGACACTTGAACACTATAACTACAAAATGGAAACTACATCTACCATTTGAAACAAAGCAATAAAGAACATACTGAAAGCAACATTGCAGTGTACAAAAAAAACATCACAATGTACAAGAATAATAAAACTCATGCGTAGTTTCTCCCAACCATAATAAAATCATGAGACCTTGAAGGTCCTAGCCAGCCCCCATGCGTAACATCCCAAACTACCGATTAGATCGTCAGAGCTATTTTATGAGGACATCATTGCTAAAACGTACAACATATGAATAAGGAAATCTAACATGCTAAAAGTAAAGCATTAGATATTCCAACTAATGAAATTCATCATCTAATCATATGCTAAATATCATAACACTGGAATACGTCAAATAAACTAACATCATCTAAACATGATATCCAAGCATCCCAATGAAAGCATAAATCACAAGATAACATGCTCTGGAACCTGAAGAACCAAGTGAACAATAAGCAATGATCGCACTAGAATAATAGACCATCTTTGTATATTGGTCCCCAGCATTGGTGAAGGTAGCTACACCTCCCAACCATGTGGATCCCATAGGTCCACTCCCACCGTGCTGATGGAGATAATGATCCAACCACAAACACACATAAAGGAAAACATTCATGGCTAAAAATCACACTAGATAGTAATGATGATTGAAACCAAGAACATGAGACAATGCGAGTACTACAGGTCTTGGTTAGACAATCAATGGGTTGCTATGTAGGGGTTAACATCATGGAGAATCGCTTAGCATCAAATAGCCCAAGCTAGTATTGGCATCTCTCACTTCCCAACAAAAGGAGCAAAATCCTAAATCCTTTTATTATCTTAAGTTTATTACTACCCAGTATTTTATTTAGTTATCACTTGATTAAAAAAATTTCACGCAAATGCACTAGGCATGGACACTAGGCTACAGAGATAGAATCCCCCTCCATATGCTACCCTACCCTACCCATGCTCATCCAATGATGAGTGCTCATAGCATGCACATTCTCAACCCAACCCCAAATGATCAAATTTTTAGAAAAACCATAGAATATTGGGCCTTGATAGTCACCCGACAAAAGCACGTACACGTGCTCATGTGTGGCGCACCACCATCACAAAGATCATAACATATGGACTAGATGAGAACACATGCAAGATATCACTCAATTGAAAACAAGCTCGGAAGGATGGATGTGGCATGCATCCCAATACAACATAAAAGTGCAACAGTGATCTCATTGACATCCCAATGGATGATCCAAGTCCATGACCAATATCATGCCAAGAAAACCCGAGAAAATAGTGTGGCACACAAAACTAGGTAAAAACCCCAAAACTAGAAAATTTCAAAAATAAAACCCATTTGGTCTTAGGACACAAAAGCCATGAAAATCCAATAATAAATAGGTTCGGACACTATATGCAAAAATAACTAGCATAACAATGTGAAACCCCAAATCCTCACCCGAAAACTAGAAAAACGTTCATACTTGACCAATTGGGCAAAACCAACAAACAAAAATGGAAGGGAACACTAGTTCTCAGCCTCCAAACAAATAGCTACTAGAAACGAAGCTGAAACATGAAAATGGGAGAGCCCTACCTGACAACCAAAAGGTCTAAAATGTAAAACAACCAGGTAAAATAAATAATCTACAGATACAACAAAAAATGACAGCAAAGCAAGGTCTCCCCGAGCTGGATCCAACGAGTCCATCCTCGCAAAGATCCCATACCCATAGCTCTCACAACAAACAAAAAACCAATCCTTCAGAAAAGGATTTCATAAAAAGCTCTCAATTTACCAAATTGCAAAAGTGAGAAGTTCTGAATTAAATTCCTCTTTCAATACTTATTTACTTTTTGAGTGAATAATTGATTAGGGCAAATAGCCAATTTGACTAGCTAGACTCTGAATCAACCCATACAAAAATAGGTTCTTCCTAGTAATAGGAATTCACCCATGGAAAAGTTGCCAGAAAATTAAAAATCAATTATATAAAGCCCAGAAACCCAAAATCACAGAAATTTTCTTAACAACTTTTGCAACAATGTGAATCTCTAAATGCATAGACACGTTCATAGGTCTAGTCACATAATGCAGATGAGTTCAAATTTAATAATCACGGAAGGTTTAATTTAAACAATTTAAATCATGATATATCGATCATACAGGAATGACATTGGTAAAATATGAACAGCTAAATCACTAACTCCATGTGCCACTGCTAGGGATATAAATCCTGAACACTAAAACACATGATCAAGTGTAATTGCATATAATATCATAGCCAAAGAAATAAACACATTAAATCACCTAATTTAACCATTTATTTAGTTGTACTGAACTAATCCATTTACATCACTCATGTTCACATAAAGCATAAAAAAACAAGAATGAAGTAACTAGCCATAGTATTAAATCCACCACATAAGCATAATCAAAGATATGTCCAAATACCAAATAACCATATATCATCATAAGACATGTTGCCATCTCAAAATGGCATCATCATGCAAATATGATAAATTGAACAACATAGTAGTATACTATCTATGATACTAAAATCAAGGTATAACATCTAACCCTTAGGTCATCTCAAATGTAAAACATAACATGAGTACAAATACATCTCGAATCAAAATATAACAAGGTACAGACTACAAACACAAGAGGCACTATATCCTCCCCCACTAGCATAGGCTTACTCCTAGAAGCTGATAAAAAGATAGGGATACCAAGTAGCAAAGGAATCATCGCTTGGGTCCCATTGGACCCTTACCTGCTCTATGTCCTGACCTCTCAAGGCTAGCCTTTGATGTTGAAGGATACAAATGGGCTCCAAAGCAAGTTGTCCTTCCACCACCTATAAAGCATTCCAATCAAGAACATGGGTCACATCGAGAATATACTATCTCAAAACATAAACATGGAAAACATCATGGATGTGTGATAGGCTAGGTGGCAATGCTAGCCGATAAGAAATAGGACCAATCCTCTTAAGGATCTCAAATGGGTCGACAAAATGTGATGCCAACTTAGAGCCTTTCCCATAACGGATGGGGCTTTTCTTCGAATGCACTTGCAAAAATACCCTGTCACCAATAGGAAAGTGACAATTCAACCTATGGGCATCTACATACTTCTTCTACTTGTCCCGAGCAGTAATCAAGTGCTCTCTAATACGAACAACCTACTGCTCCATATCCTGAAGCATCTTTGGACCTAAAAGTACTCAGTCCTCCAAATGATCTCAATTCAAAGGTGTACGACACGATCTACCATACAAGGCCTAAAAAGGTGACATGCCAAGAGAACTATGATACCCATTGTTATATATAAACTCAACAAGGTATAAATAATCCTCCCACTTTAGATGTTGGTCCATAACATACATGCAAAGCATGTCTTCTAGAACCTGGTTCACTCTCTCTGTCTGACCATCAGTCTCTAGGTGATAAGCCGAACTAAAATTGAGTTGCATACTCAAAACATGCTAGAGAGACATCCATAGTGCTAAAGTAAACATTGGATCTCTATCTAAAATGATCCTACAAGGAATCCCATGCAAATGAACACTATCCTCCAAGAAAACATGCGTTGCAGAAGAAGTCGTGTAGGATGTTCTCATGGATGAAAAATGTGCTACCTTGGACAACTTGTCCACTATCACCATGATATAATTGTATTGTCGTGATGACATACGCAACCCCATGATAAAATCAATAGATATTGTACCCCATTTCCACTCTAGAATAGCATGCAACTACAAAAGACCCATCGGATGTTAATGCTTTGCCTTCACTCTCTGGCACTCAAGACATTGAGCAACAAAATTAGCAACATCACACCTCATCTTGCCCAAAAGTATAGCTGCTTAAGATTGACATGCATCTTCTTAACATTAGGATGTGTGGAATATGTTGTACGATGTGCTTCTGACAAAAATAAGGTACGAAGATCACCTAACACTAGTACATAAATATGCCGCAAGTGTCGTAGTAGTCCATCGAACTCAAGAAAATAACCTGAAAACCTCCCCTCAAGAGTACGTCCAATGTCAATCTCCGCCCTCACCTCCTGATACCAAGTGTCACTAGGCAAAGCCTCCAAGATACGGCCTTGCAAATCCACCCTTTGACAACACTAATATCTCATGTTGTGTCCTACTCAAGACATCTGTGACGGCATTCTCCTTCCTTTTAATGTAGTGAACATCAAAGTCATATTCACACAAGAACTCCATCCAACGACAACGTGCATTCAAATTTGGTTGAGTAAAGATATACTACAAGCTCCTATAATTGCTATGCAACTCAAACCTATGTCCCAAAAGAAAATGCCTCCAACGAACAAGAGCATGCACTATGGCCACAAGTTTCAAATCATGAGTGGGGTAGTTAAGCTCAATGTCCTTGAATTTTCTAGACTCGTATGCAATCACACGACCATCTTGCATCAACACTGCACTCACACTTTCCAATGAAGCATCTATGCAAACCATGAAATCGCCTATAAAAAAATTATTGAGCTCATATATGTGCATCTAGTTCAATATAGAAATGGAAATCGCAGAATGGAGATTGGCGGTGATAAAAGAAATGCAAAGGATAAAATTGATAAAATGGAAAGTATAGAATGATCTAGATAAGAGAACATACATATTAATGCCAAAAGTAGCGAATGATCTAGAGAAAAGGAAAACACATTTATTAATGTCATTTTATTTTATTTTTAAAAAAATTAATTTTAATTTCAGAAATTATTTTTCCTCGCATTTTTCAGTTAGAGCCAATAAAAATTCAAATAAATAACAATTTTAAAATTTCAAAAATATCAAATTATAGAAAAGACTATATGAATGGATTAACTCTAAAATGCTATTGATTGAAAGTAATTAATTATAACACTTAACGGATCCATGAGTATCCTGCCTGCGGCAGGAACTAATAAGCTCAGTGCAGCAAGAAAATAGTCTTATATAGGTTAGGCTGTAGGTAAATAGTAAGAATAAACGTATGATGGCAGACAGGTTAACTACAGCCTGTATGGGACCACCATTTCCTTGCTGGACTGACATTATTTATTGTGGCACTTGACCAAACTTTGCCAACTCTCTCCACCATGTCGACTCAGAGTACATCAATCCTTTCGCAAGATCGTTAATTAACGGACTCTCAAACGGGCATTCTTCATGTAGCCAATCCAAAGGCGGAAGTTCATTGCCATTACACGGGAATGCATCTGCATTGTAAATCTCAGCACAATTACATGAAAGATGAACAAAGAGTGTGAGATAAACAGGAGCCTAAATGTTCCAGGGCGCACATTCAATCAATCAATAGACACAAAATCTGTAAACAAAACTTAAAAACCTGTATACGCTATACAAAACGTCGGGAAATTTTAAAAAAAAACTTTACGTAACGATCAAAATGCGGATCAACGATATCAATATATTCGTTGAATATACATCCCTGAAATACAAAATTATTTTCTTTTAGGATCAAAATGTGAAGTACAGAGTGATATATTCAATTAATATACATCCCTGTATAAAGTCCCGCGAAAATTTAAAATAAATCTCGACAACATTCTGTATTCGACAAATACTAATACCTGTGAAACGCCGTGAAAACAAAATAACTCTCCGGAGCGATCAACATGTAGAGCAATGATACTGTTATGTTCAATAAATAGACGCTCCTGTACAGAACCCCATGGAAAATAACAAGATTCTCAGTGGCGATCAAAATATGCAGTAAAGACACTGATTTTTCAATAAATATACATCTCTGTAGCAAGCCCCGGAGAAAGCAAAATAATTCTCTGCGAGGATCAATATGTAGAACAAATATATTGATATATCCAATAAATATACCTCGGAAAATAAAATAATTCTCAGTGGCCATCAAAATGTACAGTAAAGATATTGATTTTACATTGAAATATAGACCTCTGTAGTAAGTCCCGGAAAAAAACAAAATAACTCTCTGTGACGATCTTAGTGTAGAACAAATATATTCATATATTAAATAAATATATATCCCCGTGGAAAACCTCCGAAACACTAAATATTTGTCAGCGGCGATCAAAATACTCAGTAAAGATATTGGCGTACTCAATAAATATACATCCCTATACAAAAGTCCGTGAAAAACAAAATAATTCTCCGCGCAGATCAAAAGACACTAAAACATTCAACAAATAAGTAGAAATCAGTGGACAAAATCCCTCAACAAAAAACCTCTTCTTCAGTACGCCGATCAAAATGAGGAGTAAAGATCAACCATTTCTCCACGCCGACGAAAATGAGGAGTAAAGATCAACCATTTTCCCACGCCGATCAAAATGTGGAGTAAAGATCAACCATTTCTCCGCGCCAATCAAAATGTGGAGTAAAGCTCAACTAATTAGGGCATGAAAAGCCACTGGCATCCGCTGGGTAAAGCAGCCACGGGAGCCGAGCCGTTCGAAACATTCCCCGGCTCCATCACCGTACTATTTCCAGAATCCGAGCACGCCGGCGGCAAATACACAACCTGATCAGAGCTCTCATCAGTCCGTTGCCTCTTCCTCGCCGGTGCCGGCGCAGGCACCGAGGCAGAGGCGCAGGCGGCGCCGCCAAAAGGAAAATTGAGCACTGCACGAGCCCCGCGTATGGCGAAAGCGGCTCGATCGTACGCGAGAGCCGCTTCGAGCGCAGTATCAAAAGTCCCCAGCCAAACCCTAGCGCCATTTCTCGCCGAATCCCTTATTTCCGCAGCAAACCTTCCCCAGGGCCGCCGCCGGACTCCTCTGTACCTTGGCTGAGCTGCCGCCATGGCAGCCGATTCTGCAGCAGAACTTGTTCTCTTAACATCCCTCTGATCCTCATTTCTCTCATTTGTAGCTCTTTCCCAGACATCCAGACGTCGCGGGTTCGAATCTCTGCCAACAGCTGCCGCCACAACGCCCTGCAAATCCCAGACTTCCTCCATTTCTCTACCTTCAAATCAATCTAAAAAAATTCCGTGGCGATTTGGCCGCAGTTTCTTCTGAGACTCATTATAAGAAATTCGTACACAGGGTGGCGAATGAAGAAGGGAGAAATCCTGGTTAAACCCTATCTTAACCCCGCTGTTAACCCGGGGTTAAGGCCACGCCGGGGATTACATTGGGAGAAATGATTTAATTCTGCCAGCTCGCTTTGATGGTGCATTAAAATGTCGCTTTCCCGCATTAAATGTCAGTTTCAAAGGGCCGCACTTAATATGGGAAACCAGCACGCCGGTACACTCGTACCACAATAATCATACTCAAAACGGATTTCTTTCTTTGCCGCTCCCCTGCAGAAGAGAATCGGTCCACACAGCTTGCAGTGCATTCCAAAGAGCTCGGACTGAATTAGAGATGAGTAGTTTGAGATTTTTTATTTTTTTTAATGGAGGGTTCAGGCCTGCGAGGCAGACCAGCAAAGCACGAAGCCTGCGAGCTACCAACCAGCGAAGGCCACCTAGACGTTTTAAGAATTTGAAAATATTGTTTTAATGGCCTGAGTTGGCCTAGTGGTGGAGAACTTGTACTCTTGAAAGAGAGGTCACAAGTTCAAATCCCATTGAGGGGTAGGGTATGTACGCCTCGTCCCATATCACTGTCACCATATGTAAACCCAAAAACTATGGCATAATAGTGTCGTGGACTATAAAACCATTTCCTTATGGAATTTGAAAGTATTGTTTTAATGGTTCAAGGTGGTCTTGTTGGACTAAATTAATGATGACATAAAGATTGAAGACATTTATGGTGCTTATGATGATTCCCTTTTTTCTAATCTTCCTCTCAAGTTCAAGTATTTCCTAATAATCCATCTTAGGAAGATTCTTAGGTTTACCTCAATTGGTTTCAACTATTGCTTTAGGCACTAAAGTTTTATGTTGAATTATTGATTTCATTGTGGTGAGGGTCTATTACACTTTATTCAAGAGCTATAAATGAGATCATCATGTAAAGAATTAAGTTCCAAGTTGTTGGATCAAATTTTTAATTCCTCTCGATTAAAAAAGTGAAAAAAAAGAAAGTATCTTTGAAATTAAGCACACAACAAATGTCATGTAGTAACATGTCACACACAAAGCGTGTTAAATTGGTTATAATGGATAATAAAGTAATATCAAAGTTTGAATTTGTATTTTTGAGATTCACTAATAAGCTATCTTAGGAAGATTCTTAGGGTTAGTTCAATGAGTTTCACATATTGCTTTAGGTAGTTAGAGTTAGAACAATTATTGATTTCATTGTGGTGAGGGTCAATTACACTATTACACTTTGCTGAAGAGGTTATAAGTGGGATCATCATGTAAAAAGTTAAGGTTGAAATTTTAATTCCTTTTGATTTTAAAGAAGGAAAAAGAAGGAAGAATCTTTGAAATTGAGCACACAACAAATGTCATCTAGCAACATGTCACACACAATGTGTGTTAAATTGATTATAATGGATAATAAAGTAATATAAAAGTTTGAATTCGGATTTTTGAGATTCATTAATCATTCTCAAACTCAATGAGATGAACATGGATCAATCTTGATTTATACAAGAAGGATCTATACGGATAAGGTGGTGATCTCAAGGTAGGTAGAGGGTGAATGGAAGCCAATGCCAAAAGTGTGAAAAATCAATGAATAGATAGTTATTGTATGGAGTCTAGTGCAAATGGGAGTGAAATGGATATGGACAAGGTTTAAAATGCGAGCCAAACCTAGCACAAATTGGTTGTTAATATTTATAAGTAGGAGATCATTTCCACAACAAGTCAAATGAGTTTGACTCGAAAATCACATGGTTAAATCCTTATAGCAATATCACAATGTTAATATTTAATTAAGGTAGACATAAAATTATATAGGAAATGGAATGGGTATTCAAACTCCACCATTACATTTTACCTCACTTTGATGTGCATTTGAATTTAACATGATCATGCATTTCAAAGTATATGGACTTGTCACCTAGCATGAAAAGAAATATTCAAAATTTAACAATAAAGGATCATATGGGTCCTTCATAATGGATTCACAATTGTCACTCTTGTATTACATTTTGAATAAATGCCCTGTGTATTCACAAGAACCCACCTCTAATGAGTCTGAATTGAACACTTAACACTCATTGCATCTAGATGATGCTCACAAGGGTGAAGCATTAGGCCTTTCGAGGAGGTCAACTATACCAGTATTGTTCCAAATCAAGCACACATAACCATGGAGTTCCCTCCAATGTTAAACTCACTTAGCAGATGTAGTGGCAAGATAAGTAAGTTTAACCTTAGACGAAACTCCATAGTTAAGTACACTTGAGTTGACACAATGTTAGATAAGTGGCCTTTCAAAAAGGCTTGATACTTCATCCTGTAAGTATCACCTAGATGTAATGAGTGCTAAGTGTTACATTCATTCTCGCTAGAGACATGCACGAGGTTCTTGTGAACCAATACTCATGAACCAAGGAAAAATAACTTTGACTCCAAAGCTATACAATTGAATCATGATAGGAATATCATAATATTTAATACATATTATAAATTAGCCATCCCTTTCAAGATCTATTTCTTTGGGAAGATTAGTAAAGTAAAGGGCAATTCAATCTATAAATATTCCAAAGCTAGTAACATCATTTGCCTTTGAATGTCATGGCCCAATTTTAGATATGCCAAAAAAAGTGATATTTTTGTTGCCACATAGATTAGTGACAGTTGAATAAAAGTTGGGAATTTAGAAAATTTAGAAACTATACTTCTGTGAATGAAATTAAGAAATTTTAATTAGGAAACTATGAGATTTTTTTAGCAAGTTTTGAAAAGGAGTGTTTTTGGAGTAAAATTATATAATAAGAAAGAGAGAACTCAAAAAAGATACAAAGAATTGGGGAGACAACATAAAAGTGATCCACCAGGTTCTTCCTTTCAATTTTTTTATCTATTTTCTGATTGTTTTATTTTATTTCATCTTAAGCTCATGTTCTTGTGCAGAAAATGATTGAAGCATTCCTTTCTTATAGATAGCATCGAATCATTTTTAAAATCCCTACACCACTCCATGTTTGGTTTAAAATTTTTATTCTTCTTTCTACTACTTATTTTCTATATCAATCTCATCATCAGGACATGCAAATCTTGCCCTTCATTTTCTTTGTATATAGTCTCCTATAGCTTCCTTCTCATTTGCATAGTTTGTTGATTTTGCTTTCATCTTTCTCGAGCTCTCATCTATTTAGAATAGGATCTGATTGGGAATTGGTTCCTGATGGAATTACCTTTCCTCGTCATAAATGGAATTGCCCGCTTTGTTCTACATAGGCACAAGTAATTTTTCTTTACATGTTTTTGTTTTTCTTGAATCTATTTTACTTTGTTTGATAATCTAAGAATAGATTCTACCTATAATGGTCACCCAGGAATGCCCAAGAGCTGAACCAAGGCTGAAGTTATATTAATGTTGAGAATGTTGCAATCAATTACAAAGAGATGTATTCTAAAGGCCAATCCCTAAGGGAGTGACATCTAGAATGTTACAACAAAGAATGAACGTCCTCTATTGCTAAAAGAAAGGAGTGTGATTCACACATACAAGCTCTTATCAAATGCAAGTCATAATCATCCAATGATTAGCAATGAGACTTTCAGCCCTCTTTATCCTTTTCTTCATCCTTCTGGAAGGAACTAAAACATTAATTAATTGCAAGTGTTAGAAGCTTCCTTCTTCCAATAATTAATGCATACCCTAGAAATTCCTCCCTAGCAATAATTAATTAAATCATGAGAGGCTTTCATCCTTCCAATAATTAATACATACCCTAGAAGCTACTCCCTTGTAAATAATTAAATTAATTAAATACAAAGTCACCTTTAATTTTTAATTAAATGACTTTATAAGAAATAAATTTAATTTCTTCTTATCCTCCACTTAGACTTTAGAGAACGTGAAGGCTAAAACATGGGAACATTACAAGTCCGCCCTCCTTGAAATTGCTTGTCCTCAAGCAATCTTAGTCCTATTTTCTATAGCACCTGCTCACTCTCCCAAGTAGCATCTTCCTTAGGTAGATATTTCCATTTGACTAAATATTCTTTAATCAACCTGCTTCACAAAGTCCTTTCCCTAGTATCGAGAATAGCCTCAGGAATTAATACAAGCTTTCCCTCCTCATCTAATGGTGGTAATTTTGCTGAAGGCACAACTTTTTGTCTGATGGCTTTCTTAAGCCTTGACACATGAAACACATTATGCACTCAACTATCCTCTAGAAGCTCTATCTCATAAGCAACCTCACCCACCTTATGGATCACTTTGTAGGGGCCATAAAACCTAGGCTTCAACTTCTCTGCTCCGCTTTTCTTGAGCGATGACTATCTATATGGTTGTAGCCTTAGGTAAACCATATCCCCAACTTCAAAACTATGCTCTATCCGGTACTGGTTAGCATACAATTTTTTCTGATTTTGGGCTTGGTGTATATTCTCCTTGAGCACCCTCAAAATATCCTGACTATCCTGCAAGAAGTTTTTTTGCTTTGGGCACTCTATTATCTCCCAAAACTAGATCCATGAAACTAGGTACTTCATAACCATACAGTTCCATCAATGGAGTCATCTTAATGGACATATGATAAGTGGTGCTATAATAGTACTCTCCCATATGTAGCCATTTGACCCAAGCCCTTTGTTGTGTAGTCACATAGTTCCTCAGATATCCTTCCACCCATTTATTCACAAACTCTGTCTGCACATCTATCTATGGATCATAATTAGTGATAGGTGTAAGTTTAGTACCACACAACCTAAACAACTCTTGCCAAAAAGTGCTCATGAATTTACTATCCCTATCATTAACAATGAAAGTAGGTAGCCCATGTAATTTGAATATCTCTTTGAAGAAAATATCAGCCACTTGTGCTGCTGTATAAGTGGATGGAATAGCAAAGAAGTGAGAAAACTTCGTGAGTCAGTCAACTATCACATAGATGCAATCTTTCCCTTGTACTCATGGTAACCCGGTGATGAAGTCCATGGAAATACTTTCCCATTTCCTATTCAGAATAGGCAAAGGTTGTAACAACCCTGAAGGATATGTGTTCTCTCCCTTATTCTATTGGCAAATTGCACATTCCTTGACATACTTTTGAACATAATGCTTGAGCCCTTTCCATGTGAACCACTCACGAATCTACCTATAGGTCTTAAAGATCCCTGGATGTCCAGCTGTAGGTGCATGATGAAATGCCTTCAGTATTACTTCCTTAAACTATGATGAAGGAATCAAATATATCTTGTCTTGAAACTTTATCAATCCATCCATCACCACATAGCAATCATCATGTATGGTGCCTGCAATTACTCTAGAAGCCCAAGTGTCCTTTGCATATTCTTTTGTGATCTTATTTCTCCAAACTCTTGTAACCTCAGCTAGAGCACAAATATGAGGCCTCCTAGATAAGGCATTTGCAACCATATTTTTCTTACCTTTGACAAACTCAATGTCAAAGTCATAAGCCTACAATTTTGTGACCCACTTCTGTTGTCTATCATTCAAATCACGTTGGTTGATGAAGTACTTGATGCTATTGTGATCGGTTTTGATAAAAAACTCTCCCCCAACTAGGTAGGACCTAAACTTGGCCAATGCATGCATTATAGCCAACATCTCCCAATCATAGATGGAATAGCTCCTCTCCACTCCACGAAGCTTCCTACTCTCAAAAACAATGGGATGCTTTTTCTGCATTAGGACCACCCCGATCCCATCTCCTGATGCATCACAATGAAGCTCAAATGGCTTTGTGAAATCTAGTAGAGCTAGTATTGGACATGATGACATCACCTTCTCAAAATGATCAAAGCTTCTCTGAGCTGCCTCTGTCCATGTGAAAGCCCCTTTCCTGGTAAGGTCTATTAGGGGTGCAGCAAGCTGTGAAAATCTTTTAACAAATCTCCTATAAAATCCACAGAGACCAAGGAATCCCTTAAGTTGTGTAAGATTCATTGGAGTAGGCCAATCAAAAATAGCCCTAATCTTTTCAAGATCTACCCAAACTCCCTCTGCACTGATAAAATGTCCAAGATATAGTAGCTCAGTCATCCCAAACTCAGACTTAGATTCCTTGGCATACAATGATTCTTTTTCCAAAGTAGACAACACCATCTCAAGATGTTGTAAATGCTCCTCCCAAGTCTTACTAAAAACTAAAATGTCAACAAAGAAAATCAAAACAAATCTCCTAAGTTGCTCCCTTAATACCTGATTCATGCAACTCTGGAATGTAGTAGGGGCATTGGTTAGCCCAAATGGCATAACCAAACACTCGAAGTGACCATAGTGACACCGAAAAGTTGTCTTCTCAATGTCCTCCTCCCTCAACCTGATATGATGATATCCTGACCGTAGATCAATCTTTGTGAAAAAAGATGCACCATGTAACTCATCTATTCGTTGGATGGGATATCTATTCTTAATGGTCTTCTTGTTTGATACCCTATAATCAATGCACATGTGCATTGTCCCATCCTTCTTCTTTACCAACACTACTGCTGAAGCAAAGGGACTCTTACTAGGCTTGATATGCCCTATTTCCAACAACTCCTCAATTGCCTTCTCTATCTCATCCTTATGTTTCTTAGGATGATGATAGGGAGTAATCATGACTTTTTTGGCTCCCTCCTCAAGCTCAATAACATACTCTATTCCTCTGTTAGGAGGAACCCCATGTGGAATCTTGCCAAATACCTTAGTGTGCCTGTCAAGTATCTCCTGAATCTCTAGTGGATGACTCTTCACCTGTGGCTCTTGTGAAGTTGGCATAGTGAAACATTCTACTTCCCACTCTATGTTATCATGTCAAAAAAGTCTTTGCATTTTTCTCAAGGAAACTGTACTCTGCAACTTCCATCTGAAAGTCCCCTAAGTACCACAGTTCTTCCCTTATGCTGAAACTTCATCTCCAATTTTTCTAGGTTAAATGTGAACTCTACTAGGGAGGCCATCCATACCATGCCAAGGATGACATCATAGTCTCCCATGTCTACCACATAGAACTCATCTTTCAACTCATAGCCATCTCCAAACCTGATGTGAAGATTAGATATCTTTTGAGTGCATAATAGTTTGTCACCATTAGCTACCATAACCCTAAATCTGGCATGCTCCTCAGTCTGTAGACCTCTCTTGCCTACAAATTATGCATTTATAAACTTATGTGTAGCTCTAGTGTAGTTGAGTACGATCACTTTCTGCCCTTGGATAGTACCTCTAACCCTAAATATGATTTCCTTCTGAGCCCCTGTTAATTGTGCTAATGACTTCTCATCCTCAGGAATGCTGCTGCCCTCAGTACTGCTATCCTCATCTAAATCAGAGTGATGATCCTCCCTTTCTGACTGTGACTCTTCTGCTGAGAAATATTCCATTTGATTTGCCTTAGTCTTGAGGGGACACTTATGAGATAAATCCCAAGGCTCTCTACAATGAAAACATAACTTCTTCTTTCTTAAATCATTCAAAGTATCATTATCCAACTTATCTCTTTTGGGCTGAGCATCCTTGTGAAAAGGTTTTTTGTCCTTCTCCTTGTCCTTTTTCATATAAGAATCCTTGTGCTGAAATATGCTCCTAAATTAAGAAGGTGCTAAGTTATGAGCCTTTTTAGTGGCCTCCTACAACGTACCTGGGTCATGTCCCTTGACCCAACCTTGCAAGGGTTCTGAGAGTCCATCCATAAACAACACTACTAACCTCCTCTCTGAAATATCTGTGACCAACATAGCTAACCTCTGAAACTCACTGATATATGTTTCAACTAATCCCCACTGCTTGAGTTGTGCCAACTCCTTAAACTGTAATTCAGGATCCCTAGTATCAAATCTCTCTATAAGCTTCTCAGTGAACTCCTCATAAGATGTGATCTGGTTATGTCCCAAGGTTACCATGCCATGGTGCCACCACTCATGTACTGGTCCATCCAAGTGAATAGCTATATATTTTATAGCCTCCTCTTCAGGCATAGGATTCAGCTGCAAGTAAGTATCCATCTTCTGCACCCAAGCTCGTGTAGTCATCTTCCCAAAAGCATCATAATATGGTAAAGAAAGTTTCCCCACTTTCTTTCTCAGCTCAAAGTTTTGACTTCTTCCTCCTGATCTGGGCATGCGTCTCATCCTCAAGTCCAAGTAATCTATGAGAGAGATATCCACCTGAAACTCCACCCCACTCGCCTCCCAATCCCTCCTAAATTGATCTTATAACTCTGCAATCTGTGGTTCATTAATCGGTTGAACTGGTTCTCTGGGTGGGAAGGTGGGTAGAAGGGGTCTCGAGCTAGTTGTTCGAGCTAGGCATGCAACATGTCTAAAGTTATCAGCCTCATTCTCATTGTTATTATTATCATTAATGTTGTCTCGGCCTCCATTATCATTGCCCCTATTATTGTTTTTGCCATTGTTGGCATCACTTGGATTAATATTGATGCCCATTTTTCTAGCCATTAGCTGTATCATCGTATCCATTTGCCTATTATGCTCCCGTTGCATCCGCTGCCCCTCCTCTAATGAACTCAGTAACCTAAGAATTGCATTTTCTTGATCTTGATCGGTGCTCCTATCATCTTGATCATCCATATTGCTATCTCGTTCAAAGAATGTCTCCTCTATGTCTGTATGACTGGATTGTATGTCCCTCTGCACGGATGAACTGTCTCATTCATTATGTGAGTCAGAACTCCTACTTTTTCTTGCTCTAGTATTGCAAAAATTATAAAGCCCTTGTCGCATGCGCAAACATAGATGTTGAAGATCTCTACAGGATGGCAGGACTTATAGCTCTGATACCACTGTAATGGTCACCCAGGAATGCCCAAGAGCTAAACCAAGGCTGAAATTATATTAATGCTGAGAATGCTGCAATCGATTACAAAGAGATGTATTCCAAAGGCCAATCCCTAAGGGAGTGACGTCTAGAATGTTACAATAGAGAATGAATGTCCTCTATTGCCAAAAGAAAAGAGTGTGATTCACACATCCAAGCTCTTGTCAAATGCAAGTCATAATCATCCAATGATCAACAATGAGACTTTCAACCCTATTTATCCTTTTCTTCATCCTTCTAGAAGGAACTAAAACATTAATTAATTGCAAGTGCTAGAAGCTTCCTCCTTCCAATAATTAATGCATAACCTAGAAATTCCTACCTGGAAATAATTAATTAAATCATGAGAGGCTTTCGTCCTTCCAATAATTAATACATACCCTAGAAGCTACTCCTCCCTTGTAAATAATTAAATTAATTAAATACAAAGTCACCTTTAATTTTTAATTCAATGGCTTTATAAGAAATTAATTTAATTTCTTCTTATCCTCCACTTAGACTTTAGAGAATATGAAGGCTAAAACATGGGAACATCACACTACCTTTGGAGAATTTGATAATACATTTAAAATTGATCGGATATCATGCAAAATAGTAATATTTGAAATGAGAATTGATATTAGTGTTAGATGTATATATATGGGTAGTTATTTCAATTATGTTCTTTTTTTTCTATATACTTATTTAGTTAAGAACCTAAATAAATAGGATAAATAAAGTTGATCTATATAACTTTAAATAGAAGTATAATTTTTTACGAGTCTATACTTTTTTTGTTATTGTGTAGAATTGAATTATAGGAAATACCTTTTCTAACTCATGAATTTAACACACACATGTAGAATTATTGACTTGCAATGTAATAGGTAAAAGCAACTTTTACTTTATTATTATATGATCAAATGGTAATGTAAGTTATTATTTTGACTCATTTCATCGGATGGTCAAATTAGTACTTCATTTTAAATATAATAGGTTGGCTTTAATATCAGTAGGAGCTTAAGGGCATATTTCCTTACAAATTACAACTCTTTAAATATTAATTTAAATATTGTGGTCACAAACTAAGAAAAGTTGATTTGTTGATTTGTTGCATATTCTATTATACTATGTGATTGAAAACAATGTATAAGAACGTGTGATCAATGGACTTAGCATTAAAACATGTTTTATTGCTAATTACAACAAAACACCCAAAATATATCATCTTCGGTGGAATGTTGGTGGAGGTTTTTCAATTATTATTTATTTCATTAAATGTAGTCCTAATGAGTAGCAAAGAAGTGTATAGTTGACTTCATTTTATATAAATGATTTATGAACAAATTAGACTTTGAAATTTCAATGTGATTTTATAACATTTTGAAAAAGAAAGGAAACCATTTTAAATAATTTAGTTCTTTTTATTGGGATATGGTTGTGAATGATGTCCCTGATCCAAATAGTGAATTTATTTCTATGATTGTTTTGTGGTAGTGGATTCCATTATTCTTTCTCTTGGAATAAAGTGATGTTTTATGAATATTTTATAATGTGATAGAACTAAGTTCTTTTTAATTCATTGAGAAATATTTGAGGATTCATGAAATATTAAAAAAATGTAACGGTGTATACTATGATAATGGGTGAATTTATGAAGTAGGATTTTTTTAAACATGGACATAATTAATTTATATGTTGCATGTATCATGTTCTAGAATATTTCATATTTGGAAATTTAAAGTAGAATCTGATTCTTAATAAACTTCACTAAACTAAAGAATGATGCTTATGTTGCCTTGAAATGCATATGGTTTACACAAGGTCTTTCAATAAGAGTTGTGATATGCTTATCCTTTCTTAAGAGGGGGTTGAGTTGGTGATGTAATATTATTACATTATTGGAGTAGATTATTTTTTTCTTCACAATTCTATCACTCCTTTAGTTTTTCTTGGTTAGACTCCCTCATTGTCAGGTTGGGTATCTTTCATGTTAGGAAAGATTCTGGGGAAGCTTATCAGCTTCGTGGTAGGGTGGTAAAGCACTCCTACAATATTCTTTCCCTTGTGTTCTTTGACAAGTTATGGAGTCTCTTTTTTAATTGGAAGATAGGTTCGAATCATGTCAGTATCTTGGTAACTAGTTATGGTTTCTTTTAGAACTTGTCATTTGATCTCTTATCTTCATAGTTATACATGTATATGTAATTCTTTTACATTTAATGGCAATTAAAAACTAAAATTGACTACTAAATGTGCATATTGACCTTGACTCTTTTTACTTCTTCGCTTTTTAGGGAGATTGTTGACATGGATCATGTTTTGTAGGGGGCAATCTTTATATTGAAGCAAATAATATAGTTGTTCGTGACATATAATTCTAAAGCTAAAATATTTCTCTAGTAGACAAATAAGAGCATACATATCTCAATATTTTTCCTTCTTTGAGGAAGGGAATTGCTCCATATGATCTTTTTTTGTCTTAACAATAATTTTTTCTTTTGATGATCCAATCAAAATAATGTATGTCATCATTTTTTTGACAAACTTCCTAGTAGTAAAAACTATGAAGATGGCATCTATGTTTATAGTGAACAGAGATAGACATTTTATCCAATTATAATCATTCCATATATCTATTAATGCCCATAACTTATCACCCTAGAAAAAGAAACAACAAACTTATGGACAATGTGTTTCCAACCTTAGAAATCAAACTTGTTACAAATTTTCCAACCTTAGAAATCCAGTTTGACATAACTTTTTTCAACCTTAGAAATCCCACTACAAATGAGTACCTATTTTGAAAAAGAGATCCACCCATTTTAAGCATAGAGAACTAATCCAAAATTCAAATAATAGGGTACTCATTTTTTTTCAAAACAGGTGCCCATTTTGAATTTTGTTAATATTATGCCTATAAATTCATTTTTACACATTGAGTTAGTATATTTAAGAATCTCATATACCTTTATAAACACATGCATAGTTTTTAAAAGTTAAATTCACAAGTCACCCTTTATATTGGATTTTGGGTTGGGATAGGCATGATGAGACCAAGTCTATACTTTGGACCTATAAAATAATGACTAAGACATTCAAATTCTAGATTTCTATCTTGTCATATTTTTTGAAGGTCTTTCCGATTGAAGTGTTTCATGAAATGAAAACCCATTAGACTTCTTTTAAAATAAAAAAAATTATCACTAAAAGGCCAATGCCCTATATTATATTTCAAAGTTATTTACAATTTTTTTTTTTACCTTGTTCAAAGTGTGGGCACTAGGGGAAAAATAACATTAGACTTCTTACTATACATAATTCAAAACTAAAAAATTTATGGCGATTTGATTAATTTTTCTACTTTCATATTATTTATTGATAAAAAGTGGTACATAAACTTAACATAGTCAGGTTCACTAAAATTTTATTTGTGTTTTTATATTTTTGAAAGCAAATTATATGACATCCATCTATAGAGTTTCTTGAAGTATTTTTTTTAAATGCTAAGTCTTCATCAATTTATGGTGCCCATATGTCAGAGGTTTCAGAAATCTATTTTATAGAAAATCAAATTTTTGAAAAAATATTCAATAAAAATTGCTCATCAATCATTGGCATCTTAGGTATCTTTCCTTGGACGGATTCAAAAAAATAATTGGGTCAAAATATGGGGCTCATACAAATGTGTTGTATGGTCATGAGCCCAACATTTTGAAAAAGAGATTTATCCCATGTTCCCTTGTGGCTACTTAATCTTGTTTTGTGCCTAAAAATAAGCATAAAAGTGTCCCTGTACAATTTTTTTATTTAGCATAAAAGGATAATTCAAAATCTCTTCCTATTTTCATGGTGTTGGTATTGCTTAAGTATTGAAACTAAGTTGTTGAAAACATGAGGGGCTAAAGTTAAACATCTGTTGCATACTTTAAAAAGTGCCAAGTGGCTCCACTATTTTTCTTCCCTCCATTTTTATATTTCCTTCCAATCTTCTCCCTCCAAAAGCATGTCATAAGAAACAAAAATAATTACAATTAGTAGTTTCATGGGGACACCTATTGCATAAAAAATTCCTTAAAATATGGAACAACTATTGCTAGTGAAATAAAGCTTAGTTGTCACATGAGGACCTCCTCTTAAGGGTAGGTCCCCATGAGGATGCTAAGCTTATTTTAACTAGCACCCATTGCTCCATAATTTTAGCATTTATTTGTGGAGCTAGTGACCCCATGCTTACAATTATTGGCTACATTTTTTCTTAAAAATTATCCTAATTTTTTTATTAAAAAAAAAGATAGGTAAATCTTATATTTTCTCATCATTCAAAAAATGCATGAGAATGCTTTCACTGCTTAAAATTAAGCAAAAATTTGAGTTGAGCAACCACATGTGCACAGGGTAAGAGAAGATCTCCATGTATATGCTTACCTTATTCTGACTAGCAATCATTGCTCAATATTTTAAGGAGCAAGTGACCCCATGAATATTATTTGTGTTGCTTATATTTAAGCAGCATGAAATTAATTTCTAGATAATGGACATAAATTTAGGAGGGAAAAATAGAGGTAAATATTAAAATGGAGGGAAATAATGGAACTAAATAAATAAAAGGGCGAAAAAATTATATGCACCCACCTACTATTTTATTTTTAATATGCAACAACTGCTTATTTTGAGCACCTCCTTTCTTTTGACAACTTACCCATGTCCCCATGCAGTTGCTTTAGTTCATTTTTGCTTAATTTAAAGCAACAAGAGTGTTCCCATGCAAATTTTTAAGTGAAGGGAAATGATAAATTGGAATATTTCTCTATTTTACTGGAGTAGCTATAATTTAGGAATTGTGACAACATTTTCTCATGCAACTCTTTACCCCATGTTCCCATCCGATCTCTCACAAAAGTGTCCCCGTTCAATCTTTTATTTCACACAAAAGGATTATTTATAATCTTCTCTAATTTTCATAGTGCAGTTGATGCTTAACTATCAAAAATAAGTTGTTGAAAAAAGGAATGGCTAAACTTAAACAACAACTCATATTGAAGAAAAAAAGGCCAACTATCTCCACAATTTTTCTTCTTTTCATTTTTGAGATTTCCCTTCAAAAGCATGTCTAAAAATTAAAAGGAGAATCATTTTTTTTTTTATGGAGGGTTCAAACCTGTGAGGCACGAAGCCTGCGAACTACCAACTTGAAGGCCACCACATAGACTTTTAGGGACCCACTATGGGCCCACTCATACCTAAAACCTCTTCGGCTTAGAGTTAAGCTACCAACCAATGAAGGCCATCACATAGAATTTTTAGGGACTTGATATGGGCCCACTCGTACCTGAAACCTCTTCAACTTAGAGCCAAGGATTGAGGGGCATCTACACCATCAAAATCACCTAGCACATGATCCCGACCTCATCCCTTATGATGTTGGAGCCTTGCACTCAGCAAGACTTGATCCCTGGTGGCCTCTTTGTGAGTCATTCAACTTCACCAGTAGACCAAGGGCCCATAGACACCTTCTCCATAAAATTAGTAATTTCATGGGGACACCAACTACATAAAATATTCCTTAAAATATGGAGCAACGATTACTAGCCATTAGCACAGGCATGGGGACTCATAGCTTATTTTTTTAATAAGTGTGCCTAATTGTCTGTCCGGCAAGCTTATTTCATTTGTTAAAAAATAGGTAGTTCACTTAAAAAGAAAAATAGTTGCTCCATTTAAAAAGAAGAAGATTATTTATTATATATTTTTTAATAATTTTATTTTCTACTTAGAGTTAATTTAAGAAACCCTAATAAACAACACTATAGAAACATAGTGTAAGCATTCAAAAAAAAAATGAAAGTCTTAAAATAAGCAGTCAGATATTTATTTCCCTCTTTTTTTTATTACTTTTGTGAAAGTGATTATAAGTCAAATTAATCCTATGACTTTTCAAATTAAAGTCTTCTTCGTCCGGTGTATAGTTATCAATTATCAAACTTGAATCATTTATTTACTTTCTACATTCCGCACATACAGGACCCTAACATTGGACAAGAATTTGAAATTACTTTATAAGAATTTTCACAGGAGATCCAAATTAGTTTAGAAAAGTGTTCATTATTATTACAGTACGTATTAATTCCAAATAATTACTATATTCACGTTGATGTCTGACAAGAAAAACTGAATGCACGTCTCCTATTTAAGATCTCCACCGTTAATATTTCTCCCCTGATATCTGACAGAATAAATACAGGGTACAGTGGCTCAAGAAGAGTTGCAGAAGAAATTGTAAAATGAGTGAAGAATGATTCTTTCATCACAGCTTGAACTCCGTCATATTTCTAGTCGATCAAATTCACATCTAATAGAATTAACTTAAATTTGAATCAAGTTGCGTCAATGGAGGAAGTTGCATCCTTAGTAATGCTGGAAGAACAAAAGCCCCTGCAGAAAACTTTAGGCCAGAACAAAATTTAAAATAGGTAAATATTTAGAATTTTTTGTAATTCCTTTCGAACCAGGAAAATATTACAAACGAAGTTTTCTTGAAGGTCTAGTGAATGTAACCCACAATTCAAGCCCCTTTGCCCTTTGTAACCGAATATTTATCCATCAAAATATTCATACAGTTGCAAGTTCGTCCATGGATGCTACTGGTAGTGCGTCTCTTTGTTGTGAATTTCTTCACACAATTCATTATGATGCACAATCTCGGAACAAAAATTCTACTATTAGAAACGGCAAAACAGACAGATGAGGAGATTCAGAAAATGGAAGATATAAACAAACGAAAGTTTCAATTAATTATTGATTGACAACTTAGAAATATATAGCTCAGTCTGAGAACAAGCATAAAACTCCTATCAAAAACAGGAGATTTGAGAGCAGAAAGGAAGAAATGTTAGAAGATTTTAAAAATTACAACATATAAATGTTGAAATATTTCTCTGGTTTGACAGATAGTTAAAGATTATTTACAAGTTTACAACATATAGATGTTGAAATATTTCTCTGGTTTGATAGCTAGTTAAAGATTATCGACAGCAAACTGGACTGGAGAGAGCAAAATGGAACAGATCTAAATTTCTTATTTGACATTAAGTCCTATGACAGAATTTCTAACAGTTCTCCCGCGTGAATAAGGGCTTATTTTTAAGATCCCCTTAAAAGGCAGTGACACAGGAGCGACTGTGTGAAATGAAGATGAAAATTTAGCGAAATTATAAGAACCACACAAAGATGGAGAAGAGGATCCAGACTTTTGTCCAATATTGCATCCAACGTTGGAAGACAGAATTAAGGAAAAAATCGATGATTGCGAAACAAATAATGACAAATAGCCAGAAATGCCCTAAGGTATTCTCAGGGCATATACTCAATAAATATACAACCTGAAAACTAAGTAAAAACCCTCTGCGCTGAACAAAATCTACCATCCCTGACATATATTCAATGAATATACTTCCCTATACAAAACTCATAACAAAACCTAGTCTCCATCCAGGCACAATTATGGTGCTACTTTTGACAAATTGCAACATTGTACAGCAAATAATTGAAGGAATCCTACGTTATTCATTGACGGACATTTCTACAGACAACTACTACATTCCTCCAGTTTTCCTGTTCATCAAAACGCGTGGATTACACACCGTATATCAATGCGGCCGTTAAAAAGGCTACAAAATTATCCGAAAGATCATGTTAAATCGAATGAAATTTGCAGATAACGGTTCTTTCGTCTACAAATGTGTTCATGCAAAAGTCAAGATTTGGTTCTTGTTTTCGCTTTTCAAATAGTGGGTTACAAGAATGTGGTCTTGAAATATAGTGGGTTACAAGAATGTGGTCTTGAAATAGTTTAAATAATTTTTTTGAGAAATCGAGAAAATTGTTTCAAAAAAACATCATATTGTTTTTTGTTTTTTAAAACATTAAATTCAATCGTAAATTCGTACTGGATTGTGAAATTATGATGTTTGTATTTTGCATATATCGAATGAATCAATCAACACTTCAAAGATAGCGCATCAAAACCATTTGAAAAGTGGAGCAAAGATTAAAGATCTCTACAATGACAAAATGAAGCAATTTAATAATGGAACTGCGATATATAAATATATAACATCATCAAATCTTTCAAGTAAACATCAATTTTAAGGTAAAAATTAAGCTTAGAAAAATAAATCAATTTTGACTATTTAACACTTTTAGTCTAGAAATCAAGCCTTAGTATGTATTGTTTAAGTCGTTCAAATTTGGAAAGATCATAGAATAAAATCTAGATAATTTGAATTACATATAGAAATGTGTGCCATAAGTAATTGTCCACTCTAGTATTTATTTGACTTTGTCCTCATCACATTACATTATTATCTATATTTTTTAATCACATGTGCTAATGGTGGTAACTATTTAAATTGTAAAAGAAATTTTGGCACTATCTTAAACTATAAATCATAATAATGAAACTAATTTGGAGTAGTAGATGAGTTATTGTTTTTCTATAGTGTACTTTAATCTATTTTTACATATTCTTGAATATCATACCAAATGCCATAAAGATATAGTGGTTGGGTTGTGGTCTTATAGTTGCATGTTTATTTTTGTAGAATTATTGTGTGATATAATGAAGACATAAAAGGTGGAAAGGGAGCTAAGTTTAATGTAGACAAAGGATCATCGTCCATTTTAATAGATGAAATATCATGAATTAAGAATTAAATTTTCATAATTCACATAAATTTATGCAATTCACATCATCTTGATCCTACAAATCCTCTTCATCCCAATTCTTTGATGATTCCCTCTAAGAACTATAAGTGAAGGATCCTCAAACCTCATGTATGCTTATCTAATTCAATCAAAAAAGTTAATTCAAGCTAATTCGATTCTCATTTTTTAAAGGAGATCATTTTTGTCTTATAAGCTTACAACTACCAAATTCTTATAATATGAGCAAATGCACCAAGTTGTCGTGCCATAACTTTTTTTTTAATCATGTTCACGCGAACATATTTCATATGTTCGCGTGAACATATGTGATATATATGTTCACGCAAACATGATTTGCATGTTCACGCGAACATGGTAAACGTGTTCGCGTGAATGCCATGTTCGCACGAACATGCAAAATCACAAAAAATTTAACCTTTTTTTCTTTTTTTCTTTTTTTTGCTCTTTTGACTGCCATAATTGTAGGAGAATGATCTCCTACTGTAAAATAAAAAATGTCAAAATGTGCTTCTCGAAGCAAGCTTTCCAATGACTATAATTTTATTACATAATTTAATCATTAAGACTTTCAAATATGAGTTTAACTCATTATAGGTTCATTACCGATTGAACATCAACCGACTTTGACACCTCGGAAAAATTAGAAAATTAGGTCAAATTTTTTTTGAAAAATATGGAGGCACTGGCTTATTGAGATACCTTTCTATTCAAAAAAAAAAAAATGGTTTATGATTAATTGACTTCAAATTATTTGTGTCAAACGAAACGTATGTCTGAATTATGGTTCATGTCACTTCAAAACTTTATAAACTATACAATATTCAACAAAAATAAATCAAACCAAATGCAGACACTGGATATTGATGCGACAAATCCAACGTAGAAAGAATTACTTCATTATCATTTCTAGAAAAAAAGTTATGTGTGTCAAATGGACTATCACTTTTTAAAATATTGAATTTTATTATGTACCACTTTTTGGAGGAGATAAAAAAAATTGACATAAAATTTTTTTTTTTTAGATTAAAAAATATGGTTACAAAGTAGGAACAAAGTACTCAAAATCACTAGTTTATGTCATCTTGAAATTATTTATAGTTTTGGAGATATAGTCACTTGAACGTGACGTTTGTTGCAAAAATATTGATTTCAGAGTCAAAATTGGTCAAAAAGTGGAACCCATTATTGTAGGATCACCCAACAACCCATATTCTCTCTCCCTCCCTCTCCCTCCCTCTCTCTCTACTCCATCCTCTCTCTCTTTCTTTGCATCCTGTCTCGTACTCTTTCCCCATCCCCTACTCTCTCTCTCTCTCTCTCTCTCTCTCTCTCTCTCCCCCCCCCCCCCCCCCACTCTCTTTAGCTCTATTTTTATTTCTCTCACTCTCCTTCCTTTCTCCCTCCCTCTCTCCCTACTACATCCTATCTGTCTTTCTTTGCATCCTATCCCATGCTCTCACTAGTAAATTTGGACCTATTTTTCAATGCGTAGATGTTGAAATTGCAACTCAAAAATGTCAAAAAAGATTGTTGCTAGAGTTTTGATGCACACCACAACTATCAATTTATCGACAGTAATCTCCATTGAAAATTATCTCCATCTATGTCAAATGACTTGGCGTTAGACAACTAGTTCAAAATGTCAAAATATCAATGACAACTAGAGATGATTCGATGGGTTTGACATACCATCAATGACAAGATGCGTCAAAATATCAACGATTGCTAGAGATGATTTGATGGTTCTATCATATCCTTGACAACAAGATGCATAAAAATATCGATGACTGTTAGAGATGAATTAATGGGTTATTCATGCCATCGATGAAAGGACGTGTCAAAATATCGATGCCAGTTAGATTTTAAAAAATAAAAATAAAAATTAGTCTCATTGTATATCATGAGGCTAATAACAAGCATATGAAGTCAAGAATGTATCAGAGTAATACTCCATGTCTCACTATGTATTAGGCTTGAGATAAAGATTATTATTATAGATTTAAAATTTTATGGTTCCACAAGCGTGAGGAAGAAATTTTGAAGCAAATTCATGGAGAGAAGTCATGGGTTGTTTAAGTCTTCATATACATTTTCTTCTTCATAAAAATATGTAAATTTTCTTGATGAAAATTAGTCATTGGAGAGACAATAATATGAACATGGTGCCCTCGGAAATGTATACAAAACAATGCAATTTTAAAGGACTATTTTAGGACCAACCATTGAAGCAACACCTTAATTGGATTGAAATCCTTATTATGTAGCGAAGTTATGATTTCTACACTTGCAATTTGAGTTGATATTCTCGGGTTACCTAGATAAGGTGTTGACAATATGTGGATGATATCCACTTCTAGATTTAAAAATTTAAATTTCTTTAAAGATATTCATTATGGTTGTTTAGAAAGTAATTAATTTGCCAATGATATGGTGTTGAAAGTGAAACCCTAGTTCAACATCAAACAATTTCATTACAAATAAATCTCAAATCATCAGCTTATTGTCTCTGTACTCTAAAAAGCTATGTGCCAAATATTTGCAACAATCTTACACCACAAATCCAAACAAGGCCAAAGTTCACCAACAATATCAATTTATCTCCATGACAACAATATCATACCATGATAACACACAAGATTCAGATAGAATACTAACAAAAAATAGGATAAAATAGAATGTGGCTTACTTCGCAACATGTACAGTCCAAATTCTCGTATATAACTTCAACATATGATTGCATAACTCTTGTTGTAGATAACCAAAAAGTAGTAATGTCAATCAAAGCAATATTGCAATAACAAAAAGATAATGCAAGAACAAGTCTGAATATGCTTGATTATACCCACCTCTTCCCAAGCCTTTTAAATTATAAATCCATGACATAATATACTCGTTTCCAAACAACACAAAGAAGACAATTGCTCATGATATATGTATATTGAAAATCAAATACTTTCTCCTCCTTGGTGGACAAGAATGATACACAATCTCTTGTGAGAGTAGCTCCATGTCTGCATACAACTTATAGAGAAAGCAACATGTTGTCCATTTCTACCAAAGAAGCAATTGTAATCAACGATAAATCATAATCTACATACAACTAATAGAGAAAGCAACATGTTTTAATTCATAGTACTTATGTTAAGGTCTTTTTAAGGCATTCACCTAGAACCTGCTATGTTCACCCACTAAAAGTAAGTATCATGTTGGAGACTTAAAGTTTGAGCATCCCCATCTACAATAATGACAATAATGCATGTGAGAGACAATAATTACATGATACAAAAATAATTTGTAACTAAAATTCTTTTAATGAGGAAATTAAAAACACTAATGTTTAACCGTATCATAAATTAATAAAAGGGATTGTTAGTGTAGTAACAAACCTCAAGTATCATTGTCAAACTCAAACACTCCAGCTTAAGTTTTTTAGTTTTGTTGTTCAGTACCTTGCAACCAAATAAAATGAAATCATGATCAATTATCAATACATAACACATTTCAACAAAGGAAATAAAATATTTATTTTAATAACATCAAAATGTAGAATGTAGAAATAGTCAAGAAAAGGAACTTAGTGATAGAATGTAAACCATGAAGGATCATTGTCTGTAGCTAGTTAAGCATCCATATGTCTTTGGTTTCTCTTTGTCCCATCCGAAATGAGGTAGCTTGATACCATGGAGAGGAAGATGGGGTTGAAGCAGTAAAAGGATGAATAACTTGAAAGTGAGCTAGTTCAAGATAGGTATGGTTCAAGATCTATATGGTTCAAGTGCATTGAGGTTATATGTTGGGAAGGTTTGGATCCTTTCATGTGTCATTGTTATGTCATGGTCACCGTATGAAATTCAAATCAGATTGTGATGGAAATGGTGAAGCTTCCATTGGGAGTTTGTTCATAAAGCCTTTGAAATTAGCAAATGAGTTTGATCCATCTGATCCTATTTAGAAGGTGTTATGATGAGATTTAGTCAAGGTTTATTCAAGTGTCAAGTTGGTAAGGCATTTGGGAAGAATTGATGGGACCATATATTTTTGTTTAATTTTGATAGGTTTAGTTTGAGCTTCACTTGGTTTCAAGAATCCTTTCATATTCTCTACTTAACAATGCCAACCACATGGAGGTGGAAGCTCATTTGGCCTATCTATTGGTGTAAATAAGTATTTACTTATTACACTTTACTTAAGTTTACTTAGGTCAATGCATTATTTTATTATTTATTAGTTTGACACCTAGGAGTTTGTGTACTCTTATAATTTGTCATGTTGACAACATAGGAGTAATCAACTCTAATTCAACACATGTTGTCTACAACATAATTTTATGTGTTACACCTTTGTAGGCTTATCCTCTCATCATCACACTTACTCTTGTGCTTAATGGAGGATAACCCGTAACACTTGGTGGACATTTTCTTGGTTGTAAGACTTATCAGTGTGTTGACTCCTAGGCATTCTAAAAGCATCCTAGAGGCCTTTATATTCAGGCACTCCTAGTGTGTATGTACATGACATTACATAAATTTAATATCATATTGTTATTCTGATCATACTATGTTGGTCTATTATGTGCTTGTGCTTAAGTTCATTGATCTTGGGTGATTTTTTCTTGAGGCAAATTCTTACATGGTATCAGAGTTGAGGGAAATTCTCTTCACATAGCCATTGGAGACCGTCCTTGCTTCACCTCTCTGAGGACACCTCGACCCAGATCCAGAGTATCACAATTATTGGGAGTGTCTAGAGCCAAAGAAAACCTCACCATTGCATTCAAAATATTGATTTGGTGAATTTTGACCTATAAATTCACCTACCTTAGGCTATAGTCAAATTTGAGGCAAAATGTTTTTTGCAAACCGACACTCGAAGGCCCCATTTGCAAGTACAATATGATCATTATTTAGATCTGCATAATCTATTTTTAAAATTTATATTTAATCTCTGCAATTTTTGTTTGCTCTTTTGTGGAAATTTTTGGAAATTTTTTTAGCTCGCTAGGCTTGCAGTGAATTTATTTTGCAGGAATCAGGCAGTGAAACCCCAAACCCCATAGAGAATATTCTCAAAATATTCTTCATAAATTGTTGAATCAGTCTCCAACATTTGTCACATTGCAACATTCAACACTTATCAATTTTTGGCCACGACACTACACATTCCGGCCTAAACACCAACAGATCAAATCTAGCAAACCCCAACAACCAGACTTCTAGCTCACGGTAGACTGCAGCTGCATTTTTTTAACACAGTGGTGCTTTTTTTTTATGCACATCAGAGGTTCAACCCACGACAGATGTGGGACTAAATAAGTTCCCCCTTGCCGACTTTTAAAACATGTCACCAACTAGACCTTTTTTAGCGTTACAACCTAGACACGTGGTGTTAAAAGATTCAACACCACCACGAGGATAGATCTGCCATGTTTGTGAACCCTTACATGCAAAAAGTTGACTCACCTTCCATGTGTTGGTCCAAACATATTAGCAACTACACTGTCAACGGTCCAATCACCTCCACGTGGACTCTAACGTAGATGCCACATAAGCGCAACCAGCTCAAATTCGTATGCCTAGTTGGTCTAACCATGTCATCCACATCTATACAGTGCCATGTCACATTGACATCATTAGTTGAACGCTGACATCATCTAGGGGGCCCTTTTTTTGCTGATGTCAGCAAGTCATGAGCCTAAATTTGATGGCCATTTGACCATAATTTTCAAGAAAAATTGAATAGCTGCAATGGCCATTTAGATGTCAAATTTAACATAGTGTTTTCCTCTCCAGACCTCTCTCCAGATTCAGTTTTGATTGGACAATCCAACTTTGGGAGGCCATAACTCAATCATCTAGACTCCAAATCAGGTGTGATTTTTTTTTTTTCGACTAGAATTTCTTGAACTTTTAAGTGGTGTTATTCTTTTTTGGTTTTGGTGCATGGATTTGTTAGAAATTGCATTTTTTGGCAATTTACCTATCCAATCCTGCATTTTGCAACTTCAAACGCTCTAGACAAGCTCATCTAGAAACATTTTTAGGTTCTATTTTTTATAAAAGTGTGAAATTTTTCATATACTTTCTAGATCTACAATCATATTATAGTCTTGTGTGGACAAAAATATCACTTTCAGAATTAGGTCCTTTTCTGCATTGTATTGCTTTGATTACTTTTCAAAATTGTTGTACATTTGAGCTACAGTGCTTAGTGACAGATTTGAATCTCAAAAGGTAGTTGTAAATAGAAAAATCAAAAGTCCACTTTGTACATTTTGACAAGTGGTCTATTGTACATGCACTACATATAAAGTGCCAAAAGTATCATTTTTGAGGGGGTCTTTTTCTTAAGTGAATAGGGGGGGTGTCTCTTGTGTTTTTTGTGTCTCTCTTTTGTGCTCTTTTTCATTTTCTACATCATGGGTTCACTTAAAGCTCCACTTCTAACTTCACACAATTATACTACATAGAAATATATTGTATGGAGTAGATTAATGGAAAAAAGTTTAAATCTATATGTTGATGGTACAATTACCAAACCCACAGATGCTACGACACTAGTTGATTGGAAAATTAAAGACAATCAGGCTTTAGGAATTATTAGGAGTTGTGTACAAAGAAATCTCTTCTTCCACATTTCTAGCTTTAAGGAAGCCAAGCTTACTTGGGACAAACTTGAAGGGTTGTATGGTAAGGTGGATGAGGAAAAGGGATACTAGATTGAGGATGATCTACTACTCTTGGATTCAAAGAATTTTGACACAATTCAAGACTACATCAACAAAGACAACAAGTTAAGACAACTACTCAAGGATTGTGGTAATCCCATGAAGGATGATAGATTGAAGAGGCTACCTTCAAAGTATGCATCTTTTGTTTCGAGTTACAACACTCATAGGTTGACCATGGGAAGTGCTTTCACTAACCCTACATTTGATGCCTTTGCAAAATGTTGATGATGGAACAATCCATGTTGATAGATATGGGAATTCTCAAGTTATCAAAGACAAAGTCGTTGGTGGCTAGCAATGAGAACCAATCCACTCAGCAAGGCAAAAGTTCTACCAATAGCAAGAAGAAGCAGTGGAAAAAAAAATCACAATCAAAGACACAACAATCTTCCTCCTCACAACAAGTCAATTCTTCTTCCAACAAGAAGGGAAACAATGAAAAGAAGGAAAAACCTTTTTGTGCATATTGCAAGAAACCAAATCATGATGAGCATCATTGAAAGACTAAGAGAATCTATGAGTTGGAAAACCTACTCAAGAAGAACAAAATAAATGTGCCAAATGCTTCCAAGGATTCAACTCCACCCACTTCAAAGGGAAAAGGGCAAGCACTAATGGTTGGTTCAAGTTCTTCAGGGCAGTGGATTATTGACTTAGGTGCCTCATATCACATGGGTTCTTCAAAAGGAGACTTTTCTTCATTGAAGTAGTCTAAGGTACCACACATCTTTGTAGGAGATGATACCAAAATGGAAGTTGAAGGGAAGGGACAAGTTGAGATGGAAAATGGGGAGTTCAAAGAAGTTCTCTATGTTCCCAACCTTAGCTTGAATCTCCTCTCAATCTACCAAATCACTCACTATGGAGATGGCAATAAAGTTGAGTTCCTTCCTAGTTTAGTAATAGTGTGCAATCTTAAAGATGATTCATTGGTTGTAGTGGGTAAAGTCAATCATCAAAAAAGGCTTTATTATTTCTCCCACTTTGTGCATAAGTCTCCTTCACATGCCTTTTTGACACAATCTTATTCACAAAGTAAATTATGGCATGAGTGGTATGGTCATCTTGCCTTCCACTATCTTCAGCAACTTAGCTCAAACAATATGGTCAAAGGTCTACCTACAATCAACTTTTCTAAAGGTGAATGTTCAACATGTTCAATGGATATGCATCTAGAAGAAAATATTGATAAAGGGAAGTCTTGGAGAGAATTAGTAGCTCTTGAGTTGGTTCACATGGTTCTAGCAGGTCCTTTTGTAGTGACATTAGTTAGCAAGGGTTGCTATATCCTCAATTTTATTGATGACTTTTCACGCTCCACATGGGTCTACTTTATTGATCACAAGAATGAAGTGTTTGACAAGTTTCTCGCCTTCAAGAGTCATGTTGAAAATTAATCAAGGAAAGCCATCAAGGTTCTTTATATGGACAATGAAAGTAGATATGTGAACTCAAGACTTAGAAAATTTTGTAAACTTGAGGGTATTGATCTTCAAAATCTAGTAGCATTCAATTTGCAAAGGACAAGTGTTGCAGAAATGAGGATTAGAACTCTTAAGTCTATGGCAATTTGCATGATTCAACCCAAGTCTCTTGATCCATCACTTGAAGTCAAAGATATCAATAGTGCCAATCACATACTTAATAGGTCTCCTCATAATCCCTTAGATGGAAAGACTCCTTTTGAGGCATGGTGCAGTAGAAAGCTAGTTGTGAAACACTTCAGAGTCTTTGGTTGTCCTACATGGGCAAACATATCTTCCAGGGAATGCAAGGCACCACCACCAAGGCCTTGTACTTTCATTGGATATGATGATAGTGTTAATGCATATAGACTTATGGATGTTGAGACTTATGAGATCTTTATAGAGAGGAATGTTCACTTTGAGTTAAGTTCACCCAATTTATTCTCTAATGCTCTCCATACTTCATACACTGTGGAAACTGATAGTGACACCAACAATAGTGATTTAACAGATTCAAATATGTGGGATCCTATTGACAGATACAACACGACATCACAACATCAGCACATTCCACATGCATACATTGCTACAGTGATAGGTCCATTCAAATTAGTACAGTTCGGTACACCTTGTCTTCTAGCTCCAGCATTAGGGGATGACTACATAGTATGGAGTCACACATTGCCGATTTGGGGGACATCATTGATGATATATATCTTCTCTTTGATGAAGAAGATCCTTCTTCAATTGTTGTGAGGGCTCACTCTGACCCTCTTGTCCATTCTCTACATGATCAGTCTTACTAGGTTGATATGATTGTGGATCCTTATGTACAACAGTTGTAGGAGGTCTCGTTATCATTTGAGGAGACACATGGTTCTTTGGGACAGGTTCTACATCCATCCTTGCTAGATCTACACTTGTTCTTTTTAGTAATGTTGGAAGGGGCGACAGTTAGTATCAACACATGGATAGTTGAGCAGGTTTCAAAGACTCCATTCATCTTTGGGATTCTTTCTACACATAGGGGAAGCATCTCATTTGTACCTATGATATTTTTTCTTCCAATATGGGGGGGAGGGGGATATTAGTCAGTAGTCAAGGATTAGCTTCTAACTTGGAGCAGCTATCACTGATCGACATTCTACATTTGAGGAGGGGGGGGATTACCTTGCCTCCTTTCTTCTTCTTTCTTGTGGGGGGGACTTTTTCCTCTTTTGGGATTGTGTTCTTCTCATACTTCTCTTTTGTATATACTTATTGTATGTCATAATGGGGGGTCTTGATTACTCCATCCATCCATGCATCTTGTTTTTCATCTCTCTTTTTGGGTGAGGGTTTTTCCCATGAGGTTTTCTCTCTTTCTCTGCTTTATGAGAGATTTCATTGCTTATGTACATGGGTACCTAACATGGCCTAGTAGTTGGGACCCATCTTGCATTTTCATCTTAGTTTTTCTAAGCTTAAGTGCATTCTCCTAAGTTGCACTTAAGGGGGGTGTTGATGTAAATATGTATTTCCTTGTTACACTTTACTTAAGTTTACTGAAGTCAATGCATTATTTTATTATTTATTAGTTTGACACCTAGGATTTTGCGTACTCTTATGAGTTGTCATGTTGACAACACAGGAGTAAGCAACTCTAATTCAGCACATGGTGTCTACAACACTGGAGTTTGCATAATTAGCTGAGTTGTCATATAGACAACATAGTTATTTGCACTCTTAATTAAGCACATGGTGTCTACAACATAATTCTACATGATACACCTTTGTAGGCTTATCCTCTCATCATCGCACTTACTCCTGTGCTCAATGGAGGATAACCCACACTTGGTAGACATGTGCTTGGTTGTAAGACTTATCAGTGTGTTGACTCCTAGGTATTCTAGAAGCATTCTAGAGGCCTTTATATTCAGACACTCCTAGTGTGTATGTGCATGACATTACATGAATTGAATATCATATTTTTATTTTAATCATACTCTATTGGTCTATTATGTGCTTGTGCTTGAGTTCCTTGATCTTTGGTGATTTTTCCCTACGGAAAATTCTTACACTATCCCCCCCCCCCGCCCCTCCACCCTATAATCACTCTAAATTCCCCATTAACAACTAAGTAAATATTTTATTCATTTATTTTAGAAGCATATCATTGAATCATTATAATCACATAATATTCATTAACATGACATATAATTAATTAATATGTATAAACATTCATCAATAATTTGTGAGGACATCAATCATTATATTCACATAATATTCATTAACATGACATATCATTCATTAATACCTATAAAAATTCATCAATAATTGGTGAACACGTCAATCATTATAATCACATAACAATATTCAATAGCATGACATAAAATTCATTAAGCAACATTCATAAAAATCCATCAACACTTCATCATCAAGCAAGGTTTTTAACATTCATTTCTTCATTTCTTTTTTCTTTTTTTGAAGATCAAGGCTAATAGGCACATCTTGACTATCTTTGGCATCCTATGGCTCTTGTGGTTCTAATCTTATGAAATGAGGCTTCCTCTTCTTTTGTTGAGGACAAGGTTGATGCACCCTTGCAATAAGAAATAAATGGGTTTAATTCTAAACTTGTTTTTAATGTTATAAGTATTTTATTAATCTAAAGAACATAACAAGGATTTTTCTTTACCTGATAGTGCCACATCATCTACTATCACATTTTTTTCAGCCCCAATATCAACATGCTCAACATTAACATCACGCTTTGCATACTCAAAAATTATCACATAAAGGTTACACCAGTTGCAATTTAAGAAGTTAATTTTTATTAATAGTTACATGATTAATTTTCAATAGAAATTGAATATGTACCTGTATCATTTTGATGCACATAGAGTTCTTTGTCATGTGTAGGATATGTGCCTTTGTCATCATGAGTAAGATTTGTGCCAGGAGTAGTAGGCTACAACGAAATGTCATGTGCACATTGTTATCATTGTTTGAAATTAACATCAAATAGATTTTTTTAATGAAGTTCTCAATTACTATTATTATTCATTAGGCCTATTTACCTTTGTGTCAATTGTTGCACCAAAATCTTCTATACTTTTTTGGCCACTGAAATCTATACAGTGGTGGGCAACCACTACTTTATAGCCTTACTTGAAGCCAATTTGTTTGTCCTCTTTTGTGGGAGCTAGACTAAATTCAATGCCCTACATTTTTTGCATAAATATCATCAATAATTAATGTATTTATTATTTTTAATTTTATATTAAAAATTTGATATGAAATTTCATTTACTGCTACTTACAACTCATGAGTGAATTTTCATATATCCACCAGAGCAAAGCTGGTATTGACTAACCTTCTCTTTCCTAGCTTGTGTCACCTTCGATGTGTCTTGCAGCCTATATAGGTAAACTTTGAAATATGTTAGAAATATGTTAGATTATATAAATCCACATTCACACTTCTAGAAATATGTTAGACTATATAAATACAAAAAAAAATTAAAGATGTAAATTGTATTAAAAAAATGTTGTTAGCATTTTTTTGCAAAAATGACAAGTTTTGGAAGATGGAAAGTCATCCATCTTGGACAAGCCCTTAGAGGATGTGAAAGGTCATTTTTTTGTATAAAAAAATGTAATCCCATGTATAGAAGAGAGGAGAGGAGACGTGGAGTTAGAAAGATGAAGAGCAGGATGTAAGAGTTTGTATAATAAATTAGTCATTTTTTGTGAAATATTGTTGATATATTCTAGTATTTTGATTGCAATCTTATTATCTCCTCCTTTGTCTCGAGGTTATGGTGATTATTTTCTTATATGTAGAAATTAATATTTAGAGCTGTTGTTGATATTATTGTTGAGATACTGGGTGTTGCACACATTGCATAATATTGTTATATTGTATTATTTTATTTTATTATGTAATGTTGCACCTAGATGGACGTGTAACATGTAAAGATTCCCATGGGATATGCTTGATGAGTTGTATTGCAACATTGTAATAATATTTGATGTAATTATTTAATATTGGGGAAAATAATTAAATTTCCAATATTAAACGTGGGGTCTACTGGAAATCTGATTGAAAAGCTCATTGTTGTTGAAGATCAAAGAAGGAGATTGTTGTAAAAGAATGTTTTCAATCATTTTTTTTCATTGATGTTAAACCTACTATTTGTAGGGATGATATTTTCTTATAAGATCCAAGTACTATCACTTAGTTGATTGATGAAGAGAATTTGATCAAAAAAATGTAACAAGAGCACCTAAGGGAAAGGTTGAGTTATGATGTTGTAATGAAGTGCAAGGATCAGTTAAGACAATGGGTAAGTAATGTATTGATGACATACTCAAAGATACAAAGTTTGGTCACACTTAGAAACATTGGAAGAAGAAGTTGTAACAAGTTGACTGTAAAGCTTAAACTAAGATTATTAGTGGGTGTCGAGCAAGTTAGTTGAAGCCGAAATTTTTTTCAGAAGAAGTTGAGTAATAGACAATTCTAGTGTATGTCGAGTGATCTTCATGTACCGAGTGAAGATCAAGTGCTGAGCATCAAAAAAAATTTAGTTGATATTGAGTGATCTTCAGGTGCCGAGCATAAGGAAAAACATAGTTGATGCCGAGTAACATAGTATGTGCCAAGTACTAGTATTTCAATAGTGTCGAGTTGTTGCATTATTTCAAAAGATGAAGATTTGCCAAATCTAAGCCGACACAGTGGTTACATTGAATTTTGTGAATGAGTTGGAAGATAAGGATGATGAGTTGTTAGCACAGAATCCTATGTAAACCATTTTTGGGCTAATTCTAAAGGATTATTCAAGAAGTTTGTAGAGGAAATAGAATATGGGTTAGATGCAATGAATCCTACCTAATCCATGCGAATTGAAATTGAAAAAAGGAAGAATTGAGCGAAAAAAGGCACTCCAAGACTTCTATTTAAGAAGTCATAGACCAAGAAGCAAAGAGTTGCTGATACGATTGCTGTTGAAGTGCCAAATCTGCAAAATAGTTAGAAGGGTGTCAAGGAGGAGACATCTAAGAGAAGGAAGAGCTTAGAGGCTCTACTTATATGAGTGGTCATGAAGAGATAATTGCACTAGTACATTGAGTGTAGAGACTCAAGAAGACAAAGCTTGAAAGAAGGGTAAGTTGTCAAGAGTTACAGAGATTGAAGGCCAAACAAGGGTATGAGCTAAGGAGTGATCTGAGATCTGCAAGATAAGTTGTATGTTGTAGTCAGGTCAAGATTTTATAATACTCTCTAGCAATTGTATTAGATCTAAAAATCCTATGGACTTAGGTTGGCCTAACAGCCATTTGTAAATCCTTTAACAGGATGGCATTCCAAGTGAATTTTCTAAAATCCTTTAACCAGACCCACTTCTAACAGGGTGGTTAAATCCTCTAACAAGGTCACATTTAACAGTATGTTTTAAGCCTTTAATAGGGTAGACCTTTCATAGGGTATTACTTTAGAAGAGTGAGAATTAAGTAGCATGCTACTAGTGGTTTTTCCCAAATTGGGTTTCCACGTAAATCACTATGTCATGTGTTGATTTCTTACTTATTGATTAGATAAGTTAAATCTTGGATGAATGAATGGTTAAATGGATTCACTACACTCAGTGAAAAGTTTGAATAGGATATTTGGACCTTGAATAACTAATTCACACCGCCCCCCCCCCCCCCCCCCCTCCCCCTCTCAATTATTCTAAAGCAATTCTAACAATTGGTATCAGAGCCATCTGCTGACTTAGTTTCAAGATACTAAAAGTAGGAAGATCGAGATGTCCAAGAGAGAAGTTCCCAAGGTCAATAAAGATAACTTTGTTGCATGGCAGAGTCTGATGAAATTGCACCTTGGATCAATAGGTGACTATGCACAAACCTCAATTGGAACAGAACATGTAACTCCAATAGGACCTCTTATTGCAGATGATTTGAACAAAAAGGAGCATAATCAAGCAATGTTGGAGATTGCTTCTGCACTTAACTATGCTGAATATGATTAACTATGTTGAATATCATGACATCAAAGATTGACACTACATTCAAAATGTGTAAAACCTTATCAAAAATATATGGAGGAGATCATAATGTCTAGAGAGCAAAGAGAGAAATTCTAAGAGGAAATTTTGATGACATGAAGATGGAGGAAGGTGAAAATGCTGCTTAGTACATTACAAGAATGAAAGAAGTGGTAGTGCAATAAGAAGTCTAGGTGGACAATTGCAAGAAGAAATAGCTATTAGAAAATACTTAAGAACTTTGCTCCCTATCTATGCTATAAGAGTTTCAGCCATCCAAGAGCTTAGGTGTGTACAAGGGTACACACTAACCTTTGAAGGAATAGTTGGAAGACATACTATATTGAGCTATCCAATTTTGACAACTACAGACCTAAGAACCTTGAATCTACTTTCAAGGCCAAGATGACAATAAAAGACACTGAGGAGGACACATCAAGCAAAAAAATAAGAAAAGGGAAACATGCATCCAGTGATAGTAGCACAAATGAGGAAGATGTGGAATAGTTAGAAGCACTACTGGCTAGGAGATTCCATAGAGGTAAAATAAAATTCAAAGGTAAGCTCCCTATCATATGTTTCAATTGCAATGAAGTAGGTCATATAGCTGCAAGATGTCCATAGAAGAAGAACTATAAAGAAGGAAACAAGTACAAGAACAAAAGAGAAGATGACAACAAAGATTACAAGGAGAAAGGCAAGAGATGCTACATTATTGAAGAAGATTCTAATGAAAATGATGATGAAGTAGTTTATGTAGCCATGAAGGATGAATTAGACAAAGATGAAGATGAAGTAATAGCATTGGTTACCTGTGTGAACAAGAATGACAAGTGGATCATAGATAGTGGATGCTTACATCACATGACAAGAGATAAAAGTAAGTTCATTACCTTTACTCAATATGATGGAAATAGTGTTAGATTTGGTAATGATGCCCCATGTCAAATCAAAGGAAAAGGCTCTATCAAACTTACAGAGAAAATTTCATGTGATAATGCATACTATGTTGAAGGATTGAGCTACAACTTGTTGAGTGCATCACAGTTAGGCAATGTATGTTGCAAAGTTGAATTTGGAAACAAAATTGCCAAGATCTATGACATTGATGGAAATCTGATAGGCGAGTGTGAACAAACTAGGAGTAATCTATTTTACCTAGATATGGAAGATGCAACATGTCTTGTTATTAGACTTGATGATGTGTGGTTGTGGCATAAAAGGTTGTGTCATGTTAACTTTGACAATCTGATTAGTATCAGCAAGAAAAAGAAAGTTAGAGGGTTGCTCAAGTTGAAGAAACCTGAAAACACAATGTGCAAACAATGTCAACTAGGGAAGATGACTAAATCTAGTTTCAAAAGAAAAACATACACTTCCAATGAAGTACTAGAGTTAGTCCATACAGACTTATGTGGCCCAATAGAAGTGCAAAGCTACTTAAGAAATAGATACATAATGCTATTTGTAGATGAATACTCCATAATGATGACTACTATGTTCTTAAACCAAAAATCTGATGCATTTCAAATGTTCAAGTGGTATTTGGCTAGAGTTGAGAAGGAAACAAGAAAGAACCTAAGATGCCTAAGGTTAGACATATGAGGTGAATTCACATCAAGAGAGTTTGAAATATTCTACAATGAAAAAGGTATCAAAAGGAAAACATCAAAACCAAGAACTCCACCACAAAATGGTATTGTTGAAAGGAGGAATAGGTCAGTGATTGACTATGCTAGAACCTTGATGATGGAGAAAAATGTTGCACTAAAGTACTAGAGAGAAGTTGTAAGTACTACTGTCTACACACTGAATAGAGTTCAAGTCAAGAAAGGTACAAATGCAATACCTTTTGAATTATGGTATGGTCATTCACCTAATGTTAAAATTTTTAAAGTATTGGGTTGTAAATGCTATATTCTAAAAGATAGTAGAAATGGAAAGTTTGATGCAAAAAGTGGTGAAGGCATATTTCTTGGGTACTCCACTAGAAGTAAGGCATATAAGTGTTTAAATGTTAACACTAAAAAAGTTGTGGAGATTGCAAATGTAAATTTTGATGAGCATGTAGAAGTTCAGGTTGATGAGTCAAAGAAAAAAAAGGATTATAGATCCTTTGTATACTTCTATGAAGGAATGATAGTTGAAGACAATGCTACAAATCAAGTTGGGAATCAGCAAAAAACTTTAGTATCTGCTGAGCCTCAACTAGTGAATGTCGAGCTACATTCAGAAGCTAAGCTACGAAATGCATAAAATGTAGATTCTGATTTTGAAAATAGTATGCAAGAAAGGAATGATGAAATGCTAGATGAAGAAGTACAAAATGACTCTGAAGCTGAAGGATCAAACATGGAAAGAAGGATTGAACCTAGCTTAGCCAAGTATGTGAGAAAACATCACCCTGTAGATCAAATCATTGGTGACAAAGATGCCAGACCAATGACAAGGAATGGGTTCAAAATTGAATCATGTCTATTGAGAAAGGTTGAACCCAAAACAATAAAAGATGCACTACAAGATGATGACTGGTATAAAGCCATGGAAGAAGAGATAGATCAGATTGAGAAAAACAAAACATGGTCTCTAGTTCCTAGAGTAGTTGATAAGAATGTGAGTGGTAGAAAATGGGTGTTTAGAAAAAAACTAGATGAGAATGGTGGGATAACAAGAAAAAAAGCTAGATTAGTTCGCAAAGGCTATGCATAAGAAGAAGGAATGGATTATGGAGAGACATTTACCCCTGTTGCAAGAATGGAAGGAGTAAGAACATTACTTACATATGCTACATACAAAGGATTCAAAGTGTAACAGATGGATGTGAAGTTTTCTTTTCATAATGATATATTGGAAGAGGAAGTTTACATAGAATAACTAGAGGGATTTGTTGATGAGAAGAACAAGGACATGATTTGCAAGCTACACAAAGCACTTTATGGATTGAAGCAAGCACCCAGAGCATGGTATGAGAGGTTGCATAAATATCTTGCAAAGATAGGATTTGAAAGAATAGATGACAAAAACAACTTGTACATCAAAGCTAAGGAAGGTAAAAATATTTTGATATCAGAAATCTTTGTTGATGATATAATATTTGGAGGAAAAGATGTTTTATACAAAGATTTTGCTGATTAAATGAAGCATGAATTTGAGATGTCAATGTTTGGAGAAATCAAATTCTTTTTTGGATTACAAGTAAATCAGTTGAAGCATGGCATATTTGTGACCCAATCCAAATACATCAGGGAAGTACTCAAAACATTTGGGTTAGAAGACTCAAAACCAGTCAGCACACCAATGGCAATAGGCCATAAGCTATCCAAGAATGATGAGTTTTTTGAAGTAAATCAAACATTGTACAAGTCAATGATTGGAAAGATACAATATGTTGTACATAGTAGACTAGACATTGCATTAGCTATTGGAATAGTAGCAAAATTTTTTGCAAATTCAAGAGAAAATCACTTAATGGCAGTGAAGAGAATATTGAGATACCTGAAAGGAACTGATGACTTTGGTTTATACTACAAGAGGAATGAGAAGTTTGAACTAAAAGCCTGCACTAATTTAAATTGGGGAGGTAAAATTGATGATAGAAAAAGCACCAGTGAAGGAGCACTTTTCTTAAGAAAGAGGTTGATTACATGGACAAGCAAAAAAGCAAAGTTGTACCTCACAGTCCACTACTAAAGCTGAATATGTGACAGCTGCTATAAACTGCACCAATATTGTATGGATCAAACATTTGCTGCAAGTTCTGAAGGAAGAGGTAATTGAGCCTGTGATACTTTATTGTGATAATACAAGTACCATTAATATATCAAAGAATCTAGTAATGCATGCTAAAACTAAGCATATTGCAATCAAATATCACTATGTAAGAGAGCTGGTGGAAGAGAAACAAGTGAAGATGGAATATGTTAGCTCAAAGGAACAGATTGCTAATATCTTCACAAAAGCACTACCTAAAGATGTTTTTGAGTATCTTAGAGGTAAGTTAGGGGTGATACCCCTAGCTAAGGCTACTTGAACCAAAATCAAGTATGCCCTACATCAAATAAGCAAGAATGTTGAAGATTTTATACATTGATGTAGAGGATGTTTACTTTGGGATCCATGCCTAAAGTAGTAGAAGTGCTAAAATTCCAAATCAGTCACAAGCAAGATGACAGAGGGAGAAATTAAATGAAATTTTAAGAGCTACATCTACATATTAAGATGCTAATACGTCTTTGGCATTGTTGTCAAAGAGGGAGAAGTAGACAATTGATCAACAACTATTGAAGATAAAGAATAAAAAAAGAGGGTGAAAGACAAAGAACAAGGATACAACAACGAAGAGGGAGAAGTTGAAATAAAGAAATCAGAATAGTACAAGGAGATGTGATGTTACAATTTACTTTTTGGCATTTGATTTACTGTTCTAACCTAGTAAGCTTGTGGTTGAATAGTTTAGTTTGATGGTTGATCAGTTTGGTTTGTCATCAATGCCAAAGAGGGAGATTGTTAGAAATCTGATTGAAAAGCTCATTGTTGTTGAAGATCAAAGAAGGAAATTGTTGTAAAAGAATGTTTTCAATCATTATTTTGGCATTGATGTTAAACTTTCTATTTATAGGGATGATATTTTCTTATAAGATCCAAGTACAATCACTTAGTTGATTGATGAAGAGGATTTGATCAACAAGATGTAACAAGAGCACCTAAGGGAAAGGTTGAGTTATGATGTTGTAATGAAGTGCAAGGATCAATTAAGACAATGGTTAAGTAATGTATTGATGACATACTCAAAGATACAGAGGTTGGTCACACTTAGAAACATTGGAGGAAGAAGTTGTAACAAGGTTGACTGCAAAGCTTAAACTAAGATCATTAGTGGGTGCCAAGTAGGTTAGTTGAAGCCGAGAAAATTTTCAGAAGAAGCCAAGTAATAGAAAATTCTAGTGTGTGCCAAGTGATCTTCATGTGCTGAGTGAAGATCAGGTACTAAGCATCAAAAAAAATTTAGTTGATGTTGAGTGATCTTCAAGTGTCGAGCATCAGGAAAAATATAGTTGATGTCAAGTAACATAGTATTTGCCGAGCACCAATATTTCAACAGTGTTGAGCTACTGCATTATTTCAAAAGATGAAGATTCGCCAAATCTAAGCTGACATAGTGGTTACATTGAATTTTGTGAATGAGTTGGAAGATAAGGATGATGAGTTGTTGGCACATAATCCTATGTAAACTATTTTTGGGCGAATTCTAAAGGATTATTCAAGAAGTTTCTAGAGGAAACATAATATGGGTTAGATGCAATGAATCCTACCTAATCCATGTGAATTGAAATTGAAAAATGGAGGAATCAAGCGGAAAAAGGTACTCCAAGACTTCTATTTAAGAATTCATAGACCAAGAAGCAAAGAGTTGTTGATAATATTGTTGTTGAAGTGCCAAATCTATGAAATAGTTAGAAGGGTGTCAAGGAGGAGACATCTAGGAGAAGGAAGAGCTCAGAGGCTCTACTTCTATGAGTGGTCATGAAGAGATGATTGCACTAGTACATTGAGTATGGAGACTCAAGGAGACAAAGCTTGAAAGAAGGGCAAGCTGTCAAGAGTTGCAGAGATTGAAGGGCAAGCAAGGGTATGAGCTAAGAAGTGATCTAAGATCTACAAGATAAGTTGTATGTTGTAGTCAGGTCAAGATTTTCTAATACTCTCTAGCAATTGTATTAGATTTGAAAATCCTATGGACTTAGGTTGGCCTAATAGCCATTTGTAAATCCTTTAACAGGGTGACATTCCAAGTGAATTTTCTAAAGTCCTTTAACCAGACCCACTTCTAATAGGGTGGTTAAATCCTCTAACAAGGTCACATTTAACAGTGTGTTGTAAGCCTTTAACTGGGTAGGCCTTTCATAGGGCATCACTTTAGAAGAGTGAGAATTGAGTAGCATGTTATTGGTGGTTTTTTCCAAATTGGGTTTCCACATAAATCACTATGTCATGTGTTGATTTCTCATGTATTAATGCTTGCATGTTGATTTACAATAACTTGCTGATTAGATAAGTTAAAGCTTAGATGAATGAATGGTTAAATGGATTCACTACACTTAGTGAAAAGTTTGAATACGACATTTGGACCTTGAATAACGTATTCACCCCCCCCCCCCCCCCTCTCAGTATTATAAAGAAATTCTAACAAGGTCAATGGGTTACGTAGCACATGGTTTATGTAATACCACTTGGTGGTTTTGTGGGATTTACTACTATATAAGCAGCCACAAGGGTAGTTCTTGTTGTAAGGGAGAAGAAGGGAAAAAGGGAAAGAATCAAGCAGGACAAGGCTTGATAGGTTAGCCAAGGGAGCATTTGTGAAGGTTGGAAGCATGGCATGGGATGTGTGGATTCATGCTTCTTCACATAGATTGCTCGGTTGTGGCTATGGCTTTGAAACCTTTCATGGTTGTATTGCAATGGTATTTTTTCTGAGTAATACATGGTGATGGATGCTTTTGGAGACTGGGTTTTTCCTTCAATGAGGGTTTCTCAGGGTATATCTTGTGTCACAATTTTTATGGGTATGTTGTCTATTCTCTTGCATGCGAATTTTCAATTGTGCATATTTATTTCAGATCTATTATGGGTTATGTGTAAATAGTTATATTATTTGTTGCAAGTTTCCTTACAATTATAAGTGTCCATAACATTTTGGGTTATGGTAGAAGGCCTCACTATTCACTATTAGATAGTAAATATTGTGCAAATTTAGAATGAAGAATACATTGATTGTATGATTCTCACTGTATGGGTATTAGGGAAGGTGTTAATTGTTTCTTTGTTGGCTTGATAGTTATCTTATGGGTTTGAATCATAATCATTTCTCCTTGTGAAGAGTTGACCATGAATCAACATGTTAATTATTGTTGCAAGCAAAAAGAGTGAATTGGCATTCTTGAGAAAAAACGTAATAGAGGCCTAGTTGTGGTGTGCATGTGTATTTGAAGGTTGGTATCCATTCATGAGATGTTGAAGATTCTTTTGGAAGGATGGAATAGATAAGAGACTGAATTTTATGAGATATTTATTATATTTAGCAATGAAACCCTCATTATAACAAGGGTTTGAAGGTTTGGGTATCTCCTCAATGACTAGGAGCCCGAAAGTCAGTAGTTTGGAAGGTTATGGCATGGTAATGGTGTATTGAAGGTTGTTTGTTCTATTTCTTGAAGGTTTTGAGAGGCTATAGGTTTATTGTGTTCTTTAGGCCTATTAAACTAGATTAGGGCCTACAAGTTATGTGCCTTAATGAATAAGTTAGAACCTAAGATTTTGGAATTGGAGAGAGTTCACTAATGGGTGTTTGAATCTACCTTTAGTTTAGGTAGATGTTTGGAAGAGTTTTTTTCTCACCTAAATCCCTTTTGGTAGATGGTATAACGATCTTGGTAAGGAAAATGTTAGATATATAACTGTAATCTTTTTTAAAGGCATATATCTAACATAAAATATTATACATATTAGATATCTTATTATAGTTATTCTAATCAAACCAATAATTTTAATGATTAACTAGAGATCACTAATTTGTGTATAATTATATTAATACTACCACATACCTATTTTTGTTGGGTGGTGGGTTAATTCCTTTATCCCTTAGTCTCTTCTCTTTTGCATCTTCAATGATTTCATTCCACTCCAATTGTGACACCATAGGAGGATGCTCATACTTTGGGTTGAGCTTTAGAGCCCTTTTGCACTAGTCTCTCATAGTCTTTAGATATTTGCAAGCTTTTTTTAGAAGTTGGGCTCTTTTCAAAATATTTTGACCAAAGAACTCTTCCATAGTTTTAATGAGATGATCTTTTAATTTAGTGGCTTGCTCAGTCCAGTTTTTAACAAATAACAAAATTGTTAGATTAAAGAATTAGTTCAAGTTATGTACATTGAATATATTACAACAAATGGATGAACAAAAAATGTAGAACCAATCATATCAAGCTACATACCTTTTATGTAATGTGGGCCCAAAGATCTTCAATATTTAATCATAAAAAGTTTCATAAAAAAGATCATTTCCTGCAAAATCAACATGACATCATTAGTTGAAAATGAGTTATGAATAAGTAAACTACAATTACACTCTAAATAATTACAATTTTAAAGTACCTAGAAGCTTAGGAAATTTTAAGGGAATCATATCTTTCTCATCATCAACAATGATGCCTCCAACAATCCAATAGAAGCAACACAAGCTACTCTAGGAAGTGTTGGTAAATTATCAGCAGTACTAGTATCAGTTCTATCACCATGAGAAGGTGTACATGTCCCTACACAAAGTTAATGAATGTCATACTATACTCAAATGAACAAGAAAGTAAAAATATTATCATATTTAACACATAAAAAAATGTAGCAAAATAAGGATTTACCAGCTCTAGTTGTAGCAGGTGTGGATGTTTACATGCTCCTTGTTGTTGATCCTACAGTTAGCAATCTTAGAGTGTCGGCTGGCCTTGTGGAGGTAGGCATATGGAAATCATATATATACATATATGTGTGTGTATACACACACACACACACACACACACACACACACATATATACACATATACATATATATATGCATATATGTATATATATGTGTATATATATATATATATACATATATATATATACACACATATATATACATATATGCATATATATATATATATATATGTATATGTGTATATATATATATATGTATATATATATGTATATATATATATGTATATATATATATGTATATATATATGTATATATATATATGTATATATATATGTATATATATATATGTATATATATATGTATATATATATATATATATATATACAATGTATTTGTCAAGTCCCCTATTTTCCTCTAATAGAATTTAATAATAAATAATAATAATAAATAACAATGGCATTTCTATCGAGAGAAACTCTCCACCCATGAGTCATCCCAAATAAATATTATTAAGTTGAGGGTAAGTAGAATTGAACATAGTCGAGATTTAGGAAGGAATTATCTTTTGAAGATATTTGGATACATATCTGTCGTCATCATCTTCAACACACAAAAATACAGTCACATGTATGGATATTTAATTATTAGATCAAACTTGGCACTTAGATTGAAGCATAGACTAAAGTTATAGATGCAAGTTTTTAATGATATTGTTATGCAGAAATAGTATCACAAGAACACTGCAACAACCATCAAAATCATATCAAAGGCAATGATAGAAAGTTTTAGACCAACTTTTATGTACAACATAGATCACCAATAGAACCATGATGAGAAAGCCACACTTATATAAAGGCTCATCAATAGCACAACAAGACAATAGTCTTTTAAAGGGCACCAACAACCAAATCGACAATTTGATTAACACCCATCACATATTTAGTAAGAATCATCACAAGTTCATGGACATGGAATTGGTCAAGAGGATATACATTTAAGATTATATCATCATAAATGTTTAGAAATTATAATTAGAAAAGATATATGATTTTTCCACATGCAACTAAGATAACATATTAGGAATGAGTATCAATTATAGAGTATGGATCATGGATTGTATCAATCTTAGTTATCAAAGAATAAATAAAAGTGGTTAAGTAAAGGAGAAGAGTGAACATGACAATAGTAATATAAAACTGTCAATAATAATCATGAAGAAAAAAATGTCCCTTCTGATGATTGAGAATTGAAATCACATACCTGTAGGACGTGCACTAGTACCCTTGTCAAGTGGAACAAATCGGTGTGGTCTCAAAAAATCTTGCAACAAAACATACATATTGTGGTTCATGAACCATAAATTAGCATAAAACATAAAGTTTTATTGAACTATTTTCCTAGCAAAAGACTCATTGATGCTTATTTCTAGACAACATTCTCTACGACACAATTCATTTCTTGTGGCATGTTTCTCTTCTATTAGATGTTGATCCATCACAAGCCCAATAATTTGTAGATTGATAGTCTTGAGGGTCTTTTTACATAGGGTTACAAGGTCACTGCTATATGTGATGCCATCATGGCATAATATTGTGGCCTCTATATCAGCAAGTAATTATTCTTGTGCAATATGCTCTTTTCCCTTTCCCTATGAATCAAATTGTGACAAAAACTATCAGTAAAACAATCAAAACAAGTCCAAAACCTTCACAAAAGTAACATAATAATATGACATTTTATCTGATGGATCGTCCATGTCACCCTATGAGAAAGAATATATATAAAAACATCAACATAATGAAAGGAATAATTCACTTAGCAAAAAAAATTATTATTAAAATGGTATATTGTATATTAGAGTTCTAATTGGAAGTAATTAGTTTAAATTTTACATATATAGTACTTACAAGTCCCATGGTAGTATCTTTCTTTGTATCTATGTGATTCAAATTGTAATCTATTAGCAACTCTTCCCCTAAACTTATTGATTTTATCACACATGATAAGCATGATTTCCCTCACGTACCTTGAAAATGCAATTGGAGCGCTTATTAGTTGACATATGACATGTACTATCTATAAAACCTACAATGTTCCCTATTTCTTTTGGCCTTCCATCAATGTGCACAACAAGTTGTTTACTTTGATCATTTTCTTCCCATTGTAGACAATTTGTTGACAATGCATACCTATGCATACTTGTTTTTTATTGAACTATTTGCATCCAATTTTTGTAATTGTAACAAGGTCTGACATACTCCATCAATTCAACAACCTTTTTATAACTTGTCTTTTTTTTATCCATGGAAATAGGTCCAAACCATGTAATGGTGATGGAGCTATGTGATATATCCTCTCATTGACACAAAAATTAGTGTTAATTGGAGGTAATTCCTTGGGTACCCATTCTTTCTCAAGATGTGTGTACCTCAAGGGAACCTTGATGTCACCCTTTGTCTCATCTTCCTAAGAACATGACCCCCCTTGAGCAAGGAAAAATTGTGTGTTTATTAAATTTTCTTCTAATCTATTTCCCTCTAGTTTGTCTCTCTTTCGTAGACCTACTACATGTCTCACTATCCTCTTCTATTCCTACATTTCCCTCACTTGATTAGGAAAAATCTGATAGATACCTATTTGGTGGTACTTGGAGCCCATCAAATGAGCGATATAATTGAAGGAGCGAAATATTTTGCTATAAAATAAGGCTAATATTGATGAAGTTTGCCTAAATTTAATGTCAAAGGTAAAGAGAAAACAAGCATGTAATAAACTCATACCTCTCGATCCATGTCCCTTTGAAAGATCCATGTTAAAGGGGTATAGATATTTGCATATGTAAATCATTCATCTTAAGTTAGTTACAAATTACATGATATTTATCCTACAAATTACATAGAACATAACATGAACTATATGCATACATCACAAAAAAATATAACATTATATATTTTTTAATTGGTTACCTCTACAAAAAAAATATTATAAGTAATCAACACCTAATACATTTCCATTGATCATGTCATTGATCATCTTCTTCATCCATCTAATCATCATTAACATCATCATCATCCAAATCATTAGAATGACCATCGTCAATATCATGATTGTCACTATGACCATCATCGTCATCATCACCATCACCATCACCACCATCATCATCTTCCCCACCACCACCACCACCATCATCATCAATGCCATCACCATCATCATGAACATCTTCACCACCACCACCATCATCATCTCCTTCTTCATCTTCGCCATCATCATCTCTTCCTTCATCTTTTTCATCATCATTATTTACTTCCTCTTCCACTTATTTCATATTTTCTTCTTCAGTCACATTATACTTTACTAGTCTTCCTCTTGGATTGTGTCTAATGATAAATGACCAACCCGATTTATGTGGAACACCAAAGTAAAACATTTGCTCACATTGGCTTGGAAGAACATAGGGCTCATTTTGAACTAGCACAAATGACCTTGTATTAATCATTGTAATTTCATTATCATGTTCAGTAATAGTTATATCAGGATCATTTTGATTCATTTGTAGCCTATACCATTTGACACTAAATAGAACTTGTTTGAAGGAATTAAAGTCACACTCAATTATATCATCCAAAATTCCATAGTATCTACTTTTAGATTGTTGAGGATGCATGTTGTTTATACATGAAATATTGGTGACCTCGAACACTACAGTTATCCCAGAATCACAAGTTCTCTTAGTCTCATCCACCTTTTTTATGCGAACTTTATGGCCATTGTAGTACATAGCTCTATGGTGCTTGACCTATTATTTTTCAAACATGTCAAAATTATGCATCCATCCTTGAGTTTATATTAAATAAATGGGTCATGATAGATTAACTTATACATACCTTTCCACCTTTTAAACCATTTGGTAGATCAATTACCATTGGTGTAACATTGGGATCTCCATTACGATGAGCTTATTTAACCAATGAAGCAACACCTTCCTATGTTAATGAGAAACCATTTGGTTGAGATTGTTCAATACATACCATTATCCAATCAAGATTGTTTGCAATATACAAATGAAGTGCATCCCACTCACAAGCAACTGTATAAAATAAATAAACCAGTTAGAATAACTTATATTGATGATGGATAAGAATTAATTAACTAAACTAGTATCTTATAATTACCTCTCACTTTCCTCAATCTACCTATCCCCATCAAGTACTCCCCTTCAAATGTGTTTATGGAGTTGGGATTCCAAATGCGATCTACAAGGATCTTTGATGCAAATTTTGTAAGATATTCACTAATGTACACCATGGTCTGGTAGACCATGTATCTCTCAACCATGGAACCCTTAGGATGTGCTCTCTATCAAACTGAGCCCTTCAAAAATTTCAAGTTCCTTTCAACCATCCACATTGACCTAGTTGGTACAGGTCTACACAATTTGATCTCCTAAACTAGATGTATGAGGTAGTATTGTTGTGCATTGAAAAAAGTTGAATGTAGAGACTTTTGCATCTCATACAAAAGCTAAGGAATTTTTATTTTCCATTGCTTTATTTATTTTTTATCAATTTCTTTAGATGACAACCACTTAGAACATATTCATCATGCAAAAATATATTAATGAGACTAATAACACTTCTATATGACAAATCTAACAAATAACACTTCTAACCTCATGTATTTCCCAAGATCATATATAATGTGTTTGACACTCATGTTTTCAAAGTTGTGTGGGAGAGATAGAGGTAGAATGCACTGGAGTAATAATAAAATGATCTTTTCAACATATTATAAAATAAAACAATCAAAAGTACATGATGTTTTATAGATTTATTGTAAATAGAGAAGAATATGACTTACCTTGATGAAGGTATGATAATCATGCATTTTTAACCCTGACCCAAAATCACCTTTCTTTGATTTGAGACTTCTTATGTTTGCATAAAATTCTATGGGAAATTTAGTTATTTTATGGCTTCATATATGGCATTAGTTTTTTGTTGCGTTAATAACCAAGAAATGGTGCTTGTATTAATCTAGTTCCCATTTCTATTTGTTTTAATGAAAAACTTCAATGCATGATTGGATTCATCAATGTCATTGCAAATTTTGTCCAATCTTTCTTTGTCACACCTTCCATCCAATATGCATAGCATCAAACAAATGCACAATTGGGAGGTTCTTGTAGTATGACAACCTACTAAATTATCTAGGATAGCTTTTAAGTCCTTTTGGAAGTTGTTCATCGATGCCTTGATGACCTTCATGAACATCAATTATATCATTAGTAAAAAAAAAGATAGTATCCAAATTTAAACTTCATACAAAAACTTGCATCAAATGGAATGACATTACCTCGATGATTCAGTCTATTGTATTCCAACTTCCACATGTGAGGTGTCATTCTTCATGGCTTTGATGTTGTCTCTTCTTTCCCATTGAAAAGATGCTTTTCAAAAATTCAATACTTATGATTTTGTGGAGAAAGTGTCTATGTTTATCGAACACTTGATTTCCTAAACTTTTTGAATGGTGAGATTTCATCTTTGGACTACAAATTGGACATGCAAATTTTCCCTTTGTCTGAAGACCTAAAAGATCATGTATTTAATTTGATGGAATGTGTACTATAAGATTCATATTTACAAATATCACATGCAACTTAAATAGACAATGGAAAATATGTGTTAACAGTTTTACATACCACAAAAATGTGTTAGTCCAGGGGCACCATGTATTGTCCATAATAGCATTGCATGGAATTGAAATTTCCTTTCACCAATTATTCTAGAGATATCATACATAGTGATCTCATTCCATAACTCCAAGAACTCGTTAATCAAGGGCTCAATGAATACATTCATATCTTTCACTTGGTACTTACCTAGATGAATGAACATAAAAAAGAAAAATTATTATTACAAACATTTTGATACTATGTTTACAAATTAATTTAGATGACTACTAAATGGAAAAATACCTAGTACAATCATTTCCAACATTATGTGTTCCCTCTTTATGGACATTCAAGTAGGAATGTTATTGTTAGTAAAAAAAATGCCAAATGGAGTAAATAGATCTCATCTCTCCAAATGGACTGACACCATCTGCTACCAATGAAAGCTTCAGATTATGAGGTTCTTCTTTAAATACTGGTCACCTAGCTTCTATGTCTTTAAATGTAAAACCATCTACAAGCATTCACATAATGTCATCTTGACTTCTATTTTAGGCATGGTAATCCATAAATTGTGCCAAGCTAATACACTTGAATAATCATTGCACACGTGGAATAATGGGAATGTACCGAAGAACCTTGTGAGGCACCTTTTTTGTTATTTGATCTAATCAATATCTACTAACATGACAATTAGGGCATTCTATTACAAATTCATGTTGTTTATGATATATAATATGATCATTAGGACATGCGTGTATTGGTTGATACTCCATTCCAATATCTTTCATAATTATTGATAATTCTTGGTAAGCGTGAGGTAGAATTTTTGATGGTGATAATGAGCACTCACCTATCAACCTATGGAAAAACATTATTATCAATATAAAGAACATTAATGGTAGGCTAACATAGAAGATGAAAAAAATAATAGTATACCTTAGCATATGTGAGATTGCTACATTGGATATACCATTCATAACCTTGAAGTTTACCAACAACAATATAGTGAAGAGAAGTGTTGTTCGGGAGCCTTGGTACAAGGGCTCATATATCATTTCAATTATAATTATATCAAGGTTCTCATCATCATCATCATTAGATGCATGACTATCATCATCTTCATCATCTTTATCAATTACGCTAGTAAAATCTTCTTCAATCATGTTCTATGGCACATTATCAATTGTACCAATACCAACATCTTTAATTGTGTTCTCTGCCTTAGGATCATCTTCTCCCATGGGAGTATTACCTTTTTCTTTGATATTCACACCTCCATGTTCCACCAATTTGGAATCCACATTCACCAAATGACAAAAATTATTTCCCCCTTGAATGTGATCATGTTGCCTACAATGTCTCTGAATAGTTGTGATTAGAATTCTTTGATTCTTTAAACCCTTACATTTTTTGCAAGGACAATAACATTTTCCATCACCATTTTTTTTGAATTGACACCAAAATCTAGCAATTATTGCCTTATTTTGTTTTGGGTTCATATTGTTAGCCGTGGACTTTCTTCACAAGAAAATATTTGGGCTATAAAATTATATCAAATATAAGCATACAAGCATTAGTAGTATCTTGTATATAATCAATAATAATTAAATAATTAAATATTACTATCTCTTTAGTAAAGATGACATCTAAACAAATCATAGTTTATTAAATCTTTATCTTTAAAGGGGAAAGTAATGAAATAAAAAGAAGTTGAAGTTTAATCCTTAACCAAAATTTCATCATAAATCATGCATATATTAGGAGAAGATTTTAGATCAATCCCATTGTCACCACAATTTTTCATGGGGATGACAAGATGTTGCATGAGTTGTGGGATTGTTACAAAGAGAGAATTTCTTCGGCAATGGAAAATAATATAAGCATAGGGGATGATCATGTGTCCATGCTTTATTGGAGAAGTGTTCATGACAGATTTCATAAGTTTTAGATTACGGTAAAAGCAATTTTTGAAGGGATTTGAAACCCTTTACAAAAATCTAAAGATAAGCATTAAGCACAACCAAGTTTTACAAGAACCTAAAACCTAAAGTTTTAAACAAAGAAACTAGGTTTTACAAGGACCTGAAACCAGAAGTTTAAAACTATAAAAAACAACCATGTTTTACAAGGACTTGGAACCTAAAGTTTTAAACAAGTTGGAAAACAGAGAGAAAAGAACTAGAAAAATCACCCAGACCAGTACCTAGCACACTTGATCCAAAACCAGTGGCTACAACAACTCTTTGATGATATTTACCATCTCTTTACTTGCTTCTATAATAATCTAGATTATTTTTGTTAAAGCTAAAACAAGAGCCTCAAGAGCCTCAATGGCCTTTTTCCTTATGCTCTGCCTAGTTCTCTTGCTAGGACCACCTAGACTCCCTAATCCATATTACCAGGAGACATTATCTCCTCAAACTAGCTACCGCAGCACACAGACTAGATGTGACCTGTTCCATTCTTTGACCACTTTCTATAATAAGGTAATGGAGCTCCTACTCATATTCTTTGAGCTTTTATAGATTCACAAGTTAAAAGATCTACAAGAATGTGAAAATAGTGTACTACAGTCTCAAAAACAATAAGAGGTTGATAATGAAGATTGCCCAGAAACATCACCTAATTATGTCTCTAGAAATTACTCAACAATTGATTAAAAAATAAGTCCAAAAAGTAATAGTCTAACCTCAAGAAAACCAAATATATTTGAAAAAAAAAAAATGAGGGAAATGCTAGAGAGCTCGAGTGTTTGAAGGATGAAATGTCAATGAAACCCCTCTCTATTCCTAAGGTAAAATGTGAGGCCTCACCCAATCCACCATAGTATAGATGACATAATTGCATCATGGTACTTTTAATTTGATGTTTTGATATAGTTTTGAGACTATAGGGTTATGTCATTTGAATATCAACATTTTGATGATTCACACTTATTAGAACCTAATTGTTATATTTAATTAGTTTATTTCATGTTCTAAGCTATTTCAATTTGCTTTAATGGAAACTGAATTACATAAATACTTGAATGTCAAATTGTAATGTTCAAATGAAAATTAGCACCAAAGGATAGATTTAGATATGCAAATGAACCCAACTCACATACCCTGTAACTTAATAGTCATGAATTTAATATCTTATTACCATGATAGAGAATAGGTTATGAGGTTGTTCAGAATGTTAATTTGATCATGTTACATAAGAACCTGTTATTTTGTATGAAATGATTGAAAACATATGGATACAATTTTATGACTTGATACTATTAGATTTTGATGCGATGCGAAACGTTAATTATATTATGATGATTTATGATTTTTAGTTAAACGTTAATTCAATTATGATGCTTTATAAGATGAAGGATTGTGATATGCAGATAAATGTAATTTGATAATGAGGACAACAAGACATATGGTTACATTTGAAAATTGGTTTTATATTGTGATGACATAATTATGGAAACATTCTAACAGTCTGAGGAATTAACCCTAGAAACTCACACACAAACCCCTCATTATGTGATGAAGGGATATTGCTAGGAATGTCATTATCCTTAACCTGATTGAAAAGATACTAGTTAACAAGTCCACATATTAGTGATTTCCAGTTAAATACATATACTAGGATCCATTTATTTGCTTAAATAATTTAATAGATATGACCTTAGTGTTCACGGTTATGATAGATAAGTATTGTGATAGTGTATAGAATGGTAATTTCATTATGATAAGAAAGATAAATGTTGATACACATATTTTGATATTGAAATTTTTTGAATAGTTTATGGAAATAATTAGATGGAAGTTAATTGAATAATTTAGTGTGGATTAAGTGATATTGGATTATTCTACACTTATCTAAATGTATTTTTATATTATTTCATTGGACTACTGACATTGAGCTAAGTGTGCAGGAAAGTGGAACCATGGAAATTCTTGGGGAAACAAGTTCCAAACCTTGTGAACATAGTTTAACCAAGGCGAATCTTTGGAAGATTCAAAAGCCTCGTTGTGAAAGTATTTATTTATTTATTTATTTATTTTTTCTTCATAATTGTATGGTTGCTTGCTTGTGGATATGTTTAATCATATATTAGATGCATTAAGGGCATGCCAAGGAAAAATGTAATGTATTTTTATGTGTGTCACTTGACACTTGTATAGTCTATGTGTCACCTATAGTGTTGGTCTCAAGGTTACTCAATCTTGGTCCTCTTCCTTCTTTTCAAATTAATGCTTGAGTACACCCATTTGGGAGAGAGTGTTGGATGGGTCACATCATGTTGCAATTCGAATTCAAACTTGATAGGGAGTTTAGGGGGTCTAAATGGGATCCTAATGTGTTATTTTATTGCTAAAAAGCTACCCTAATGGTAGTATAGTAGGTTAGGGGCCTAAATTTAAGTATTTTAATATTTTCCTAGCTTTGGAAACCCCTTAAGCAAAGCCAACTTGAACCAATTCGAAATTTGAGTTTTTCTATGATAAAACCCTCTCAACCCCACTTGGTCAACCTTCTAATTTTGGAGGAGCAACAATTTAAGATAGGGAGGCTTGATGTTTCTTACTAAAAAAGGGTTAGTGGAGAGTCTTTAAAGGGGGGGAGTGACAAGTTAGTGGGTTTTTCACCCACTCTCTAATTTTAGAGACAGCTAAGTTTTGGAGGGAGATTAAGGGGGCTCTACTACAACTATCCTTACCCTAGCTTGGACCAAGGTTGGTGGCTCAAACATGTTCTTTTATTCTTTTCTTTAGTATGGATAAGAAAATTTTCAAGTGTGAAAAGTTATCAATGGAGTATGCATTGCATTGTCAATCTTGTGTTATGAGCTTGTCATTGTGTTGGGAAGAAGTGAACGTGTTTTGTGCTTTTGGAGATCCTTTCTTGGTTTTGTTTTGTTTTTCTCCTTTTGTTTTGTTGTTGTTTATTGTTTTAATGTGAGTGTTGATTGTGAATTATGGGTGTGAAGGCTTCACTCACCCTTGGGAGGGCAGAGAAGCCTTGGGTGAAGGGCACAAGTTGGGCTTGACATTGCAGGTGAGAAAAGAAATCTTTTTCTTTTACCTCATGATGAGGTTTGTTATTATCATGGAGCATGGGCTCCATCATGGCCATAAATCTTGTTGTTTGGGAGGAATAAGGAGGTTTGGTGGATGAGGAGAAGATGGTTGTTTTGAAGGCCTTGAGAGGCAATGCAGTGGCAATATGTTGTTATGGTCTTGAGAGGCAAAATGCATTGGCAATATGATATATATATTGTTAGAATTTCTCCTCCTTGAAGAGCCCACCTTCACCCAACATTTTATGATTCCAATGGAGAATCATTGTGCTAGCCATGGGAGGGTGTTGATTGTATTTTGTGTTGTGTTTCATGCAAAGTTTGGTGAAGTATGTGTGTAACTTGTTTGGTTCTTATTTCCCCTACTCGGTGGGTGGCTTCGTAGAAGCCTGGGATGGGAGGTGAGCCTCCATGGTTCCAAGTTTTGTGTTGTTTTGCAGGTTATGTGAAGATGCATACCATGGAGTGTTAGGGTTTCACCCTAGTCAAAATGGAGAAAATCCAAATGTGTAATAGGAGTCTCAATGTTCAAGTTCTCATTGTTCATGTTTTCAATGTTCATGCAACTCATTGTTCATGTCTTTCAATGTTCATGTTCCTTATGATTTTGGAAGGTCTCTTGTGTTGTCTCATTAAGATGAAAGGAGATTGTACCATTTTTACCTAATGCATATGTAGAGGAAATAAACTTTAAAATGTTGTATATGTATGTTCCTTGTTAAGAAATGATCATTTGAAGCTTCATGAGTTAAGGAAGAGATAGTAGGAGATGTAGAATACTTTGGCATCATTGTTCCATTTGAAGATTGTGGAAGGTTGAAGAACTGTATGCTTATATTTCTCTTGTAATGAAATCTTCTATGTTAAATTTGATATGTTATGAAGAAAGATTAAATGAGATTCTTCTCCTTGATGTATTGATAGATATGGATTTCATAAAAGGACATGTAGTTGAATGTTATGAGTAGAGTTAGTAAGATTCAAAATATATGAGTTGCATTGAAAGATTGTATGTTGTGTATTTCAAAATTTGAAATAAAATCTTCATGTTTGAAGGCTCACTATACATGTATAAAACATTATGTACTTGGTCCCCAAGTTCAATTAGGTTTTCTAAGAAGGCTTAACCATCCTACTAGCACAAGTGTTCATTGAATTATGAAGGAATCAAAGGAGGATTTTACATGAGTAAAGAGAGTGCATATTTCAACCTTGCTGAAAGTCCACATTTTTCTCTCTGGAAAATGTATGGGGAGGAAAATAAAATCCTCTCGTAGAATACAAAGTAATATTTTAATCTAGAGAAGATTCCTAAAATCATGAACTTGAAAGATTAGTTGAAAAAATATATATGCATATAAATAACATATGTGTACATATAGTATTATAGAGTGACAATCATCAAAATTCATGTAGGGAAACACAACTTGAATCCCGTGACCCTAAGTCTACACAAAATCCACTTACAAGTAGAGATCAAGGACATGTTAAATCATTAGAATAATAGTCTAGATATTTAACACTAACCTAGCATATCCCCTATACTCTACTTCACCTTGTTTTATTAAAAAAAAATATACATACGTATCTATATATGCTAAGGGACTAATTATGGCCATGCACCGTGGTGACCATGTGATAAACAAAAACAAATCATAATAATAAATCAACTCAACAATAAAAATAACATAGATCCCACAAGGCGAGTGTCTAGTCATAGTAAAAAGGGAGGGGACAAGACATTATGGCTTCCTGACACAACTATGAGTTTTCCCGTCAACTTTCTTCACGTCAAACAAAGCCTATTGTATGTAGATTTTGTAAGTTACATTCTCCCCAATAAAAATTGTCTTGGTAGGAGTGCATGCATTTGGAGAGGAGGAGGGTTGGTAGCTTGGAAAGCGTTCCTAAGGGGATATTTAAACTTCCAAAAATATGTGGCAGACCTGTCCAAAATCAGAAAATGTAATCAAGTCAACAACATCAAAAATTTGTATGTGCACGTAAGCCTATGCTTGGTAGCTCGAAATTTGAAAAAGGAGGGTTAGGAAAATAAAGTAAAGCAATTAAATGATAAGGAAATAATAGCATATGTAATGGGAATTAAGGTAAATGAATAGATTTTAAATTTAATAAATTTTAAATTTTATTTGAGAGTAATTAACATGAAATATATTGAATTAGGATATTAAATGAGCCTTTGTTAATTCTTGAAAAATAGATTATTGTTTTGTCAAGTATTAGTGGTCAGGATAAAATAAGAGGAAGAAAATAAGTTTATGAAATTAGAAGTAATAAGTTGGAACCAATAGAATTAATTTTCTTATGGAATATCTTTTACATTGTGGAAAGCTAGATTATATATATATATATATATATATATATATATATATATACATATATATATATATATATACATATATATATATATATACATATATATATATATACATATATATACATATATATACATATATATATATATATACATATATATATATATACATATATATATATATACATATATATATATACATATATATACATATATATATATATATACATATATATATATATACATATATATATACATATATATATATATGTATATATATATATATATATATATGTATATATATATATATGTATATATATATACACACATAATTCATTAAATATCAATATGATACTAAGTCAATTTTGGAATTGAATAATGTTATGTGAGTAAGTTCTTTTATAAAATGAATTAATATCAGGTCTCATGATAATGGTTCCTTTTTAAGAAATTTTTTTTTTTAAAATAATAATAAATAAATAAATAAACACAATAAAATTATTGTATTTTTCCTTGGTAAAATTTGGGCATGACATAAAATTTTTAAACTTTGAAATCCTTAATGATTAAAGCAACACTCATGAACTCACAAATAGAGATAGCAAAGCTTGCAAGAATATTTGTATTCACTTGATATAAAAATTTGCAATTTTAAAGAGGTGAATGAATCATCTTCACACTTAATAATCTAAAACTAGTCCATCAAAGAATACTATTTTTTTAATAATTAAAACTAATATTGATGACAAAGTGAAGCTACAAATTGGTGCAAATTGTGCTCTTTCTGAAACTCTAGTTAAAGAAATCTTGCACCAAGATAATCACATGACTAAAATACCACATTTATATGAATCATCATCAATTTGGACAGCGCTCTTCTCTACTAAGAGAATTTATATAGACTAGTTTTTGTCTTCTATCAAGCAAGAGAAACCCTCTATGTATAACCTAGGTAATAATTTAATCCAAGCTAAAAATGGGGTTCTAGTTGGAGATTCTATATTTCAGTCCTTTGAATTTATTATTGCTGAAAATGAAGTTGAAATTTATGAAAATCTAAATAAAAAATTAAGTAGAATGGTTGGTGTATTTAATGATGCTAGTTTGAGTGATCATTTGGGTGTGAAGGCAAATATAATACCTGATTCATTTGATGGGAATTATATTTATGTCACAATTAAAGAAGATTTTTTTAAAGAATTGATCTATTTCCAAATGAAATTTTTTTATTTCATGTTCATTTTTATTTAGATTATCTGAGAATTATTGGAATGCAATAGTTAAGAGTTAAGAGTTCTAGTTCAAAGAACAAGTTCAGTGGTTCAATCTAGTATATCTCTTATAATTAGTTCAAATTGATTCTAGATGGTTCATTGGGTTCATAAATAATTAGTTAGATTGGTTCAGAGGCACCAGAATCATACAATTTAGAGTTTAAAGTAAAGTTTTGTCAGTCCCAAAGTTCATGATCCAAGTCCATAAGTGTAGACTCAAGTTCACACTTCAAAGTGAAAATTTTCTAACTCAAATCAATAGCTTGGATTTAAAGGAACAATTTTGAACTCAAAGGTTCATGGTCCAAGTTCAGAATTTGAAACACAAATTCAAAGGTTCATTGTTTAGATTTAGAATAATAGTTGTAAGTATGATCATGTGGGATCAGTGGCTTAGCACTTAGGTGAATTTTTCTTTGTTGGAAAATGGATTAATGGAAAAAGACCTCTAAACCTTCAAGTGGGGGAAATCCATGTGAGTTGTTTCAAAAAATGTAGATGCTATTAACAAGCCAGATTGGTAGCTTAATGGTGACTTACATTGCTAACTAGATGCATACAGTTTATCTTTAATTATTTGGCAAATTATCACTAGATCATATCACAAAGAATTCAAGTTGCTATATGAGATCAATAATAGTGAAACTCATCTCATCTCAAATCTCATATTCAAAAATGACCACAGTACATTGAATCCAGTCATTATTCTATGATCGCATTATTATGGGAAAAATACAACAGTTGGCAATATCAAAAGGAAAGTCCCATCTTTTCTTATATTGCTATAAAAAGTGAAATGCTCACTATGAAGTACAACATGGCCTATTGTTTAAGTGTCAAATCCCACTCTTCTTGTTGTGAAACTTATTGGATGCAAAAGGAAGGCCATTCTCATCAAGTTTTGTTCAAGTGACAAAGAATACACACCATTTTAAATGTAAAGAGAGACATCACATATGCTTGAAAAAATGTCGATTCACAAGAGTTGATAATGAAGATCTAAATTTGAGAAATCAATTTCAAAAGAATATCAAAGAATGTCAATGAAGACATTATGGGTGTCATCTGCATTGTTTCCAGTGTGATAAATAATCTTAATAGACTTTTCACATAGGAGCTCAAGTCTCCAAGCTAGCCTAAGTTGAGAACTGTATGTGTGAATATAAGGATGGGGGTTCCTCTTACCCTTACCAAGGATAGAGATGGGAGATTTTGGTCTGTGTATTTTGGAAAGATGGAATACCACATATCATAAATTGATCACAAATTTAAACCAATGAATAGAATGACGCTCGCATTCAGTGAAGAAGCACGAATATAGATCTCCAGCTTGAACCCAATAGCATAGCTAATGTATAATCCTCAATTTTGAATGAGATTGGAAAGATTCATATAAATATGTAAATAAAGAGAAGAGGATAGATTATCAAAAGGTAATGGGAGATTCCCTCCAACACTTTGACAAAATGACACTGACAAATAACTCATAGCAAAAAACTCGCAAATGCACGATAAATACTTGACCAAATCTCAAATATGGTGATGGTGGAATAATGTAGTTGTATACACTTGAAATTGTCCTAAAACACTATATTAATTCATTTAATATTTTCTTTTACATTATAATTAATTATTTACTAATTAATTATATTTGTCATTTTCTTCTACTTATTGAATTAAATAGGTTCACTTTCCTAATGTATTTAAATTTAATTTAAATACTTCTATCCCTAATGTATTAAATTTATTTAATGCATGATCCCCCATAAATCCCCTTTTAAATAAATATTATTTATTTAATTCCCTCCATTTCCATTAAATTCTCTAAACCTATGATTAAATTAAATCTTATTTAATTTAGTCTTAAACCTATCCTAAAACCTAGTCTACACCCATCACTTTCATCCTTCTAAGCCTACCCACTACTTAATCCCACTTATTTATCCTAAACACCTTGCTAAACCCCTTTTAGTTCCTAAGTGTATGCTCACACATGTGTGAGGAACCCTTCACACTTCTCACAGCTCTCACACCTTCCACACTTCTTACACCTTTGTCCCCCACTCCTTCCTTTAAGTTTGCTCACACATGTGTGAGAAAATTTTGAATGTTGACCTTTGCATGACTTGTCTCCATGTCTCCCTTGTGGCACCTATGTGGATGCCACATAGATACCATGTCACCAAGGCCTCTCTCAAGCCTATAAATAGAGCCCCTGTCTCAAGCATTTTTCATCTCCTTCATTTGCATTGTTATCATGCTAGTGTGATTCTAGATTTTTTTAGAGATTTTATGCTTAGAACTAACCTTTGGTAGTTGTTTGCATTACTTAAATTTCTAGTTTGAATTAGCTTTCATGTTAGTATGATGTTCTAGGTTTCTTTCTTGCATTGCATTTACATCTCACATCTTATAATCCTTTGAGGTTTGGCTCATTCATAGCTATTTCCTCAAGGTATTCTCCATACATTTAGTCTTAGATTCATCTCATTTTTCATATCATTTATTACTCAAGGGATTCAATAGTTGTGTTTTGGAAAGCACACCCACATCCCTCCAATCTAAAGCACACCAACATGGCCTCTCATGGGTGCCTTTGTTGAGCTACTTTGAGGTTGCATGAGGACTTTTCTTTTCGGTTGCATTGAGTTGCAAAACTCAAGCATAGTGTTGGTTGTATTTTGTTTTGATTTGAATATTTAATACAGGTATGCAACTAACATTTTTTTGTTTGCAATTGCTCCTGATAGGTTAGGTTTTCGTGTATATAGTAGTTTGCAAGGAAAAACATAACTATAATAACACATTGAAAATTATAGAAGTTGAAGTAGAATGCCATGACATCTTCTCTATCTCAAATAGAAAAATGAATATGATGGTCGCACATTAAAGCATGAGTATAGATCCATGATTAAGGAGAATGCACAACACATTGATCAGGGTGAGGTTTACATAAATTATCACAAAGTTTCTAGGGTCAAGCAAAATTGGTGAATATGAAATGACACAGACATAATATCTTCCTCTGATAGTATATAAACTCCAACAATGGAAAAAAGAAGGGTTTTGTTTAAACAATATCCAACTACTTTTCAATTCCAATCTAAACATCTCAAGACAATGAAATGTTTCTAGCAAAGTATTAGCTTATCTCGGGTTGTTTAGAAAATCCTTAGCTTTAACGATGTTGTAAAAGAAGCATCCCTCACGTGCGCTTGCACTTTGCCACATAAATAAATGAAGTTTCACTTTTCTTTTCTTTTTTATATATCCCTGACAATTTCAAAATTTTGATGCTAAACTTAATTGTCATCAAAATCTCAAAGTTATCAGGATCATTTTTTTTAAAAAAATGAATTTGACAGGCCAAATTGGCTTGCCTTCAAAAATTTAGGTTGAAAATAACCCCCAAATGAGCTACTCTCTCTCTCTCTCTCTCTCTCTCTCTCTCTCTCTCTCTCTCTCTCTCTCTCTCCACTTTTCCCACCATCTCTCCCTACCTCATCTGTTCTCTCTTTCTTTGCATCATATGCTATACTCTTTACCCCATCTCTCTCTCTCTCTCTCTCTCTCTCTCTCTCTCTCTCTCTCTATCTCTCTCCACTTTTCCCACCCTCTCTCCCTACCTCATCTGTTCTCTCTTTCTTTGCATCATATGCTATACTCTTTACCCCATCTCTCTCTCTCTCTCTCTCTCTCTCTCTCTCTCTCTCAACATCCTATCCTATGCTCTTTCCCCATTCCCTTCTCTCTCTAGCCTTCTCTCTCCATCCTCTCTCACTCTACATGCTATCCCCTACTCTCTCCCCATCCTCTACTCTCTCTCCCTCTCTATCTCTTTCCTTTTATCTCTCCCTATCCATGTTCTCTATTGAAATACAAGGCTTACAAAGTGTATATGCATTGTTTAAGCCTTGAATTCAAAAATGCTTTAAATAGTGCGTGCACACGCTATATAAAGAATCAAATACCACCAAGCCGAAGGCTTGGATTTGCATTCGAGATCCAACCCAAAGGTTTGGAGGCTCTAAACTGGTCTGAGACATGTTTTGCAACAAACATACATGATATTAATTTTTCTTTTGTGCTCTCCTTCAAGTTTCCTTGTGGTTGAGTATCAATAAAATCAAGTTACATAATATTACAGATCTTTATGTTAACTATATATGTAACACCCCGCCAAGGGTTAATATCATGAATTACGTCATCCAACACATTCGGAGGGTACTTGACTCAGATACTTGTATTAATTTTCAATTAGGACAAATGGCTTAAAAGGTTGGGATTTGGACTTGAGAATTTATCTCCCCTCTCTTACCATTGAGATAATGCGATAGGGTATGTTCATCCTGGCAATTCAGGGAAGTCGATACCTAGTACTTGCAACCTACATAAAATCCACACATGTACAAGTACAATATATACTAAGCTAAATAGGCAATGGCAAGAAGTGGTGCATCATGTAGATCTTGACTAGCAGGTGACTACAACTCCCTTCCTTAAGCACATCAAAAGTGCCATACAAAAAGAAAACAAACATGCCCACCATATACATGCAAGTATGGGGTAAGTATCCATAAGAAAACACACACAGAATAAACCATCTATCTAATCATCATCAATAACTGAAATCACTTGAATAATCATTATGCATACATGAAGTATAAAGTACCAAGTAATCTCATCATGTAATAAACTGAATGTAAAAACAATATCTGATAATCTCAAAATAATCAATGTAAAACTATCCTAAAAGAGTTCGGCCACAATAGCAAAATGCAAACTAGGGCAGGCACTACATCCAACCCACCTAGAATTAGGCTTACTCCTGGAAGCCTGCAAGAATGATAATACTGAAGAACTCACTATGCAAGTCCTATTGAACCCTTTCCCTCCTGTAGGGGAATATGATTCCATTGATTATACTACAACACACTTAGAGCAATATGATTCTAGTTTAATGATAAATAAAAAACCATATTGATCCAACATTCATTCTTTTAACAACTACTAAAATAGATTCTCTAAACACTCCAAACAAAGGATCAACATAATACTCACAAAGACGATCAAAGGCATACTACCTTAAAGCATAGATGAAAGATACATGTTTTGAAAATAGAATAAGTTTCAATTTCTAGTTTTGAAACCTAAGTGTTGAAGTATGAAAAATATGCAAGTAACAGGTTAACTCTTGTTTTAGCTCACCTAGTTTCAAGTTTCAATTTGAAAGAGATACAGATGATAGTTCAAAGTTTTTCATTTTTCTTCAACTAGTTAAGTGGCATTCCAATATATCCAGAGCTCCCAATGTAGAAACTCGGGCTCTAATACCAATGTGACACCTTGCCAAGGGTTAATATCATGAATTACGTCATTTGACAAATTCAGAGGGTACTTGACTCAGATACTTGTCTTAATTTTCAATTAGGACAAATGGCTTAAAGGGTTGGGATTTGGACTTGAGAATTTATCTCCCCTCTCTTACCATTGAGATAATGCGATAGGGTATGCTCATCCTGGCAATTCAAGGAAGTCGATACCTAGTACCTACAACCTACATAAAATCCACACATGTATAAGCACAATATATACTAAGCTAAATAGGCAATGGCAAGAAGTGGTGCATCGTGTAGATACCAACTAGCAGGTGACTCCGACTCCCTTCCTTAACCACATCAGAAATGCCATACAGAAAGAAAACAAACATGCACACCATACACATGCAAGTATGGGGTAAGTATCCATAAGAAAACACACACAGAATAAACCATCTATCTAATCATCATCAATAACTGAAATCACTTGAATAATCATCATGCATACATGAACTATAAAGTACCAAGTAATCTCATCATGTAATAAACTGAATGTAAAAACAATATCTGATAATCTCAAAATAATCAATGTAAAACTATCCTAAAAGAGTTCGGCCACAATAGCAAAATGCAAACTAGGGTAGGCACTACAATATAACCATATAATTTATTTCAAATTCATACTATCAGGCCTTTCAACTATAAATTATTTTGAATGTATACCCATTTTCTCTCAAAAACCAACATGTACTAATTGTGGTGTAGATTTTAGCTTATTCATCAAATTTTACTAGTTTTTAAGAAACTAGACTCCATTCTACACACTTTGAAAAAAAGAAGTTTCGATTTTGGATTTGTATTTAATAATTTCTAAGGGGAGCACACAGATATTTCACATTTTTGGGATGTGTCCATTTATAAAATTCATTAAAAAAATACACATTACAAATTACCCAAAAAATCTAGGATAAACTACACAATGTTAAGTAACTTTTGACCAGAGCAATTAAAGAATTTCAAAAAAAAAGTCAAAATTTTAGGGGGGCCACACTTTGCATTACGTTATATATTTTTTCTGAAAAAATATTACCACTTTCTATGGCCCCATTTTTTGAGGGTTTAAAACTAAACCATTTTGGAAAAAAAATAGGAGTTTAGAAACTAGATTCAAAGGACTACTACTTTTGTTTTTGTCATCTCTTAAAATTCTGAGCCAAACTATTTTCAGATTCTTGTCAAAGTTCAAAAATTGTTGATTTCAGAAAAGAAAAAGGCCACTTATACCCCCATTTTGGTACCACAACTTTGTGCACTTACCCATACCTTAAACCAAATATTGAACGAGTTTTAATTCTAATTAGAAAAGAACTCTTAAATTGAAATCTAAACATCATTGTTCAATAATCCTAGGGCACTTTAGACTCTTTTGGAGAGCTTTGGAATTGGTACTATTATGGAGAGATGCATTCAATGACAAAAACCATTTCAAATTTAGGATTTGACTGATGAATGAAGAAATTAAAATAAAATAATACATGAAAAATAGAACAACCAAAATAAAATATTACGTAAGGATCACAAGTAGTACATAGAAGTTAGCATAATTCTTTGTAATCTTTCAAATTTCATAAAATCTAAACATATATAGTATATATATATATATATATATATATATATATATATATATATATATATATATATATATATATATATATATATATATATATATATATATATATATATATATATATATATATATATATATATATATATATATATATATATATATATATATATATATATATATATATATATATATATATATTTATTTATTTATTTATTTTTCAAAAGGTCTTATTCTATATAACAAGTAAAGAAAATTTTGCAAATAAAAGATAATTCATACCACTTGTTGCACTACTATGCTTTTATTTATTTGCACAGTTTTAATAAAAAGAGAAAGGTGTCCACTTGCCTTGAAAGTTAAATGCATTTGATCATATAGAAATAATGGAAATCTATATCAATAATTTGTTGAGTGTATGTGCATTAATACATATCAAGTGTTCAAAAGTTCCTAACCTATGAGTAAATATTAAGAAGGTAAAAAATCTCATATAATGTTCGTATATCTTGTCTTAGAACTATAGAACGTGTGTATTTTTAATCCTTTGTGGAAATTACATTAGTCTTTTTTTTATGGTTAATATCCATTTGGATAGATAACATGAAAATACTCTACCAAACTATAAGTGGGGTTATTGTTGCACCAAAAAATCAACATACTAATGCCCATCACAACCACTAGACTTATAGAATCTATAAAAGGTGGTTCAAGTATGTCATGAATCTTGTGAGGAATGTTGGCACACTGCCAACAATCCCCCCAATATCACTCATTGTAGGTCCATGTCACTCATAGAGGAAATCTTAACCTACAACAAAAAATTTATACTAATTGTTATAAGTATGGTTGTTGTTGTTGTTGTGCGAAAAGATTGACCTAGCAATGCCCAATACAACTACTATACTTATAGAATCAACAAGAGGTGATTAAACCATAACGTAATCCTCTTAAGAACATTGGCTCGCTACGAACAAAATATTCATATTTACAATGAATAAATAGTTTATGAGGAAATTAATGGATAAAATATTTCCTTTCAAAATAATAATTAAATAATATACAAAAAAAGTATAACAATTTTATCTCATTATATTAGTCAAAGAACTATAATCCTCACACAAGTTTGTAGTAGAAAGTTCTCAAAAACATTAAAAACTTTTCACAAATAAACAAAATATGTAAGAATATATTTTTATCACAAGATTCCTCAATAATAATCCCAAATGTAAAAGGTATGATCAATAGTAAACAAAAATTACTTCTAAAAATGATTAAGTAATTTAACTTAAGTGTAGTTTTACTTGATTATTGACTAATAATCTTTTCTTGAATAATTATAAAAACTTATAAAGAAAAAGCATCGCTAACTTATTTTATCTAGATTAATGAGTATTTTGTATTAAGAATATTTATAAAAATTTGGTAAAGATCAAAATTAAATAGCTCCATAAAAATAGAATCTTTTAAAATATATATATATACCTTGTTGAGGTATCATATAAGACTTAGATATAAGGTAGAAAATATAGGTATTAAGTTTAAGAATGTTAACTTCATTAACTTAAATATACTTTTTTTCCTATAAAATTCTAAGAAAGTTAACATCAATAAATAGATGTTTTATTAGGGCCTATTAGACCCCTTTTTGGTAGTTTCAAGATTTGAATGCCCATGATTCTTGATCCTAAAAAATGTTATCCTTCCCTACATTTCTTTTCACCAATCCCAGCACCCTGTCCAATTTTGGGCTCATTCTCCATGGTACACAATACTAAAACCATTGTGTCCTTGGGATAGGAATAGATTTATTATTCTATTTCCAAGGGTTTTGGTCCAAATTTGGACTAATACTCTATGTAATGTAGGAGCATCTTATGTTCATAGAAATCGTACATCAACCAAAAGCATGTTGTTTCAAGTTTTATAATTTTTTTCAATTTGTACAGTCTAGAAGATCAATCCAATAGTCCTACATATTATTTAATTGTCTATTACAATGATTGAATACAAGACCTATCTTGGATCATGTTCCTAGGTTTACAACTTATTTGATTTAGTGTTACTCAACTTATGAGTTATATTCTCTCTATGATAGTGTGTACTTACCTATTCTTGGACTTGATCATAAATTTTGGAATTGTGATGGAAATCTATGACTTGTGATCTTCAATGGTGCTTCTAGCTATGTTTTTGAATCATGTGAGGAACTAAATCTAGAATTATAAGCTTCCAAAAATTTATGTCTTGAGTTCCTAATAATTTAGGATTGCACCCATTTCTTGTAATACATTTCTTATTATTGAGATCTTGAGGGTGATCTCCATGTCACAATGTCTATATATTGTAATGTAATGTATCTCTTGAGGGAATTTGTGAAATCAAGGATAGTAATCATTAGATTAGGATCTAAGATCTCTAACTAAATATTGTAATCAAGTAGGCTTATTATAGCCTAACATGTATGATAGCATGTGTGTGACCAATTGAATGTAATTTAATATCCTGTTGAATAAAGGAAGATATGGTATATTTCTCTCTTCCTTATCATTGTTTTCACTTTGATTACTCTTATTTCACACTTGGATAGATCTTGTGAGGTCCCTTCGTTTATGGGTACATCACATGGTATCAGAGAAAGGTTTGTGTTTTTGTGGATTGAGTTGTTAAACTAGTAGTAGCAAAGGCCTAGTTGATTGATTGTGGGGTGGAAAAAATTTAGATTTGGCCTATAATTGGAAAGGATAGAAAAATGGTTCATGGAAGGAGAAACATGAATCCTATAATGATGGATATGTTAAGACAAATTGAATGTATACTTGAATTAGTAAAAACTACCCAGAGAAGAGGATTAGCTATCGAAGATGTGAGTGATGAGGAAAGTGAGGAAGCGGTTGTAGGAGAAGTCAAAATAATACTTCAACAAGGGAATGAAAGATTCCTAAGAACCCTTACTAGAGTTAATGCAAGACCACATTTTAATTTATCTAATAATAAAGGTAAGCTAGATCTAGATGAGTTTCTTGATTGGATTAGTGGGATGGAAAAGTATGAAATTATGAAAGTACAAATGCAAATTTAAGAAGGTGAAAATTACTAGCACTAAATTGAAAGGACATAAATCATTATAGTGGTAACATATGAAAATTGATAGATAGAGAAGAGGAAAGGAGAAGATCAATTCATAGGAGAAGATGGTGAATAAATTGAAAGGAAAATTCTTACCTTGTAATTACTAATTCAATTTGTTGAGAAAGATGCAAAATTTAAAGTAGAAGGAATCTACTATAAAAGAGTATACAATATTTAATGTTATAGGTTGGATACCACATATATGAGCATATGAATGATCAAGCTGAAATAATTTCAACGTACCTTAATATTTTGAGGACATGTATTTCATATTAGTTTGGTTAAGATTGAAAGCATTAAGAAATCTTATAAATTTTCCCTAAAGGTTGAGAAGAAATTGAACAAGAGGCAAGAACATAGACAAATAGGAAGAAGTGGTAAACTCCAAAGAGTTAGGACATTAACAAAAGCAGGGAGACATTATTCAAATATGAGAAAAGTCAAATCAAAATTGAAAGAATAAATTCATACAAAGGAGGAGATGGTTATCTTGTAAGTAATAATTATAGGGAAGAAGATAGGATTTTGTTTAAGGGAACTTGTTTTAAATGTAAATAATGTCATAGGGGATTTGAATGCAACCAAGAAAATTGAAGAAAGAAAATCTAGTAGAAATAGAAGGAATTCGGTTATGGAAGAAGAATAACCTAGATATGTGAATCAATCAGTATATTGAGAAGCATCAATAGTTAGAAGAGAACTTTGTAATGTCAAACTTGATCAAGAACTAATATTGAGGAACAATTTGTTTAGATGAGATGTTAATTTGTAGGAAAGTGTTACAAAGTCGTAATTAATAATGTGAGTTCATATAACCTAGCATCAGAGGAAATAGTTACCAAGTTACAATTACTAAGGATGTATCATCCGAATCCATATTAGATATTATGGATAAAGGATGATCATAAGGTACTTGTAAGTAAACAATGTGTAATAAAATAAAAAATTAGATTTTATCATGATGAAGTTCTTTGTGATATGATGTCGATGGGTTGTTTTCATATCTTGTTGGGTATACTTTCGTAGTATGGTGGACAAGAAATACAAGATGGTAGGTTATATATGTATACCATACTATAAAATGGAATTAAGTGAGTGTTATTACCTATGGTAGGAGATCCTAAGAAGGAAAATTATACCATAATTTAAGTATTTTCTTGGATAAGGGAAGAAAATTTTTGGATGGTATGAAGAGAGAGATTTTGAGGTATGCTTTCAATCTAAAGAAACCTAGTTGGGGAATAAGAGATGGACATCCTAAGGAAATAAAAGAATTACTAATAGAATTTGAAGATATTATTTTAGATAATGTGCTTGATAGATTACCTCATATTAGAAGTATCATCCATTTGAAAAAGGTTTCAAAACAAAGCACTATACCCAATGACACTTGTAGAGAATGAGGAATTGAATAGGAAAGTACAAGAGTTATTGAGGAAAGGTTTGATCAGAGAAAGTGTAAGTCCTTGTAAAGTAATTGTAGTATTGACATCTAAGAAGAATAGACAATGATGAATGTGTATAGATTCTAGAGCTATCACCAAGACCATAGTAAGGTATAGATTTCATTTTCCTAAAATGGATGAGATAATGGATTTTTTGATTGGGGAAAAGTACTTTACAAAGATTGATTTGAAGAGTAGTTATCATCAAATTATAGTTAGAGAAGCTGATGGGTAGAAGGTTGCATTTAAGACTAATCAGGGTTTGTATGAATGATTGTGTACCTAGATGATATCTTATTTTTTAGTAAGAGTACTTGGAAGAATATTTTTTGCATTAAGGAAAGTATTGTAGAGATTGAAAGAATGGTTGTTGATTAATATTAAGAAATATTATTTTGTGAAGGAAGATATAGAATATATTGAATTTCTATATTTTAGATAAAAGTTTAAAGATCGGCTCTAAAAAGATTAAAGCAATTTTAGAATGTCCTACACTAGCAAGTGTTGGGGGAGTTAGAACTTTTCAATGATTGGCTAGATTTTACCACAAGTTTATTAGGAATTTTAGTTTAGTTTGTAGTCATATGACAAAAACATCTAAAATGGGAATCAGACAGATAAAATAAATATCTTGAAAAATCTATCGAAAGTCGTGGTAAAGAAAGGCCTCCCTAAGCTAGATCCAATGAGATCGATCTCGCAAAGTTCTCATGCACGTATCTCTCACAATGAACAAAAACACAATCCTCTGGAAGAGGATTTTGGTAAAAGCTCTCAAATTTGTAATTTCAAAAAGTGAGAAGCAAGGAATTAATTTCCTCTTTGGATACTTATTCACTTTTCGAGTGAATAATTGATTAGGGTAAATAACCAGGTAACCTAATTAAACCCTAAATCAACCCGAATGAAAATAGGCTATTCCAAGTAATTGGAATTCATCTATGGAAAAGTTTCCAGAAATTAAAAATCAATTAAAACAAAGCCCAAAAATGCAAAATCATAGAAATTCCTTAACAACATTCACGATAATGTGAACCTCTAAATGCACAAACATGCTCACGTAATGAAAATGAGTCTGGATTTATTAAATCACTAGAAGGCTTAATTTAAACACTTTAAAATAAGATACATCAACCATATAGGGGATGATATTGGTAAAATATGAATAAGTGAATCACTAACTCCATGTGTCATTGCCAGGGATTTAAATCTTGCACACTAAAACACATGATTAAGTGCAATTTCATATAATAACATAGCCAAAGCAATAAATGCATTAAATAACCTAATTTAACTATTTATTTCATTATACTAAAATGATATATTTACATCACTCTTGTTTGCATAAAGCATCACAAAGAAAGAATGAAGTAAACAACCATAACATTAAATCCAACATATAACATAATCAGAGATATGTCCAAATATTAGATAACCAAATATCATGATAAAATGTAGTGTCATCTCCAAATGGCATCTTCATGCAAATATGATCAACTGAACATCATAGTAATCCAACATCTATGATACTGGAAATCAAAGTATAACATCTGACCCTCAAGTCATCTCAAATATAAATATAACATGAGTAACAAGTATCTCTCGAATCAAAAATAAATAATGTACAAATTACAAACATGAGAGGCACTACATCCTCCCCCACTAGGCATAGGCTTACTCCTAGAAGCTTGCAAAATATAGGGGACAAAACTCTCAATTGTGTAGCATATTCCCAAGTAATCAAGGTCACATCACAAAAGTCCCATAGGGCCCTTCCTAGCTTGATGTCCTGACCCTTGAGGATCTACTTGATGCTCACCAAAAGCAGCATAAGCTCTATAGGGTCTACCTACATCCCTTACCATGGGCTCTGACATGGCCACACCTATGTTCAGTCCTGATGATGTCTTCTAAGGACATCTTTCTTCCTTATGGCCCAACTAACCACAAGAGAAGCATACCCTACCACCATAATCATTCCCATAGCCATGCCCTCCCTGCAGAGCACTAGGCTACTAGTTGCTCCCCCTATTGGAATATTGTTTCCCACCCTAAGTTGGATGACTCTATTGGCACTTATCATCTCGAGAATAATTCTCCTCTTCTACTCCAGCGATAGTTGAGTCCTAGTCACTTTCATGATTCTCGTGACTAGCATTTTTCAAACCATCAATGCCAACCCTTTGATGGTGTTGATTGAGTATGAGTTCTTCCTATGGTCTATGTCTAAGAGGGAGTTGCACTTGACCCTATAGGTCATACACTATGACTTTGAGAACCTGATTTACCACTGAACCCTCTAGCCACATTGCTCTCAAGAATTCTTGCCTTCTCCATGGCAAGAGCAAGCATTCTCGGCTAGTGAGCACAAATATCTCCAATGATAGAGTCCCTAAGACTTCTAGCAAAATCTTGGGTGAGGAGTGCTTCATCGTGATGATAACTTGAATACTACCTCAACCTAAGAAACATCTTCTCATATTTGATCCACCATCATACTCCCTTGCTTGAGCTCATAAAATTCATCAGTACATGCCTCACTGTATTGTGGAGATAGGAATTTTTCCCTTAACCTCTACTCAAAGATCTCCCAAAGGAGATCTGCTATGTCGATATGGAGCTTCTCACTCTCCATATCCCACCATATAGATCCATAGTCTCTCAACTTTGTGATAGCACAATGGGCCTTTATGTTGCTTCTATGGGGTAATAAGGAAAAGCAATGCCCCATATCTAATAACCAGGTCTTAGCCTTGATCTCTATCCCTTGGCCATCAAATAGTGGTGGTTTAGACCTTTGGAGTTCTTGCATCATGTCCACCAAGGTGAAGTCATCATCATCCTAACCATGGCCCCTCCATCAATACCCTTTACCACTAGGTGGTGTATGAGAATGTTCATGCTCATAGTCACCTTCCTCTTCTCTATGCTCAAGCCTGTGGGGATCCCCATGATGATTCCTCTTCCTAACTCTTGTCACTTTGGTTCTCCTTTATATGAGGCCCCAAATGAGCTATGATCTCTTGAAGCAAAGGCATCAGTGGCCCAATGTCACCCTGATCATTGTTACCTTGTTCTCCCCCTCCAACCTGACGTTCTTCCTCATGGTGCTCTTCTTCATGGTTATTCTATCAGTTACTACCCCAACCACCAGGTCTATGTGTAGGAGGCATCACTATGGGAGAAACAAGATAAGGTCAAAAAAATTCATCACAATCAAGTGTCACAAGGATGAACTATCATGTGGTATCAAAATAAGAAAACATAAGATAATAATACACACATAGAAAACAACATCATAGTGGAAGCATAACACAAAGATCCCAATATTGCAACATGGTCTCTGATACCAGATGTAATGCCCCACCTAGAGATCATTGGAACAAGGATTCAATACAAGCCAAGATATTATTTTTAAAAATAAATATGGATGCATGCAACAATCAACATACAAGGATCACAAAGATCACAATAGAAGACTTAGACAAACATCCAAAAATCAATAGATCTCCAAACACCACTATCCAACTGATATGATCAAACTGAAGATGAAATCTAAAGATGACAATAGAACATGAAATATCTGATCTATCAAAGCATGGAAATATAAGAAACTCAAAAGGGTACTCAAATCACCAAATTGCATTCCCCAAAAAATAGTAGGGATGCCCCGCATTTTCTACACTAGAAAATCACAACAAATAGTTTTGTATGAGGGAGTTCCCCTTTGTGCGAAGAAGTACACCATGTCATGCAAGGAGATACCCTCTTGCATGAGGAAACTCCTAGTCCATTAGCCAAAATACACTAGACTATTGTTGAGGCTCGCACAAGGAAGTACAAGACACCACATGAATAAATGCAAGCTTATGTATGAGGAAACACCAAGTCTCACATAGGAGAGAGTGCAATCTCATGTAGGAGAGAGTACAATCTCATGTGAGGATTCTCAATAGCAAGAAAGGAAAACACAAGATGAGAAGATAGGGAAACAAACCCTCCACACTAGGGAGTACTGGATCCACAAATTGAGGCTTAGGCACTCAAACATAATAATTGCAAGATGGAAAGTGCATCTAACCATCTAAAACATAGTAGTAAAAGAAATGTATTGAAACCAACATCACAAAGAATGAACATAAAAAAATTCATACATGGTTCCTCCCAACCATAATAGCATCATAAGACCTCAAAGGCCCAAGCCATCCCCTATGCATAACATCTCAAACTGCCAACTAGATAGTCAAAGTTATCTTATGACGACATCACTACTAAAATGTAATAACATCATAAGAACAAGAAATCTAACATGCTAAACCAATAAGCAATAGATACTCCAACTAAGAAAATCAAATCATCTAATCATATCCTAAACACCATAATATAAGAATGCATAAAATAACTAACATCATCTAAACATGATATCCAAGAATTCCAATGAAAGCATAAATCATAAGGAAGCATACTCTAAATTCATGAATATACCAAGTGAAACATCAAGCACTAGTTGCATTGGAATAATAGACCATCTCTATAGATTGGTCCCCAGCAATGGTATAGGTAGCTACACCTCCCAACTATGCGGAACCCATAGGTCCACTCTTGCCATGTTGATTGAGATAATGATCCAACCATAAACACACATAAAATAGAGGTCCATGGCTAACACTCACACCAAACAATAATGATGATTAAAAACAAGATCATGAGAAAATGCAAGTACAACAGGTCACTAGTGAGACCCTCTATGGATGAATATGCAAGGACTCTAGTGGAGTGTCATTACTTGCCATTAGGTAGCCTAAGTATTTCAAGCCTTTGATCAACTCCCTTAGGAGGCCAGGCTCTAAAAGTATCTTTGATCAACTCTAGCAAGAGGCCAAATATTGTGCTTTCGATCAACTCCCTCAGGAGGCCAGACATACACACCTTTGATCAAATCCCCTGGGAGGTTAGGTGTTCAAAATTATATCTTTTCATTAAATTTTAGTACCCATTTATTAATTTAGTTATCACTTGTTAGAACCTCTTCACATTACCTTGTCAGCCATTTCTAGGTCAGGGTACATGAGACAAGCCATTCCACACATCTAGCCTACATACCCATGCTCATTACACAATGAGTACAAAAAGGCAATGCAATTTCCCAACCCAACCCTATTGAAAATAACTCCATTGAAATATAACTGGGATTTTGAGCCTTGCAAGTCACTCGAAAAATGCTTGTGCACATGCTCTTGTGTGGTGCACCACCATCATGAAGGTCATAAAACAAGGGTTGGATGAGAATAAAAGAAAAATAACACTCAACCAAATACCAACTTGAGAGTACAGATTCTACATCAATCCCAATGAACAATAAACCAAACATCATGAACTCACTCAACCAGCCTTAATCTAGGAGTATGGATTCTACACGAATCCCAATGATGCAACCAAACCAAACATCAGATAAGAATCACTCAACCAAACACAAAAGTTAGGATTATGGATGTGACACACATCCTAATGCAACATAAAAGTACAATAGTGGTCTAACTGACATCGTATGGATAATCCAAGTCCATGACCAACATCATGCCAAGAAAGCCTGAGAGAACTGGGTAGCATGCAAATTGAGGTAAAAAACTCAAAACTCAAAATCTTTGAAATTAAAACTAATTTCATGTTAGGGCACAAAAGCCATGAAAATCCAATAAAATTCAAGTTCGGACATCGTATGTAAAAATGGCTAGCATAAAGGATTTGGACTCAAGAGTTCTCTCCCCACTTATACCATTGAAATATTGTGATAGGGTACACTTATCCTAGAAATTTAGGGAAGTCAATACCTAGTACCTACAATCTACATAAAATCCATGCATGTACAAACACAATATTCTAAACTAAGAAAATAATGACATGAAGTGGTTCATCGTGTAGATCCTGACTAGCAGGTGACTATGACTCCCTTCCTCAACCACATCAAAAACATAAAACATAAAGAAAACATACACACACACCATACACATGCAAGTATGGGGTAGGTATCTATAGAAACTGCATAAAAATTATTCATCTAACTAACATCATTCAATAACTGAAAGTCAATACATGAATACACACACACACACACACACACACACACACACACACACACACATATATATCAACATTGAACATAATCATAGCACATGCCTAAGCACATGACTAAAAGAATCCAATCAAAACAAGTCAAAAAAATCAAGTAGGGATCCAATGTCTCTATCACTCATCATTGTAATGAATATATTTGTTTATTGTTTGCCCATAATCATTATATGTTATAGTGATAGGCCTCCTTTATCACTCATTACTCTATTATTTTTGCAGTTTCTTTGCATAGCAATAAAAGGGATTGCTATATATCATAGTGATATACTTTCCTCATCGATAAAATTTCCTATCACTATAATCTATAGCGATACTTCTTATATCCATACTATTTTGTCATCATAACACATAGCGATATACATCTCTTCATCATTTATTACTATGTCATGTTTACACCAAATGCAACATGCAATCCTTTTGTCCTATCACTATAATATATAGTGACCTATACTGCTTTGTCATCATAACACATAGAGATACATGTGTCTTTGTTGCTTATCACCATGTCATGTTTACTCCAAATGTGATGCATGATCATGTATTTTCTATTGTTGATCACTACAACACAATCCTCCCCTTTTCGATCATCGAAAACACTTATCGCTGAGACATATAGTGATATAATATCTTTATCACTCATCACCAAGATGACTATATTTCATTTCCACTTGCCGATAATTACTAGGTGTTATAGTGACATATCTTCCTTATTTCTCATCGCTATGTCAATTTTATGCTTTCTCCACATAGCAATAGAAGAGATTGCTACATGTCATAGCGATATAACACCCAAGTTTTCTTATGACCATGATGTCATCTCTATAGTGTATATTACTTCATGAAGCTTTCTTGCTATGGCTATAGTGATATATGAGAAAAGTGTAAGGCATTGGTTATGATGATAAAACCTTTTGAGGGTTGACACAAGATCCATTTAATAGATTAACATATGAGTTTCATAGAATGCTTATAAAATGATTGTTACTATGAAAATAACTAAACAAATATTTCCTAATCATTGTAGCTATAGTATTATACAAAACATTGAACAAACAAATAACATTTCTATTGATTGAGATTTCAAATGCTCCTATGCAAAATTAATCTCATGAACGGTTAAATGAAATGTCGAATGATGGATTCCAATTCTTATCTGATCGTTCAAGTGAGCCAAGGCATCAAAGAAATATATAGAGAAGTCAAGGAAAGGTTTGGATGAAACTATTATGCCTATAAATATATCAGATTACATAATGAAAATATGGATGAAACTGTTATGCATTTTTGATATTATGACTTGTTAACAATATCAAAATATGGATAAAATTGTTATGCAATTTTTATAATACTCATAATGACCAAAAACACTCATCAAGATACTAACCCTAACCTAACTTCCTAATAACAATATCAAAAACTATCAAATCACCTACAACCATCCCACCTGCAAAATTTAAGTTATTCTATAGGGAACATTACAACAAGATGCATGTTACCAATTTCTTTCTACATGTGAGGATGATTAGACTTAAATTGTAGGAACAAAACTATGAGAAGTATCCTGCCATACCTAGGTTATTCAATGTGTTCTTTACTATGATGTGGACTAGAGCCTAATACTCTATGATGCCTCTTCACTTGTTGTTGTTAGTAGTTTTTCTATTGCTATCTTTTTAAGACATGATTCCTAAATAACATGCTTGGTGGATACATTGACTTATCTAGCTTTATACAAAGTTGTTGATCAAAAAGGATTTAATAGCATACTATTGTAGGAAACTAAAGAAAAAAATGTCTCAATATAGATCCACATTTATATTTCATATTTATAATATAGTATTAAGGGATACAATGCACCCACAGAGAGCCATGCACATAGTTTTAGCTTCTAACTAGACACTAAATCCCCAATAGATTGAGTGCCTATAGTATTCTCGAGAATAATAAGATAGCTATAGTTTATATTAGGTAGTTATCTCAAGAGTTCAAGTATATTTTTACTGCATCAAGAATCATTAATAAAAAAAGGTTTTCTTACAAGCATTGGGCTCCATGAGTATCTTCATATACCCAATAGAGATATTAGAAAAGTTTAACAGAACTCTAGGTAAATTGTCTATAGTTATCGCATGTACATGCACTTCATAGAATAGGGCACTCAAACTAGAAGTAATAAGAGTATTATCTTTTCATTCAACATCCATGCAAGCATCCCAATCTAGAATAAGGAAAGTGGAAGGTTTTTTGGATTTAGATCATATTGTATTTTACAGGGAGTATGTTTTAACATGAGACTTAAGAGATACACTAGCTAATAAGTAATCAAATGATAGTAAAGTGCAAGTGTTTTCCATCTCTCTTTGAGAAGTCTCCTCCTTGTCATCAAATAGAAAAAGGAAGATGGTTAGTTAGTTATAATAAAAAAATCCTTAAAATCTATATGGCATTACTTCACAATTAATAAAATAATCAAAGAAAACAACTTATCATCTTGAATTTACATTTTAAACTATTGAAATTTTATATATTGAAATTAGAAAAATATTTTAGCATGGATACAAAAAAGGAAGAGAAGATATTTATATTTTAAAATGAAAATAAATGTCAAGCATATCAAGAAATTCCTACAAGAGACCTACACAAGTAACATAGAAAACAATATTGCATGTCTACTATTGAGAAAGGAACTGCAGAAATATTCACAAGGGGGGAAATGATAATCAATTGCAACCATATTTGTTAACCAAATATTTGTCTCACCTCATCAGTAGCATATATATCAATTGAACTGCACCGTAGAGAATGGCTACAAAATATTATGAAGATTTGTAGGTCAATTGTTAAAATAAAAAGGTGTCTAATGTTAATAGTTATTAGTTTACAAATAGACTTAGGTTGCTATAAAACTAGAATTTATAAAAACAAGCAAAGCATGCCTTTTCAAAAGCAAAACATAACCTGATTGAGTAAAAGCTTAACAACAAATAAATAGCCATCAAGATGAGGTGTTGCAGTAAAATTAACAAAAAATTGAGATCCATTGGTATCTGCACCAACATTTTCCATCAAAAGAATTCCAAGTCCCTCATGTTTTAACCAAAGATTCTCATCTGCAAAGATAAAAAAATCAATTAAAATGCTAACAATATGATTTACATTCAAAGTGAAGTAATAAATTATAATAGAGTGGCAATGAAAAATCTACAAACCTTCCACAATAAATAATTTCTCCACCAATACCTGTATAAAAGGCAAGACCCAATCAACTAAAAATAATTGAATCCAGATATCGAATCACCTTTTCTATGTATTTCAAAAAAAAGAATATAGAATATATTTCTACTCAACATCATTATCACTATATGAGTGGCCTAAAATTAGGCACTTTCCAGACACTTTTACAAAGAAAATTGAAAATATGGTTGAATAAAGTTGTACACACTAAACAATCATTTGTTCAACCACAATTATGTTAAAAATAAGGCTCGGTTAATTTATTTAACAAAATGTTCCAAATTCCTAGTAACATCTATAATATTGAAAATTATATTGCCTAGTAAGAAACATTATAGAAGTAGCTTTAATTTCATGCACAATTCACACAAACAATATATTTCCTCTAGATGTTCAATAAATATTTTCATTGTTTACACAAAAATGAAGAAAACTAAATATACGTGTTTGGAAAACAAGCATAAAGATTATATTTACCATTTCATAATCTTTTCAGATATTGTTCTAAAAAATATGCATTCAACAAAAAAGAAACCAATCCTAATGAACAATTTGCCTTGGAAAAGAGGGGGAAACAAGATAATTTCATAAGATATTATTTAGTATTAATATGTACAACTTGAAAACATATTGTATTCATATTATCTAACCGCATCTACAACCTGAAGAAAATAAGAACTTATATATATTCATGGCATTCCAAAACTAAGGGAAAAACTCTTAGCCCAGAAACTAAAATTGATGGCCTTGGGTTCTACTTAAGCATCTGCAACATAAGTGTGATCCCCCTTAATAAGGAATTTGTATTAATTATAATGGTTTCAAAATTATCTCTAATAAGAGAAAATATTAGTTGTTTGTAAAATATTTCCACAAGATAACAAATTTGAAGAGGAACCTTTGTTCCAACTCAGAATTAAGAAACTCAAAAGTTACACAAATCACTTACCAATGTCCTTTACAAAGGAAGGACAATATTTGTAGTCATGTCAACTATTATGAATTATGGAAATAGACACCCAATGAAATCATTCAGAATGAAAATCTATTGTATGAACATTAAAGACAATAAAAATCACAAGACTACAAACACCAGTGCATTGGATGCAATAGCTTTGTCATCACCAAATAACCTTTGAGTTACAAATTGTGTACATGAAAGCTCTAACACAGGTCATGATGGGTTGTACTGTTGATTGCATCAAGTAAGACATTTTAGAATCATAGGTAGGAATTAATTTTTAGAGCATATTCTTCAAGCCCATTTTCTAGCCCCACCATGCATCATCATAATAATCTACATGCTCACTTTAGTCCACATGTCATTGCCATGTGAAATTTGTGTTGAAAAAGAGAACAAGAAAGAGGTGCACAAGAATGTTGCTAGAATACTAATTTGCTCATATGCTAAATAACCAAGTTTCCATAGGCCACATAACTACTAGTATAGGTAATCAAATTAAGGTGCACAAGCAAACAAATGAGAAGAAAGCTATATATGTGTGTGTGTGTGTGTGTGTGTGTGTGTGGTCACCAAAAAATGTAGGAGTGGGACCCATACATTGAACACCTTTCAATAATGGAGATTCTCATAAACTAGGGTAGATAATTATATTAAAAGTTAGGAGAATCAAAAAAATGGATACAATATGTAGTAACTTGTATAAGTTGATTGTGCTCTATATATACATAAGATTCATCTATAGGAATCACATCATCATCTAAGCTACTATTCATACTAATAAAGTGTTTAAAATATAAAGCTTTGCACAAAGAGTCCAACATCTATTAAGAATAAAGAGAAACATATGTTGGATATATAAGAGTTGCAACACTTCAATAGAAAGGATATATCATACATATGGAGTTAAATTCCAACAATCAAAAAATGGGAAAAAATCAACAGAAGTAAACTTTAGCAATTAAAATGTATGCAATTGAACATATAAATGAAGAAGAAATCGTGGAATCGACATTAGGAACAACTACATACCCTATCAGTAGTAATAATGATATAGAGTCATCTTTTCTCAAGATTAAACCAAAACCATCGCATAAGAAGAAAGAAATAAGATGTACACCTGCAATCTAAGTTTTCTTCCACACTTTATACCATTGAATAATACTGGCTCTAAGCACCTAGTCAACACTTACATCCCATCATTCATTCCAAGTGGTAAAAGGAAATGTTATCAAGCAGGATTCCATTGAAACATATTGAGGAGCCACTACCACCACCATATTTAGAGGGATGTGCATCCTTGCATAGTTGGGGCATTCCTATTATATCCAACAAAACAAGAGGAAAACTTGTTTTGTTCACAACTTGTTTTAAAATGGTAATGGAGGATTTTTTGTGGATGTTCTCTATATCTTTTTCATGCCTATATTAAAATCATGCCAATTATGTTAACTGGAGTTCAAGTGGACATGTTAAGATTGAAATTAATCATGAAAAACATTTTAGGGCTTAATTGTGTGAATTATTTCTACCAATGTTATGAATCATATGTTATGATCCTCTCTTTGTCTACTATTATACTTTCTTTATTCTAATGATGGATCATCGTGTATGGCAGACAACATTCATGGAAAGAAGTTTCATGCAATCAAATTATGATAGAAATTTTGTCATGAATAAATAATAACTCTGAATAATGTAGTGTGGTTTGCTATGGTGCATGATAATGAAAATTTAAAACTTGTTGAGTAAAATTAGAAATAAATATCATATAAGATGACCAACCTTGAATGGTGAGGTTCCATGGTGCTGAAAAATACCATTGATTTCTTGAAATCTACTTGTGAATTTGCCCAATTTGCTCAAGTATTTAGGGCTTTTTTGTAAGCAACCATTTGGTCTATACTTTTGTACATTGTATTGCCTTCCATAGCTATGTCCATTTTTTTATACACAATTAAACCATGTATCATATCTCTATTTGTCATGAAACATTCATTTAAACTTTTCCATATAGCTTGAAAAGATTTTAGTTAGATTAATCACTTTCTTCTCTCTTTTGTTTATTTTGATGGTGGATTATAGAATTTAAATATGAAAATATTGATAGAAAGATTCATATAATCTAATCAAGAAATATTCAAACTTATATTGTGATGATATTCAAAGAAATATTCAAACTTATATTGTGATGATATTCAAAGAAATATTCAAACATCTAAAAGGTCAAAAGCAATATTCAATATTCTCTTTTGGAGCTTCTGTCATCCCAACATGAGAACCTTCTTGTCTCTCTCTCTTACTAAGGCATAAAGCATGTTCTTCCAAATATTCCTTGTTGTTCATCTTTGTTAATCTACCACAAGAGAAATGTAGCTTAATAACTAACTAGAACCTTAAGAATAAATCCCTTGGTCATCGTTCTTTGGTAGCTCCTACTTGTTTTAAATATTTCATTAAAAAATCACAGCAAGTGTAATTATGAGCCATGTACATCTTTTCCTATGAAAAAATTACTTGATTGTAATTAATTCACAAATACAAAACAATATGATGACCCTATAAGATAAGAATTTTAATTGAACTTATTTCCTTTGAACCAGAAAAGATAGGAAATATGTCTTGTAGAAACTAGTCATTTGATAAAATATCCATTTGTTACAAATTAGTCTAGTGATAAAATAACTAGATGAGACAAAAAATGTTTGTTATTGTTGTGGAGAACAATATTACAATACAAAAAGGCACAACATAAACATTCTAGTGTATTAGTATGGCAGCAATTTAGCATTGAATGGCTATAGTCATCAATTGAATCGTTAGATAAATCTAAGAGAAAATGACTCATAAAACAAAGTTTATTCCAACTAGTAAGATTATAAGCCTCACTTATGTCAAATGAGAAACTCAATGTCTCTCTTACAAGTGAACTACAATCAAACTAATTTTCTAAGTTGATGTTTAAATATGAGTTATACAAACTTACAGAGAGTCCTCATATTTTAATTCACAAGGATGAATCAGTATCAACCTTGTTGGAAATTTGTTTGTGAGACTAGAGATTACAAGAAGCAACTATGATCAAAAATATATATAATTCAGATGAAGTTTGAAAAGAGTAAAAATTTACTGAAATTTGAACATCATAGATGAAATTTGGTGTATCCTGTGACAACATTCAAAGATAAAATGGAGAGAAAATACATCAACTAATATGACAAATCGATAGGTTTTTTCCCTATTGTGTGCCCCAAATGTAGGTATACCTCCAAGTGCAAGAGTATGGAAGTGCTCTGCATACAACCATCCTTAGCATCAATGGGATAAAATTGACAAATAAAAGAGTGGCAGCATGAAAATAAACATAAATAACAATCTGGTTGAGTATTAAATGGATGCATTGAGGACCTAAGCAACTACCACTATAGCCAAAAAATCTTTGAAATCAAAATCCAACTCGAGAACATGAATTTACAACATTGAAGTGACATAACACTTAAAAGGAAGCCAAACATATCTACACACTTTTCCTTTTGTCATATTGGTTTACCATGATAAAGGTTTTTCTTATTGTCTTAATAATCTAGGTTCAATTTGTCATAGAACCTCCTTAGCTAGGGTATAGGAATCTCATACCCCTACCCACTAGCCAAAAGTGACACCTTTAGACCTGCTCGTGACTTTTATGACAACTTCCTATGACCTTATATGCCCATAAATAGACATTTGGTGATGATGATAAAACAGATATAAAAACATGGTATCCCAAGTATAAACTTGTAATAATGTGGGGAGAGAAATAAAATCTTAACTAGAGTAAGTTCTTAATCATGTGAAGCACTTGAAAAACAATTGATATATTTAATGAGATTTCTAATATTATAGCAAGAACAAGAGTACAACTCTACCTATGTGAATAGACAAGAATATTGAAGAAATGTGCAGCAAATTTGTGAAGGCAAATGTTTCCAAACTCACGTCACTCAAAGACCTAGCTCCAAAGCTACATTCACATCTTCTCCATTGGGATTGACTATTTGAATCTCACACTCATAGACCTCCAAAGCACACATTCACATCTTCTCCATCGAGATCGATTAACATAGTTGAATCTCACACTCTTCGATATATGAACAATAATCTCGATCCAATGGAATATTTTGGCATTGACATGATTATGGGTGGAATTATGCTTTATTCTTGAATTAGAACTTGTTGAGTCCAAGTTCCCCATTTATATTTAATGTCTATAGCCTTTGGGATAGGCTTGGATATTTATTTAAGGATGCAAACTCTAGTCTATCAGTGAAGCTATTCAAATGGTAGTAGATCATGTCTGATAAAAATACCAACTGATTTTCCATAATTTCAACAATTTTTGGATCTATGTACTCCAATGGCAATGAGGGAAAGACAAGCCATAATAGGAAATAGTGACGAAGATTTTCAACTAGTTTGGAATTTGACCTCTAGTGCATGGTAAACAAATTGATTCCATTACAGAACCATCATTTGAACTTAAGTACTCTATCCCTTAACAAATTTGATTCAAATATTGTAATAAAAAATTTTGATACAAAGTCAACAAGGAAGATTTCTTTTAAACCAAACAAGTTTTCTTTAGCCCAACTAGTTATAATCTTGAGAGACAGAGAGGTATTTACAAACTTACCCATTAAAGTTGTTTGATGAAGAAGTGCAATATTTGAGCCAATAAAGTGTTCTAGTAGAATGGTTGAGGTTGTCTTCTCTTTCAATGTAGCTTGCATAATATCATGTCCTTTTTTTTCCTGCACATTTTTTTCCTGTAGACAAATTTGGGCTTACTCAGCTTGAAGGGAGTTCTAGTGACATTGTTGCAGAAATGGCTATTGTCAGCCTTTGGAAGACTCTACTTGCACTTCCTTTTGACATCTGATACAGGATAGCTCGGCTTGAGGAGAGGACCTGTGTTATCTATAGGGAAGATCAAGAGGATTTGATTGATCAAACATTATAAATTCACCCTAACGAGGCTTAAATGCCCCTGATCCATCAACTTCTTCAACATTACCCCCCCTCTGCAAGCACTAGAAACTCCCCCACTAGAATCAAAATCCCTCCCCTATCTCCAACTTTAGTTCTCCCAAATGTAGACCTCCAATGTATGCAGACCTCCAAATTAGCTCCTACCTAAAATGGCCAAATTATTAAATAAATCTTGTGTGCACCTTTTTCTTTTTCTTTTTTGTTTATGAGTCCAATTTGGTCAAAAATTCAACCAAATTGGGCATTTTGGTCAAACTTTTAACCAAATTGGGCTCATAAACAAAAAATAATAATTGAACAAGCCAAAAAAAAGGCCTTGGTCAAAATTAAAGGTCAAAAATTGACCTCAAATGTACTAGTGCATCCAACCAACACTCTTTAGATGCCTTACTGGGTCACCCACACCAAATGACTACCCATTATCACAACATATCAAAAATGGGGAGAGAGAATTCCTCCCAGGGCATTGGGGCCATTCCAATTCTCATCCATGAAAAATCCATATAAATCTCTACTAATTTCAAGAAATTGCTCCAAATTAGGCCCAATAGGGCTACAAGAAATTAGTCTCCAAACACATCTTTTGGGACACAACTTAGAAAATGATTTAACAAGGGGGTAAAAAACTACATATCCTAATACCCTTTGGGGAGACATTTGAGACTCACCTGGTCTCATTTTCCCAACCTTCATGTGTACTGGGTTGCTATTTTTAAACCTAAATTTAAGGGTTTCCCAATATGATGACATAATTCATCAGGGTTTGTTCAAATCCCCATCATATCGTGTCACCAAGACTTCTCCTTTGGAATGGTTATTCTCCACCCTCATGTCCCTCTCTCCCTCCACTTGGATTGAAGCAACTAATACACTCAATCCTATTAAATATTGTTTCAGTCACTGTGATCCCTAACCATGCTCACTTGGCTTGCCTAGGGCATCACTGTAAAAAGGTCAAACATACTTTTAAAGGCCAATATCTTGTATAACTATGGTACAAGTATTTATCTCACACAATCCAAGAGACAATAAAAATTCCATGGTGGAAAGGTGAGTTATGACCCCATCTTAAAAAACTGCCTAGTTCAAACCAATAACAATGACGAAAATAAAAGATTTTCCAAAAGAAAAGAAATAAAACTAAAAGTACCATCTAATCACACACAAAACCTAGTAATTTCATATACCAACTCCCATAGAAGTCATAGTATAGATTTCAATCCATTAAATATCCAAATGAAGCAAAAGAGCTCTGACTATGGTAAAACAACTCAGCAAAATGCTTGTTCATTAACCAAGTTTTCTTCACAATGCCATCCAACCCTTTTCATAGGTAGAGGGAGGTCTTATATAGTCTAATTCACATTATTTGACTACTTTGAGGTGGTTATTCAACCCTCTTCTCGAATTTCACTTTTTGCAATAAAAGTTGTCATGTTACTTGATAACTTTTTGCCTACTTAGACTAGGCTTGGTCAAAGCTTTATGAAACTTTACTAAATTCTTTAATATGTCACTTAGGACATGAAACTACCATTCCACCCTTTCCTTTCCAATCTAGCCCTCCAAATGCACAAATGCCACTTTTAACAAGGATGACAACAATTGCATCACACTTAGCAACATTGGACAACTAAGTAACATTACATGCCCCTTAGGACCTAATTAGACCTCCTAATGGAAAATTCATACTCTAGGACTCACTAGCCCCTTTATTACACTAGTGGCTTGGCTAAGGCCACTACAAGCCAAAACTCAACTAGGAACCATAGGTTACTAAGTAGCCTTACCTAGGTGCTCTGACACCATGATCCCCACAAGAGTAAATCATTTCACTCTTGTAGAAAAGATGTCATTAGAAATTCCCAATTTCTTGAAATCTATAGCTGCAACTCATGTTGCCTCTAACTCTAGTTTATTTTACCACTTGATGAGGTGTTTCATGTACACCTTATGTCTTGTATTCTTCTTGACTCTTGAATCTAGTAGTTCTTTGCCTCTAGTTCCAACTTAGGATGTAAAACATCAAATGTTGCATCCTTTCCAACCTCATGTTTATTCATATCTACCTCTATCAGAGATCCCTTAAATTTGGTTAGGTCTACCACATTGAAGATAGGTGAGATTCTCAAATCACTTGGTAGATCCACCTTATATGCATTAGCTCCATATTTAGCTATGATCTTCCAATATCCCACTTTCTTCATTTGTAGCTTTGTGGGTGCTCCATTTTGCAACCTAGACTTATTCAAGTGTACCATGACATAGTCACCTACTACAAACTGAACATCCTTCCTTTTCTCATCCACTTTAGCCTTTAATATTTGTGTAGTCTCTTGTATAGTCTTCTTCATCTATTCTTGAATCTCCCTCATGGTTTGAATGAATTCTTCTACCTCACCACTCCTATGCTTCATAGCTCTAAGGTATCTAAGTTCACACACACCCCTTGGATGCATCCCATAAACAATCTCAAATGAGCTTCTACCTATTGTTCTATTCACACTATTATTATATGCATACTCTACTTGAGGAATAATCACATCCCATGTGTGACCATTTTCCTTATTTAGGCACCTTAACAAGTTACTAAACACCCTATTAACCACCTCAATTTTTCCATCAGTTTAAGGATGGTAGGTTGATCCAAAAGATAGGTTACTTCCCAACCTGCTCCATAAGGTTTTCAAAAAATGACTCATAAAATTGGCATCCTTATCTAACATAATGCTTAGGGGTAGACATGGATCCTCACAAACTATTTAAATAATATATGTGCTATATGGCTAGCATCATGGGTAGTTTTACAAGGTATAAAATGACCCATTTTACTAAAATTTTCCACTACAACATAGATGCTATCACAACCTTGTTTTGTTCTAGGTAACCTTACAATGAAGTCCTTGCGAACACACTCCCTTGACCTATTAGGGACTAGTAAAGGTTGGTACAAACCTGCATTACTAGATCCTCCTTTTACCTTCATGCACACTACACACTATTCTGCATATCTTGTCATATCCCTTAACAATTTTGGCCAATAGTAGAACCTTTGAACTATTTCTAGGGTCTTTTTGATGCCAAAATAACCACTTATTATGTTTCTCTTGGATAAGTTTCTCCCTCATGGAACCCTTAGGAACACATAACTAGTTTCCTTTGAATAATAACCCACTTTGCAAGGTATAATTAACAAAAGCACTATAAAAATGATTTTGAAATTCAAAGCATACCTTATAGGCTTTAGAAAAAATTTCATCATTCTTGTAGAGGCTCTTTAAAATCTCTATGATAATGCTATGTAGTTGAACTTCTTAAAATGTACCAAATGGATATAAAATTTACATATTCAAAGTGTACCAAATAGATATAAAATCTATATTTCTAAGTCCAATAAAAAATAATATGGTATTCAAGTTACACAAAGCTTTATATGGTTTGAAGAAAGCCCCTAGAGCATGATATGAAAGGTTACACAATTATTTGGTAAAAATTAGTTTTGCAAGAACTAATGGCAATAGCAATATGTATCTATAAAGTGAATCTGAAAACAAGATATTACTAGCTGAAATTTTTGTGGATGTTTTCATATTTGGAGGAAATGATTCATTAAGAAAGAAATTTATTGATCAAATGAAAAAGGATTTTGATATTTAAATGTTTGGAGAGATTAAATTCTTTGTTGGATTGCAAGTGTACAAGATGAATAGGTATTTTCATTATTCAATCTAAGTATATTAAAGAAATTTTGAAGAATTTGGTATAGAAGACTTAAGAGCAGTTGGAACACCTTTGGTGACTAGACATAAATTATCAAAGAATGATGATTCTATTGAGGTGAATCAATCATTATATAGGTCAATGGTTGGAAAAATACAACATGGTGTACATACCTAACCTAACATTGCTTTAGCAATTGGTATTATTTCTATATTCTTTATTAATCCTAGAGAAAACCATATGATGGCAGTAAAAAGGATACTGAGATACTTGAAAGGAACGGAAGACTATAGTTTATAGTATAAGAAAATTGACAAATTTGAATTAAAGGTTTACATAGATGTTGATTTCGTGGGAAATGTTGATGACAAAAAAAGGCACAAGTGGAGGAGCTTTCTTTTTTAGAAGAAGATTAATTTCATTGACAAGTAAGAAGAAGAACTATATTTCATAATCTACAATAGAGGTTGAATATGTTAGTGCCAAATTGTTCAAATATTGTATGGATGAAGAAATATTTAGAAGGTATGAAGGAAGAGATCATTGGACCTATTATGATATATTGTGATGACACAAGTACTATAAACATATCAAAGAACCCTATGATATATACAAATAGTAAGCATATTGAGATCAAGTATCATTACTTGAGAGAGCTAGTATAAGACAAAGAAGTAAGATTGGAATATGTGAACATAAAGGAATAGTTAGGTAACATATTCACTAAGGCACTACCTAAGGATTATTTTGAGTATCTAAGAGGTAAGTTAGGTGTTAGTCCCCTATGTAAAGAAAACTAAGCAAAGATGTTGCATTGTATTAATTTTTATGAGCATAATATCTTACATATTAATGTAGGAGGTCATAGTTTAGGAGCTGCCTAATGGTGTAAAAAGAAAGATACTGAACTATGAGTAGATACAACTACAAAGAGTTGATGTTGAAGTGAAATTTCTATATCAGTCAGAGTAGTGACATGAAAATTTTTGTGAATGGTTGATGTCTTTGGCATTGTGTCAAAGAGGGATAAGATTATCAAGTTACTATACAAAGATAGATATATGGAGGGAGATGTATGGCAATTACCATTCATATATTGAGGGAGAGAAGGGTCAAATTACTAGGAGAGTGATTGTTGTCAAGAGGGATACATAGGTTGTTAAACTTGTGAGGTTTTATACTGAACTAACAGAGGGAGAATCCTAATCTTACATGAATGAGAATCAAAATGAAACTAAGAAAGAGAGAACACAAACACAAATGGATATGACTATACACAATATTAAATATTTTTTAATGCATGGTAACTAGTAAGATGTGTGAGGCATTTCCATAAATGCCAACAAGGGAGATTGTTGGAAACTATAGTTGGAATAATTGTTATGCTACCATTGATGTCAAACCTATTAGTAATACAGAGTGTCAAACCTATTGCAGAGATATGTAACTAACAATGTAGAGTGTCTTATCATTTTATTGGTGAAGAGGATTTGAAAATAAGAGATGTGGTGTTGTTGAGTGTTGAGAAGTTAAGTACCATGGAAATGTCAATCTCAGATTAGTTTTGACTAGTGAGTGTCTGCACACTTAAGTCATTTATTTAGTTTGTGCCAAACAAGTAATACATGTTGAGCACAACATGTATATGATAGAGCATGTCGAGTCCATAATGATTGTCAAGTCACTCAAGTGCCAAGCAGACAGTGTATGTCAAGTGATACAAGAGCCGAGCAAGTAAATGTTGACTCACAATATAAAAGACAGTATATGCCGAGCATCAGAGACTTACGATGTCAAGTGGGATAGTTTTGACATCATTGTTTGTAATGGCACAAGCAACTATCCAAACCATTTTTTGAGCCAACTTAAAGGTTGAATTACAATATTTTGGAGATAAGGATGCATCTCAAATTAGAATCCCCATGAATTGCATGCAAACAATCAGGTAAAGGGAAGGTTTAAGTGGCAAAATGGATGAATCACAACTATTGATTCATACCTAACCCTAAGTCACCTAAGTCTTCTTAAGAAGGAAAAACCCTTAAATTTCTAATGTGCATCGAAAGAGTGAAGAGAGAAGTTTGCATATGCAAATAGAGCATTCATGATAGCTAAGGAATTATAGTCTAAGATTGCATTACAGAATCAGTTAAAGGAGAAAAGAGAAAGATAAGAGCATACAACAATAAGACATTTGATCAAGAAGGATTGAGAATACATCAATTTAGAGGTGATCTATCATTAAGAAACAAAGTGCTAACCGCAAGATCAATATTGAATCATTCTAGTAGGTGAATCAGTTAAATCTCTTAATAGAGTAGTCCTAACAAGTTGTATTGAAATCTTTTAATAGGGTGCTCACTTAATTGTGAGTTAAAATCCTTTAACAGGTCACACTTCTAATAGGGTTTTGAAATCCTTTAACAGGGTGAGACCTAACAATTTTTGTAAGCCTTTAACAAGGAAGACCTTTCATGGGGTAGATCATGTCTCATGATCAAAACATTATAACATTCATTGGATACACTTTATTACTACAGTAGTGAAGATTTGTGGGTGTCATCCCCACCCCAGTTTTACCTTCTCATTGGAGGGTTTCTAGGTAATCATATCTAGTGTCATATGTGTGTGAATTCTTATATGTTTACATGATTTAGATGTACATTCTTTATAGGGTATTTTATTTTACTTATTGAATGTATGAGATGGATGTGTGGTGAGTGTTTTTTTGTGTCAAAGTTCAAACTACTAATCCACCCCCCCCAGAAGTTTACCTTTCCTATTGTAATTCCAACAATTGGTTTCAAAGCCTTGTTCTCTAAAAAAGAAGCTTTTTAGCTTTGAGGAAAGATCTTGGAAATGGAAGTCTACAAGTCGGGAAAGATTATTAAGAATTAGGGAATTGAAATATAACTCATTCTACATCAATAGAATGAAGCAAGAGAAGAATTAAAGAAATCTTTGAAGAGAAGGAATCAAATTTCCATTGAGGAGAATGACACACAATACAAAGAGATGGACACTAGTAAGCTATTTGCTAATGGAGACTCTAATGAATTTGATGTAGTAGTAGTTGCAGATCTAATGGAAAAGAATAGAGCCCAAGCTGAGGAAATCAGAAATCTCAAGTTAGAACAAGAATCACAAGTCATACTACAATGTGAGGTGACTGAACAAAAGAAGAAACCTATGGAAGAAAAAGCCATGACTGAAGAAGACAGAAGAATTTTGAGTAACAAACTAGAAGAGAAATCAATAGAACTAACCAATATTTCCAACATGTAATTGGATACTTTGAGTCAAATGATGAATGCCAACTAAAAATTGAATGTCAAGGACATTGAGATAACAACATTGAAGTTGCAAAATGAACAATTTCAAAGTGACCTAAAAATGTAAAAGTAATTTGCTAAAAGTTTCAATAAACCAAGTGAAGCCATCAAATAATTTTAGTAATTATTGAAATCCCATAGACCTAACAATGATACATCTGGACTAGGATACACAAGTACTGAAGAAGGAGAGTCATCCAAAAGTGCTAAAGAAAGGAGGAACAAAAGTAAGAATTCAAAAACTACTTTCCATAATATTGGTAAGAAAGGACATACTGCTAATGTGTGCAGGAGAAAGACTACAAATCATAATGTCAATCATAGTAGCATGCTTCACTTCCACAAGTGCAACAAACAAGGTCATCAGGAACATGAATGCAGAACTATGACTATGCACACACAAAGATTTGAAGGATATTGCTATAACTATTAGAAGTATGGACATAGAGCTTTTAAGTGTAGATCCAAATCCATGTGGTCATCAAACAGGCAAACAAAGGTAAGAAACAGTGAAAACTCTTATAACTGGGATTATAATACAAGGTATAGTTGTCATTATTGTCAAGAATATAGACATGTTTCTGAGAATTGTATTAGAACACACTTTAGAAGTGAATACAAAAGGTGGTTGAGTCAAACCACATGTTTTAGTTGTTTGAAGGCTAGTCACATTAATAGATATTGTCAAATAAAGTCAAAGGCATCAATTTGCGAGTTTGATAAAGGAAAAGACAAGGTAGATGTTGAAAATGTCAAAAATGAAATGAACAAGACATGGAAGAAAAAAGAAGATTGCAGGACATCAAGTGGAAAAGAGATCACTTCACCCAATGGGTCAAGTGATCACACCTCATCAAACTAAGCAATCAATAGGTATGTGGGACAAATATTCAAAAGTTATATTATTCATTAGTTCCAAAGGATTTAGCATTGAAAATATTACATTAGCATGAACAAAGATATAAGGTGTTATTAGGAATCCAAGAAAAATCTTAAGTTTTTCATGTTACCGTCAAGTATGAAAAGTCCTATAAGTGCCAAGTGAAATGCTAGAGGATGTCAAGCTAACAGGCTGGCTAGTTGATGTCAAGCTCGTAATGGTTGTCGAAGGAATGAAAATGGTAATGGATGCCGAGTGAGCCCAAAATTTGGTTGATGTCAAGATTACAGCTATGTAAGCACTCAGCATTAATTACTATACTCCAAAGAGGTATCTGATCAATTTCAACTCATTTTACATCATTTCAAAATAAAGAAAGAGCAAGGAGAGCTAGAGGCGATTAGGAAATTCATCAAAAGCGATTGTAGAAGATTTGAGCCGCAATTCAATAATATTTCGACATATCTTGCAAGGTATTTATCAAGCATTGAGTTATGTTGTTTCTATTTTCATAAAACCTAGTTTTGCATAATGGAATCTAGTTCTTTGAGGGCTAAATAAATAGAGGTTAAGGAGGTTTTGAATGTTCAACTGGTTAGTAATGAAGTCAAGCAACCGATATTCAAAGCCATTCTAGACATTGTTTCCAAACAAGACCCCTCTGGTGCATTTTCAATGATACCACCAAAAGTTTTAATAGTTCAGGATGTTAGGAAGTGTTACAACTATAAAATTGGTAGTATTGGAGATATGGAGATCAGGCAAGCATATGATAAACTCTGTGAGAATAGTGTCTTGAGGGAAGAATTTAAAATTGTAGAAAAGAAAGGGTTAACTCGTGCCCTAGATTTCTCGAATGTTTTTAAAACTAGATGGATTAGGATTGTGTTGAGTAGAATTCATGATATTTCACTATGGTTAGACAATGGGCCAATTAGAATAACCAAGAGAATAATCCATAGGGTAATAGGGTATCCAACCCTAGATCGGCCTAAGAATTTGAGGAGTGATTTAAAAAAGGTTATTGAGAAAAATACAGGAGGTATGTGGAATAAGAGAGGAATGAATATTGACACCATCACATATTCTCTAATAGATTTTGTAGTAAGGGTAAATGTACATAAGTTTTACTAATCTAGCAAATTAAATAGTGTGCCCTATAGTGCAATGGATGTGGGTTATAAGATTGTGAAGAAGGATCACACATATGATCTTGCAAAGCTACAATTACAAAAATTGATTGAAAACCTAGGAGAAATAAAGAAGACAAAGAGTGCTCAGTGTAAATTTGGTTCTATCTTGATATGTATATTCTTTTATGTTCAAAACACATTTCCTACATTTTGCACTGTGGCATGGAAAACAAACAAGTCAGTGGCAATATAGATTGGTGAGTTCATTAAACAGTTAGGTGAGATTTTTGAGTTAGTAATGACTAGCTACTTTGAGGACTTTAAGTAGTCTATGAAGAAAAGATAGAGAATTCTAGTATCATTAGTGGAAAAACATTATGATGATGTGTGTTTCCTAGTGGATGCTAACTGTACATTTTTTCAAGCAGCAACTCCAAGTGTAAGATGGCTGAGACCATTAGGATATGAAATTAATGTAGATGAGGCCTCTAGAGGTATTATAGCTTTACTTGTAGAAGAAATAGATAAATATGCTACTACATTTGGAAACTATGAGATGGAAAAATCTAAGATTACCATGCAACTTGAGACTACTTCTATTATAAAGAAGAAGGAGAAGTTGGTGGAGAAATTAAAATCTAAATTTGGTGAAGGTTTCAAGTAGGAAGAGGATGAAGAGGAAGAGGAAGAAGAGGAAGAAGACATCGAGACCCAAGCACCACTTGCACTAACACAAGGAATGGGAGAAGATTAGGAAGAGAAAGAGATAGAAATTGTTGAAGGTGTCAAGGGAGAAGAAGCCAAGGAAGCACCTACTTCTACTAATCAAAAGAAGAGAAAGGATAAGGCTCAAATAGTGACAAGGTCCAAGAAGACTACTAAACCAAGCTAGCCCAAACTAACTGCACCTAATACAAAAGCTAGTGCATGTGTCACTACTTAAAAGGCAAAGGAGAAAGCCAAACTAGTAGAGCAAGAAGGGGGTGCTCAAAAAGAGCCAAGGAAATACATTGCACAAGTTGAAACTGATGAGAAAATAATAGAATCGGATGACAATAGCCAATTTTAAGTGGTGATTCACAATCCATTATTAGATCTAGAGAATCTATGTGAAAATGTTAAGAATAGTGCAAATTTATGAGGGTTTTCTCATGTTGATTTTGATAATCTTGGTAAAGTTGAAAAGAATCAAGTGGAGGATGTTATTTATGCCATGATGGAAAATTTTAAGAAAGCCCCACTAGAGATTTCTAACTCAATGCCCAAAATTTTATATGAAAGAATTGAGAAAAAATGGCATTATTGTTTAGTTTTTGGAAAGACACATTAGGGAAACATCACTTGCACAAGTTATGCATGAAATTAGTAAGGCAAAAATTGCTAAAGCTATGAAGAAATATGCAGTTAGATTTTTTCCCAAATATAGAGCCTTTAACATATTACAAAATAATATTGAAGATGTTATGAAGAAGTCCACACAGATGTGGAAAGTCACATATGGACTAGCAATAGTAAAGGTAGGAGAACAGAAACCCATTGAGGTAAAAGATGAAGAAGATGATAATAATAAAGACACACTTGAGGGGGGTATAGAAATGAATATCGATGACAAGGAAATAGTTGAGGTAGACCAGCAACAAGAATAAAGTGTACAAGATACACAATTGTCTAATGTTAGCCCTCAACATATAAAAAGTATAAATACTGAAATAGTAATAGTAAAGGATGTTTCTGATCTCACTACTAAAAAAATCAATCCCCTTATAGAGGAAGATCTAAAAAATATACTTGATCAATCTATACTGAAGGCAAAATTGTGCGATAAACTTGTATTGGTGAGTGTAGATGAGATTAAAAAATCAATGATTGACACTACAAGGGAAGAGGTGAAAACACAAGAACCACCTACTATCATCCCTCAAGTCACTAATGTAAAACCTTCAAATAAAATACTAGAAGCCACATCAGAAAAAGATTGATACAGTTAGAAAGGACACAATGGAAACTGAAGGCACCATTTAAGCATAGAGTGAAAAGGTCAGATAAATCTATCTACACCTCTTGCACAAGTATAAGATGCATCACAAGGCTTTGTGGACGATAAGGACAAGCTTGAAGAGATTGAGTTGACACAAAAGGTGAAAGAGAAAGTAACAATTCAAGCCCTAGTAACTTTACTAGAATCTAGCACTCCTTCCAGTCACACTCTTTAGAAGTCGAGCATAGATGTAACACCATTGCAGTTCTCAGTGCTGAGTCTAAGTTCACCAAAGGCAGAAGAGGTAATAAAATATGGAGATGTAAGCCTTGATGAAGAGAATTTTTTACCAAAGTATTATTATGACACAATGAAAACAGAGTAGATGGGTATATTGCAAGAAGCCCTAGCTCGAAAGAGTCATCAAGAACTACTTAGAAGGGAGCCTGGGTAGAAACAAGCATTATCGGACATCAAAGACATCTTTCTAGATGCATTCAATATACCTATTCCAAATGAAACCAAGCCACTCATTGAAAAAATGACAATTATAGTGGAAAAGGTTAGTGATGCATACCTTGATACAAATACTAAATTATTAGAATGGTTTGAAAAGAAATTTCAAAACAAAGTGAATGAGAAAATATTAGGCAAAATAGCACTCACACAAGTTGCATTGGAAACTAAGGTAGAAAGTGTGAAGAAGGTACTTGAGAATATTTTCTCACTATACACTAAATTGTGCAATCCAAACTCTTCACACAAGAGACAAGAAGTCACATTTTGAGTTTGGAAAGTCAAATTAATTCACTAGGTGCAAAACTGCCTATGACATCAGCTCAAAGTGAGAAGCACTTTAGAACATTATTGCAAACCCAGAGTCAGTTAGCAACACTATCTACAAATGAAGCCAATATAAGGGCCAAATTGATTAGCATGAAAAAAACATTGACCCCACATGTGGAGATTTTGCACAAGGAATTAGTGTATGCTTAAAATCTTATGAAGAAAGACCACAATCTTTCAACATTAGATAGCCTAGTCCATCTTGTTGTTGAGCTAGCTATCCAAATTAAGTCTTTGGATGTAGCATGTGAAATTGGAATGAAGTTCTCAAGATTATATAGAGGTCCATAATCTTTTCTGGACAACCACACTATCATTGTATAGCCCATTGACATCAGTGTCAAAAAAGGGGGAGAGTAAGAAAAGGGGTATATTATTTGTTTTGAGGTATATTATTTGTTTTAAATTTTTGAATTTTTGTATAGTAGATGAATAAGAGATATGTTATGCTCATAAGAATAAGGATATCAATGCATGACCAATTTTTTTTGACACTCATGTCAAAGGGGGAGATTGTTGATCTCATATTGGTTTTGACTAGTGAATGTCTACACACTTAAGTCATTTACTTAGTTCAAGTCGAACAAGTAATACATGTTGAGAAACACATGTGTATGATAGAGCATGTCGAGTCCGCAATGAGTGTTGAGTCACTAAAGTGCCAAGCAAACAATGTATGTCGAGTGATACAAGAGTTGAGCAAGTAGTGCATGTCGATTTATTTAGATGTTGAGTCACAGTATAGAAGACAGTATATGCCAAGCATCAAAGACTTCAAATGCCAAGTGAGACAATTTTGACATAGTTATTTGTAATGGTATAAAAAACTATGTAAACCATTTTTTTGAGCCAACTTAAAGGTTTAATTATGATATTTTGGAGATAAGGATGAATCTCAAGTTGGAATCCCTATGAATTGCATGTAGCCAATTAGGTAAAGGGAAGGTTTAAGAAAAAAAATTGGATGAATCATAATCATTGATTCATACCTAACCCTAAGTCACCTAAGTCTTCTTAAGAAGGACAAACCATAAACTTTCTAATGTGCATGGAAGGGGCAAAGAGAGAAGTTTACATGTGTAGATAGAGCATTCATGGTAGCTAAGGAATTATAATCTAAGATTGCATTGCAAAATTAGTAAAAGAAGAATAGAGGAAGAGAAGAGCATATAGTAGTGAGACATCTGATCAAGAAGGATCAAGAATACATCAATTTAGAGGTGAGCTATCATCAAGCAACAAAGTGCTAACTATAGGATCAATGTTGAATCATTCTAGCAAGTGAATCAATTAAATCTCTTAATAGAGTAGTCCTAATAGGCTATATTGAAATCCTTTAATAAGGTGCTTACTTAGTTATGAGTTAAAGTCCTTTAACAAGGCACACTTCTAATAGGGTGTTGAAATCCTTTAATAGGGTTAGACCTAATAGTCTTTGTAAGCCTTTAACAGCGTAGACCTTTCATAGGGTAGATCATGTCTTATGATCTAAACATTGTAACCTTCATTGGATACACTTTATTAATGCAGTAGTGAAAATTTGTGGGTGTCATCCCCACCCCAATTTACTTTCTCATTGGAGGGTTTCTGGATAATCATATTTGGTGTCATATGTGTGTGAATTCTTATATGTTTACATGATTTAGATGTACATGCTTTACATGGTATTTTAGTTTACTTAAAGAATGTATAGATGGATGTGTGGTGAATTTTTTTAGGGGTCAAAGTTAAAACTATTGATTCCCCCCGCCCCCCCCTCAGAAGTTTACCTTTCCTATTGTAATTCCAACTTGAAATACAATGGGCACTTGATAAGTTATTCCTTGATAAGATAATATGTTATTCAGTCAATATATGAAATGAAGAAGATAGTTGGATGAAGCTTAGAGCTGGAACAAGTCAAAAGGATAATCTTGATTGAATATTAGCATTGGTTGATCAATGAAGGAGTTGAAGAAGAAGATTAAGGAACTTAAGTAGAAGTCAAACAAAATAGTTCAAACTAGGTGTTAGCTTTTCTTAAGAAAATATATGAATAAGTGCTAGTAGTGATCAAGCATAATAATGGCCAAGAGAGCCTATTGATGTCGAGTGAGACAATATAGTGTATACTAACCTACATAGTGATAATCAAGTAGAAGAACACAATGATTTCCAACTGATAGCAAAAGTTACAGTTTGTGAAAGAATTGATTTTGAGGTTGATATAGTTATAATTTTGAATTAATCAAAATATGTGGAAGATAAGGATAGATGAGATGGCATATTTAATGCATGAGGAGAGTTTTTTAAGAAATCAAAGGAAAGGATTTGATTAGAAATTTCTAAAGGAGAAGGAGAATAAGATAATGGAAGGATTCAATGAGTTTGACCCTACCCCAAGATCAATGGTGATGTTTAAGTAGATAACACAAGATTTGATCACCTAGAAACCCTCCAAAATGAGAAGGTAAAACTGGGGTGGGGATAACACCCACAACTTATCACTGCAACAATATGTAACTGGTTAAGGTTACAAATTTTGACCATCATCAATGGTCTGCCCTTTGAAAGGCATACCCTATTAAAGGCTCTTACACACTGTTAAATGTGACCTATCTAAGGGATTTACAAAAACTCACTTGGAATATCAACTTGTTAAAGGATTTACAATATGGTTGTTAAACCAACCTATCTTCATAGGATTTTCATTCTCCTAATATAATGGCTACAAAGCATAGTTGAATGTATTGACTTGATAACTTACAATCCTTAATTGCTTATTTCAGATCCTTGTTCTCTCCAATCTAATCGGACCCTTCTTGATCTAATATAACTCTGTTCATAGTGTTGATACTCTTGTTCTAACCAATTGATTATGTAATGTTATCCTTCTTCTAAGTCTTTACACCCCTTTAAACTTCACTAGCATTCTCTCCTTGCATTCCCATACCATACTGAATTATGAAATTTTGACCTCCTTAAAAAAGTTTCAAGACTTAGGGTTAGGTATGAATTTACGATTGAGATTCATTCATCTTTCCAACTCAAATATTTCCATTTTTCTAATTGGTTGCATGTTCTTTCCATTTTTCTAATTGGTTGCATGATGATTGCATAGGGAATGTAATAGATGTGATCTTATCTTTTAGATCCTTTGAGATTTTGAGTTGGCTCAAAAATGGTTTACATTTAAGTTTGTGAGGGCATAGACTCTTATGTTGATTCTATGTTACTCAGCACTTACTGATTGTTGATGCTCGGCAGACATAGGAATTCTATCTTGATGGGCACCTATAGGAATTCAGTCTTACTTGGCACCTATACTTTACTTGACACATGTACTATCTTGGCATCGATTGTCAATTGATACTTGAAACTTGCTCAACAACTATTTAATTTCTAGCTCAGCACATACTATAGCTTGGCATCTATATTATACTTGGCATCAACTTAGAAATTTCTTAAGTGTGTTGACACTCAATTGTCAAAACCAATCTAAGACCAACAATCTCCCCCTTTGACATGAGTGTCAAAAACACTTAACTAATCATTATGAATCTAATCTCTATGAGTATAATATACATCTTGTTTGGCATATGTACAAAACTTCAAAACTATTCAAAATTTTGTGAAGATACCCTAAAATTTGTATCTACCCCTGAGACTGATGTGCCTTTTCTATATCCACAACTTGTCATGCTAGATTTGTCTCATGTTGATTATGCTTTGCCTTTTCTATCCTATTCTATCTGCTAGATTTGTCTCGTGTTGATTATAGGTTCTCAAAATTTATCTTCTTATCTCCCCCTAAATATTATCTCCCCCTTTTTTATACTTATGTCAAAGGGTGCTAAACATTAATTGAATAATTTTCCAGAAAGGATTTATTTACATCCATAACAGTCTTTAGAGCAACATCCCAATTGTCTAGTGCAATTTCCAGTGATTTGAGCTGGATGGTTATCTCTGCTACAAGGTGAATTAGGCCTTCTAGTGTAGAAAGATTGGGGTATTTCTTTAAAAAATTCTCACCATAGGTTAGTTCCTTCTACAAAACTTCCATGTGTGGGGTGATAGCAGATTGAATTTGTATTATCTTGGCCTTGGTGTTTGCCTCATTTGTTGTAAGTACAGCTAGTTCCTTCTAAGTGTGAAGCATAGTTTGAAAATTCTTCTCACTTTGAGTTGTATCCTTGGGTTGCTGCATGCTTAGTACTTTCAGATTCCTCTCCAAGCTCATTATCCTTTGGCTAGTCTCTTGTGTGAAAATTGATGGATCACACATTTTGGACTACAATGAGAATATGTTCTCGAGCATTATTTTTACCTTCTATATCTTTTTGGCCAGCTCTACTTGAGATAGTGCTATCTAACTTGATATTTGCTCATTCACCTTCATTTGGAACTTCCTTTTAGACCATTCTAATAATTTTGCATTAGTGTCTAGGTCTTCATTCTATACCTAGTCCACTACACTGGATAATTGTTCCATGATTGGCTTTGTTTCATCAAGTACTTGCAAGCTGAATGCATCTAAAAAGATGTCTTTGATCTCTATCAATGCTTGCCTCTACTTGTACTCATTTCTGAGTATCCCTTGTTTCTTCTTCTTCTCTAGTGCCTCTTGCACTTCATTTATCTAATCTATATTCATGGTTGCATAGTCATACTTAAGAATGACTATCTCTTCATCTAGAGTAGGATCTCCATAGTGAAGTACCCTTGCAACTTTTTTAGAGCTCGAGCCTAGTGTAGATATTTGCAATGGCATGGCATCAGTGCTTGGCTTTTGAGGCATTGTAGGAGTCCCTATTATAGGAAAATTGAACAATGTTTGTTTTGCCTCTTGTTCTTTCTCCTTAGGGGTCTCCTCTTATGTTCTACCTTGATCAATTATTGTGATCTAAGGTGGTGTACCTTGTCCTTATGTAGTAGGAATAGAGGTATCCTTCTATCCTATTTGATCTTTTACTTGCTCCTTGGCAATTTTTGTGACTATAATTGTGGAGTCAACCCTAGTTGGTGTGTCTTGTGTAGCTTGCTCTTGGGGTCGTCCACTTGTAGCTATTTGGATATGTGAAGGTGATTCTTGTGGATTCACCTTCTCCTTTGTGATGTCAGCTACAACTTTTTGTAGCTCTTCCACACTCACCAAGATTGGGTTTGTACACAATTGTGCTTGTAGTGTGGTCTGGTGAAGAATATCTTTAAGATCCTCTGCAGTCAATGGGTTGATGTTCTAACTAGAGGTGTTAGGAACATCCTTTACAATTACTATAGTTGCAAGTGTGGGTGTTACATGTGGAGGACTTGGTGGTGGCATTTGTGTGTCTTGCAAACTTTATTCCTATTGTTGTTGTTCAGCAGTTGCCTTTTCACTCTCTTGTGTGTCTTTCTCCACTATAACATCTTCCTTATCCTTTTCTCCTTCTTTTTCCTTATCATTTTCCTCTTCCTCATCATTGTTTCTTCCTTCAAAAGGATCTACTTCTCCTTCTTTCACTGTTATCAACCCATATATCCATTTCCACATTTGTGTGGACTATTTCACAACATCTTCAATTTTATTCTACAATATATTGAAGGCTCTATATTTTGGTGCAAATTTTCTCCCATGCTTCTTATTTTCCTTACTTATTTTCCCTTTTGTAAGTTCAGGCATAACATGTGCCAATTTTGACTCTCTTATTTCCTTCTCCATATTGAAGCAATAATTCCATTTATTCTCTATAATTAAATATAACTCCTTAGGCATTGTATTGTCTAGTTAGAGTGGAGTATTCTTGAACTTGGCCATCATAGTGTACACTGATTCTTCTACTATGTTATGTTGTTCTCTACTTAACTTATTGAAATCAATACCTTTTAATCCAGACAAGTTTGCATTATCTCTAATATTGTCACAAACATTCTCTAGATCAGATTTAGTGGTGTGACTTACCACTCTGAACTGGTTGTTCTCATCTGATTCAATTCTCTCCTCATCTGATTCAGGAAGTGCCATATACTTTCTTCTCTATTTCTTCTTTGCTGGTCCTCCCTACTCTATGGCCTTATTCTTTTCATGTTCCTTAGCTACCTTGGTTGTAGCTCTTGTGTCTACCCTTGTGGTTGGTTTTTTTGGGCTAGGTTTAGTTGTTTTCTTTTCTCTAGGTTGAGTTGTAGGTTGCTTTTGTGCTTTTCTCTTCTTTGCCTCTACCTTAGGTGCTTCCTTGGTTTGCTCCTCCTTGGCATCTTCTACTTCTTCAACATCTTCACCCATGCCTTGGTTCAATGCACGTGGCTCTTACCATTGTTCCTCTTCTTCTTCTTCATCTTCTTCTTCCTCTACTTCTATAGTGCCTTCACCAAATTTTGCTTTAAGTTTCTTGACCAATTTATCCTGTTTCTTCAAGGTTGAAGCAGTTTTTAATTCCATATCCACCTTGGATCTTACAACATCATAAGTGCCAAAGTGTTGGTAACTTTTATCTACTTCTTTTGCAAGTAGAGTAGTGATTGTTGTAGATGCCTCATCTATGTTGATCTCATAACCAAGTGGACTCAGCCATCTGACCCTTGGTACTACTGCTTGGATGTAGGTATAGTCAATGTCTACTAAGAGACATATATCATTTATGTGTTGCTCAACAAGAGAGATAGGTATCCTTAGTCTCTATTTCATTCACTTCTCGAAGTCTTCAAAGTAGTTGGTCATAATAGTCTCAAAATTTGCCACCATTTGTTCAATATATTCATTCACCTAGACTATTATTGACCTGTTTATCTTCTAGCTTACCTTTCCAAAAAAGGGGAATTCATTATGTACATATAAAAATATACATATCAAAATTTCTCCAAATTTACATTGAGCTCCCTTTGTTCTTCTTATAGCTCCCAAATTCCCCATTATCTCTTGTAATTGTAGTTTAGCTAGATCATAAGTATGATCCTTTTTGACAAGTTTGTAAGCAACGTCTACTGCAATACAGGGAACACTGTTGAGTCAACTTGATTGGTAAAATATGTGGGATATGAATCTGACCAAAAATTCAACAAGAGGATCCTTGATGGTGTCAATGGTCATCCCTCTCTTGTTCCATTTTGCACCAATCTTCTTTTCTATAGCTTCTTTTGAGTCACTCCTTAGGGTATTAGGTCATTCTAGGGTTGGATACCTAGTCACCCTATGTATAATTCTTTTAGATATTTTAACGGTTCCATCCTCCAACCAAATGCTTCTATCATGAATTTGACTCAACACAATTCTAATCCATTCTATCTTTATTACTATAGGAAAATCAAAGGCATAGGTTAAGCCCTTTCTTTCAACCATTTAAAATTCTTCATTTAAAACCTCGTTCCCTCCCTGATTTCCATATCATCTATTGCACCAATCTTGCAATTGTAACATCTTCTTACATCTTGCACCATCACCACTTTAGGTGGAATCACGGATAAAGCTTTAGCAGGGTCATTTTTGTATGCAACCTCAGGGATTGGTCTAATGTCTAGTTGTTTAACTTAATTTCTCACTAATTCAACTTCAAATGACTCTTTTTCCTAGGGTTTCTTAGAGCTAGAGGCCATTTTTGCAATCTATGGTTTTAACACGGAGAAATAACAAAACTACGTAGCTCGACACAAGTGTAAATACCTTAAAATCGATGAAATGGTGTTGAATATGTGTTGGAATCTACTCAAATGCTTAAATCTCTATTTGGAAAACCTTTTTGCGTTCTTCTTGCCTTTTCTCTATGATCATGATAATGAAAAATGATCAAAAATATGATAATATACCCTTCATTTCATAGCATTTAATGCTTAGTGCTTGTACAACTATCCACTCGGCTCCTTAAGCAATTTTTCTTTACTCGACTTCCATTGTCTTTCCAACACTCAGTATATACTAGAGTTTCACTTACTTAGCTTCAATACAAATTTCCCTTCACTCGGCATCCACTACTAACTCAGCTTCAACTAATTACTCGGCTTCTATTGACTTTGACATACAACTCGGCATATACTAGAATTTTACTCACCATCTAAAGGCAACTTTCCTTACTCAGCAACACTTGTGAAAACTTGAAGTTTTAAATTTGCATCTCTATTCATGCTGATCTATTCTTGTAAGTACTAACTTAGTCTTGGAACTGATGTATGATGAATCATTTAAATATCAATCCCACATACCTTCTTTTGCTTAGTTGGATGTAGTGTGACCACTTGACCTTTTAGGTGAAGTGATCTCTCCATTGGATATGCTACCTCCTTCTTTCTTCTTCCATGTTTTATTCATTTCTCCTCTGATGTATTCAACATCTACCTTCCCTTTTCCTTTGTTGAACTCTGAGTTTGGTGCCTTTGATCTTGTTGGGCAATTTTTGCTGATATGATCATCTTTAAACAAATGAAGCATGTAGTTTGGCTCAACTATCTACTATAACTTCCATTAAAATGTGTTCTTATGCAATTTTTAGGGATATGTCCATTCTCTTGATAGTAGTGACAACTTTTCCTAGTGTTGTAGTCCCAATTGTAGTGATATCCATGAATTTTTGTCTTTCCCAGTTGGTTTGGTGTCCACATAGACTTTGATCTACATTCAAAGGCTCTATGTCCATACATTTTGCAATTGTAGCTGTGACCTTCAAATCTTGGTGTTCTAATGGTTCTAGTCCTACAGTTATGTGTCTGATGACCTTGCTTATTGCACTTGTGACAGTGACCCATATTTTTGGGTTTGTCATGCTGGTTGGCATTCTTGCTCCTAGACACATTAGAGGTATGTCCCTTTTTGCCACAAAAATGAAAAGTGGGTTTATTATTCTTAACTTCATTACTTCTTTCTTTTGTAGTCTTGGATGACTCGCCTTTATTAGTGTTGGTGTATCCTAATCTTGAAGTGTCATTACTGAATCTTGGTGATTTCAAAAGTTATTCAAAGTACTTGATAGCTTCATTAGGTTTGTTGAATCTTTCTACAATTTCCTTTTCTCTTCTCAAGTCATTTTGCATTTGTTCATTTTGCATCTTCAGTGTGGAGATCTCAATGTCCTTAACATTGAACTCATGACGTGCATTCATCATCTATCTTAGGTTGTCTAGTTGCATGTTGGAAATTCTTGCGAGCTCTATTGAATTTTCATCCAATTTTTTGGCAAGGTTTCTCTTGTCATCTTCTACCAATGCATTATCTTCAATGGCTCTCTTCTTCTATTCAGTCACTTCACAAAGCACCATGGCTTGTGATTCTTGTTCAATCTTGAGAGTTCTGATCTCTTTTGCTTGAGCTCTATTCTTCTCCATTAGGTTTTTTATTGCTACATCAAACTCCTTGGAATCTCCATTAGCAAACACTTTTGAGGTGTCAATCTCCTTGTACTGTGTATCATTCTCATCTATGGAAATATCTCTTCTTCTCTTTAAGGATTTTCTCAATTCTTCCCTAGGTTCTTCCAGAGAATGTAGAAAGAGATGTATCTCAATCTCCCAATTTTCTATGATCTTCCCAAGTTTGTAGACTTCCATTTCTAGATCTTTTTCTCCAAGCTGTAAGGCTTCTCCTTGTGAGAACTTAGCTATGATACCAATTGTTGGAATATACAAGTGGGAAGAATACTTCTAAGAGGGGGGGTGGGGGTGAATCAGAATTACCAAACTTTAAGCTATAAAACCTTTTAACTAAAAATCAATACATGCATCTAACATCTCTAATTAACATGAAAGTAAAGGAATGCATGAAAATAGATAACATAAGATTTGATCACCCAAAAACCCTCCAAAATGAGAAGGTAAAACTAGGGTGGGGATGACACCCACAACTTATCACTGCAACAATATGTAACTGGTTAAGGTTACAAATTTTGACCATCATCAATGGTTTGCCCTATAAAAGGCCTACCTTATTAAAGGCTCTTACACACTATAAAATGTGATATGTCTAAAGGATTTATAAACACTCACTTGGAATGTCGCCCTGTTAAAGGATTTACAATATGGTTGTTAAACCAACCTATCTTCATAGGATTTTCATTCTCCTAATACAATGGCTAGAAAGTATAGTTGAATGTATTGACCTAATAACTTACAATCCTCAATTGCTGATTTTAGATCCTTGTTCTGTCCAATCTGATCTGACCCTTCTTGATCTAATATAAATCTGTTCATAGTGCTGATACTCTTGTTCTAACCAACTAATTCGGCAATTCTATCCTTCTTCTAAATCTTTACACCCTATTAAACTTCACTAGCATTCTCTCCTTGCATTCTCATACCATACTGAATTATGGGATTTCAACCTCCTTAAAAAAAATTTGAGACTTAGGGTTAGGTATGAATCTACAATTCAAATTCATTCATCTTTCCCACTCAAATCTTTCCATTTTTCTAATTGGTTGCATGTTCTTTCTATTTTTCTGATTGGTTGCATGTTGATTACATAGGGAATGTAATAGATTCAATCTTATCTTTTAGATCCTTTGATATTCATCTTGAGTCAGCTCAAAAATGGTTTACATTTAAGTTTGTGAGGGAACAAACTCTTATGTTGATTCTGTGTTACTCGGCACTTACTGATTGCTAATGCTCAGCACACATAGGAATTCTGTCTTGCTCGACACCCATAGGAATTCAATCTTGGTCAGCACCTATACTTTACTCGGCACATATACTAGTTCGGCATCAATTGTCACTTGACACTTGAAACTTTCTCAGCACCTATTGAATTTATGGCTTGGCACATACTGTAGCTTGGCATCTATATTATACTCAGCATCACCTTAGAAATTTCCTAAGTGTGTTGACACTCAATTGTCAAAACCAATCTGAGACCAATAGTTGATTGTTGATTTTAACAAAAATTTGTAAAGGGGAAAATAGTATAAGAGAATTGTGAAGAATTTTGTGAAGAGTAATTGATTGAGGAGATGCTAAGAAGATAAGTGGTGGAGATATGAATGGAGGCTAGTCAATGAGCCATAAAATGAGTGGATGGAGATTTAAATTTTCAAAGGTAGTTGTACTTTATAGATCAAACCTATTGTTACATTCTAACCATTGTATGAGTCAAAATCCTTTAATCAAGGTTGATGTAATAATTATTTTGTAAATCCTTTAATCAAGGTGACATTCTAATGGAATGATCCAAAGTCCTCTAACAAGGCCACTCCTAACAAGGTGATTAAACCCTTTAATAGGATCACATTTAATAGTGTGTTGTATAACCTTTAATAGTGTTGGCTCTTTACCAAGCTCACTTTAGAAGAGATAAAAATTGGTAGTATGTTACTTGGTGGTTTTTCCCAAATTGGGTTTCAACGTTAAATCCTGGTATCAAAGTGTTATTTTCATGTGTGGATGTATATTGTTATATTCATGATATATTTTTATAGTAAATTATTTACTGGCAGTCAACACATATAGGAAATAGAGAGTCGTGAAATTGCATAAAAAATTAAATTATTGATGATATTCTATCGAGACTAATTTTTTTATGAGATTGATTCATTTGGTTGAAGTTGATAAAAGTTGAATTGGTACATCTACACCCAATGATAATGGATTCAACACCCCCCCCCCCCCCCCCCCCACCCCCCCCCCCCCCACCAGTTATTCTAAATCCTTATAACACCACTATCTAATTTCTTTCTGGTGAGGTAATATATTATGTATTCATTAGTAGGATGGAACCCTAACCCACAAGGTATTTTTGCTTTACTCTTGTGATTGTTACCAAGTTAATAGCCTTAATTATTATTTTCTTTTTCCAATTAGCATAGAAATACAATGACAACAAATAGATTATTTCAGTTGTTCTCGACTATAGAGGTCATCGAATTGGTCAGATGCTGACTTGGCCTTTGTAATGGAAAAATTCCATGTTGGCTTCTAAATGGAAATATGGAGAAGGTCATCAAATTTCTTGATGCCCACTTTGCTTATTATAAAATATAATATAACAATTTTAAGGGGGAAGTTGTGTTGACTTCTTACACGAGTGTTAGAAGAGTTAGAAAATATAGAGCATGGAAATTAAAAGAGCCACAAACCAAAGTTGAATCTTGTATAAACTTTACTGCCAGTTTGAAATGAGTTCCATTAGCTAGGTGTGTGTGTATATGAGGGAAGTACTAATTTGCACAAAGGAGGATGACTATGGGTATGGTGTTGAATCTACCTGGCAATTCAGGCCAATTCCATACCATATTTGAGGTTTGATTTATTTGAAGCCAAAGGTTGATGGGGACATTTTTAGGTCTACATTTTATGATTGTCTTGGGGGTATAGTAGGAGCTTGATTATAGTTCTAAACACCCAACTTAAATGTAAGAGATTATCTTTAAAGCATGTAAGATTTTATTTGTGGTTGCAGAGTAGCTAATTGATTTGATAGGGATAAGTCTCTCAATGAGGTCATAAGGATGGACATCATTAGAAAATTTTAGAAGACATTTTAATTAAATAAATGCCAACATTTTTAAAGTGATTGTAATTTTCCTTTTTGGGGGGAAAATGATTTTTATAAGTTACAAATGATAAATGTAATGGAAAGATGGTAGGGATTTGCATGAACTATGGATGGGCACAATGCCTTGAAAAACATATGTATGCAGATAGAAACCTTCATTTTTTAGGAAGCATTGTGGGTTGAGACCTAGTATAACTATAGGCACATATTTTATTTTTGTAATTTTTATATGTAATTTTCCTACATTGGTTGTGGGGTGGTTTGATTTTATTTTTTTTATGTCAATGCTTATAAGTGTCTATAGGTTCTTTCTAAAGATGCAAGGAGACCTTAAAGTGTGTGGGACCCAATTGACTTAGGAGCTCAGACAGTAAATTTTGATTGGATACTTTGATGACTATGCATACATGTGGACTCCTAACAATGAATGACAAGGTGACAAGTGGTGAAGGAAAACTAGATGGGTAAGTATGACAGGTGTCACCAAGTTGTAATTTTTCAAGAACAAATGTTAGACCCCCAAAAATGTGACAAAGTGACATGCAACATGGGGACCCAAAGGGTGATGATATCAAAAATGAATTAGATGTCAACATCTCTTGTTTTTGGGAGCCTGACACAAGGTTTCCCAATAACACAAGATCATGACATGAGTAGAGGACCCTAGTAGGAAGGTGATGATGAGGTGGAATCAAGAGTCAATCACATAGTGCCATGTGGCTATACCATGGAACAACTATGATGTATCATGATGACATGAAAAATGATGCAAATTATCAAAGCCAACCAGAGATCAACACATGGAAGTTGTAAGGTCAACCTAGATTTGAGGTATGGAAGAAGTTCTAAATTAGATATTAATTGAATATTAAAATAGTGGAGAGCATGGATTTGAAGGGAAAAGGAAAAAAGGCCTTTCATAAAGGTTTGATTAAAGTATAAGGGGAGACCTATGTGCTCAAATAAAAAATGTTATAGTAAGGACAGAACAAGGTAGACCCCACTTATAGTGCAGTTAATGAGACATTGAAGATATTTAGGGGGGATTTCTACTAGTTGGATTTTTGAGCCAACAAGAGTGGACCTACACTTTTATTTTGAAGACTTGTGTATATAGTTTTAAGTGCAGGTATGTACTTTTATTGAAACCATATGATTTAAAACAATAGCCAAATGTTGCAAATGTTTATGCAAACATCTAGTTTTCTATATTGTCGTAAAGGTATTGAGATTAAATTTTCCATTTTCTAAGTGTAATGAGTGCAAGTCTAACTGGGAATGAGATATTTTCAAGTTTTTTCAAATAGGGGCATTCTCAAGTATCTATCCTTGGCTTTTACATAACATCTCTAGGAAATTTGTTGCAAAAATGTGATGTGGGTCTTTGTCAAATTTGGAGAAGATCTCCCCAACATCTTCTTTTTTTCTCTTACATCAATTCAGTGGGATTTTTAGCAACATTTTTAGTAGAAGATTGGGCATTTCTTTACAATTTGTTTTCTCATCATTTTGAAGATATTTGTGAGTTTGTTTCAATGAAATGATGAAGATAAAATTGGGATTTTAGCTAAGGAGAGAGGAGAAAGGATTTTCTATCTTGTGTGATAAAGAATGAGAAGGACATATGGAAAGAGGAGATCAAATCTGACCCTTTTTTGTTCTTCTTCTTTTTCTTCTTTTTCTCTTATTGTATAGGTTTGGTTCTAGCTTGTTGAGAAAGTATCATAGCTTGGTTTTACACTATTCTTTAGCCTTTTCTTATGTGTAAACAATAAATGTATAGTTTCATGTTGAGCACAATAGATGAATATGTGTTGGGTCTTTGTTGTCTTGAGTTTTATGAGTTATTCTTCAAATATAAATTAGAAATAACATAAAATATAAATGAGAATGAGGGTTTCATCTATGTGATTTAGTAAAGTTTTTTGATAGAAATGAAACAAGGTTTTATGTTCTTTAGGCTTCTTGTCATGAGATCTATATTTCTTTCATGCTTCAATCCAAGGGATTGAACAACTTTCTTGTGAGAATACAATTTTTTTGATATCTATAAGAATTTTCCTAAGGAAAAAATTCACCCAAGAACTAAGAACTCAAACACAAGCACACAGTAGACCAAAGTAGACAGAGTATGATCAGAATAACAATGTATTCAATTATTGGTTCATGAGAGTACATTAGGAGTGCCTGTATATAAAGGCCTCTGAGATAAATCTAGAATGTCTTGTAACCAGCACCATGATGTGTCATACAACCAAGCACATGTCCACCAAATATGAGTTATCCTCCATTAAGCATGGAAGTAAGTGCGGTGATGAGAGGATAAGCCTACAAGGGTGTGACACGCAAAACAATGTTGTAGACACCATATGCTTAAATAGAGTTGCATACTCCTGTGTTGTCAACATGACAACTCAAAAACATGTGCAAACTCTTAAGTGTCTCACAAATAAAAATAATAAAATAATGCAAAATAATTAAATAATGCATTAACCTAAGTAAACTTAAGTAAGTGCAATAAGTAAATACTTATTTACACCAACACCCCCCCTTAAGTGCAACTTAGGGGAATGCCCTTAAGCTTAAAAACTAGGATGAAGATGCATAATGGGTCCTAGCTACTAGGCCATATTAGGTACCCATGTACATAATGAAGATGTAATCTCTCATAAAGTGGGGAAAGAGGGAAAAGCTCATGGGAAAAACCCTCCCCCAAAAAGAGAGATAAAAGGGATGCATGGATGGATGGAGTAATCAAGACCCACCCATTATGACATACATACATGTATATACAAGAAAGAATGGAGAAGGACAAAACCTCCTATGAGGAAAATGTCCCCCCCAAAAAGGAGAAGAAGGAGACAAGATAATCCCCCCCCCCCTTAAAAGTAGTGTGTCGATCAATGAAGAATGCTCCTATGTAGAAGTTGATCCATGACCTTTGAATGATGTTCCTCCCCTTTGGAAGAAACAAGAGCAAGGGTACCTATGAGATGTGTCCCCTGGATGGAGAAGGAATCTCTATGATGACTGGTATCTCTAAAACCTATTCAAAAATCCCTATGTTGATACTAATTATGGCTTCCTCCAAAACTGCTAAAGAGAAGAGCAGATCGAACAAGAAGGAGGTAGAACCTATCTCAAGAAACCAATAGTCTTCTCAACTGATGAAGAGACCTCCTACAGATGTTGTAAAGAAGAATCCACAATCACGCCAATCTAGAAGGATTGATCATGTAGAGCATGGAGTTGAGGGTCAGAGTGGGCCCTCGCAACAACTATAGAAGACTCCTCAGCAAAGAGAAGCAAGAAATCATCATAAAAGTCTCTCATATCTACCATGTGTGACTCCAAGAATAGAACTAAAATGTCTGGCAAGAAATCATCACCTAGAAGACCATGAGTACCCTACAGTGCTGAAGTACATTAGTTTTTCACTGCAGCAAAGGATGAAGTATCTGCCTCAAATAGAAGATGAATGTCATCAAGAATATATCCCACATCTTCAATGTGAGACTCCATGAACAATTGTGCAATGTATGAAAGGAATTCTTCGCATGAAGGTAGAGTAGGAAGACATAAAGTATCCTGCTGCACTGATTCTGAAGCATCTATGGCTAAAATAGGATCAATAGGAGCAACAGGAGCTGGAGGTGTGATCTCATTTGAGGTTGAAGAAACCATAGCTGGAGTGACTGGATGTAGAAATTCCACTGGAGATGGAGGATCACATGGATCTCCATATGCTTCCCAAATAGACCACCAAATATCACAAGGAAAATGTGCCAATCTAAGAGGACCAAAAGATTCCCTACTCATACTTTTATGTGGAAATTTATTAAGCTTGATAATATATGTCCAATCAAAATGTGGTGGCATTGAATAGAGATAAGGAAGCAATCTTGGATGTTCTCTTAGATGGTCAATTATCAAAGTCCTCCATTTGTAATAGTTCCTTGTTGTCAATTGTGGTCTAATACCAAACTGACAAATCTGACAAGACTCCATGAGATCAATCAATGAACCTTCTAAATGTGATGGAAATATCAAATTTGCACCAACAAGCTTTAATCTTCACTTGTAAAAAATCTCTCCTATGGCCCCATGGCCAAAAAATTTCCAAAAAATAATGCAGATCCGAAAAAATAGCAAAGATGCAAATGAAAAAAATGTAGATCTAAAAATTAAATGTACAGATTTGAAATGATCATACCAATTTTGCAAATTGGTCCTTCGAGGGAAAAATTCACCTAGGAACTAAGAACTCAAACACAAGCACACAGTAGACCAAAATAGATAGAGTATGATCAAAAGAACAATGTATTCAATTACTGGTTCATGAGAGTACATTAGGAGTGCCTATATATAAAGGCCTCTAAGATACATCTAAAATGTCTCATAATCGGCACCATGATGTGTCATACAACCAAGCACATGTCAACTAGATATGGGTTATCCTCCATTAAGAACGAAAGTAAGTGTGGTGATGAGAGGATAAGCCTACAAGGGTGTGACACACAAAATAGTGTTGTAGACACCATGTGCTTAAATAGAGTTGCATACTCCTGTGTTGTCAACATGACAACTCAAAATCATGTGCAAACTATTAAGTGTCTCACAAATAAAAATAATAAAATAATGCAAAATAAGTAAATAATGCATTAACCTAAGTAAACTTAAGTAAGTGTAATAAGTAAATACTTATTTACACCAACAATATCACCTGTAAATCTAATTAGTAGGCTAGATTGAACTTGTTGTTGTGAGATTTTGTAAGGCAGTAATTCATAGAAGCAAAGCTATTTCACAAGTTTCGTTACTTAGTTGTATCTCTCTTGACTCAAATTCCCAATATATAAAGTATTGATCTCAGTAGCATGAGTTTTCTTTCTTTCTATATGATTGATGGGTGTTATTGAATCTTCAAAATCAAAATCATATTTTCCTCTATTTTTAACTTATTGTAAGTTACTTTCTAGCTCCATCCTCTACATTTGAAAGGTAGTTTTCAAGGTTTCTAGCTTAGATTTTCTTCTTCTTTAGTGTGTTGTAGTTGAATAATGGAGTTATTTTCTTATTGATTCTAGTAAGAGGTAAGTGTATGAAAAACCTATCTAATCAAGGATTTCCCCTAGGTCTTAAAGGTCCTAAAGTGTAGAAGGTTTGTAAGAAATCTCATTAGTTGGTCCACCACTTTTGGTGTCTCCTTGTTATTGAATTTGACTAATTCATAGGGTTTCAACCAAGGTGTGGTGGTTTCTATTCTATAGTGTAAACTTGGGTGTTATTTCAAGAGCCAACAAATGATTTGAAGATGTTAGATGATATGAGCCCAAACATTTTTTTTTTAAAGATGAAGAGGCTATGAGATTCAAAGATGGGTTTAGCCATGAAGATCTCCCTAAGCCATGGGATGAGGTATGTCTTGTGCTTATGAAGTACCTTACCCTTGAAGGTAGATTTGGTGTATATTACTACTACCATTTCCCTCTTGTAAATCACTCTAGGCATCATGATGAAGTCTCCAACCTATTTTTTTAGTTACATGACATGGGAGCTATTGCCTTAGAGGTTATGAATAAAAGGAAAAAAGGTAAAGGATTTACTATTCTTCTCTAGGCACTAATCCTTTTCCTCTACAATTTTTATCTTTCCCTTTTCCCTCCTCATTGCATTGCTTTGGCCTACAAAATCCTAATGGCACTAGTTGTGAGGGGATGTTTTATGACCTCCACTCCTTAGTTGTCCCCTTCTTCTACTCCCTCAAGTAATTTTTTAAAAAGAAAAAGAATTATTTAAAGGGCTCGCATATCAATAAAAGGCCTAAAATGGAAATTTCAGTTGATGTCAACTTGGTTGATTCAAAAGAAGAGAATGGTGGTTGTTTCAGGAGGTCAAGTAGGATAGCTAAAGAAGGGCTAGATAGGAATAGATGGCTTATAAAAATTAGGAAGCTAAAGATGAGGAGACAGAGTCAAAGGCTAGTGAGAAGGAGGTGAGTAAGAAGAAGGAAATGGGGAAGGATATTGGTAACACACAAGGGGAAATAGAAGAGAATACCTTTGACTTAGAGGATGATTAAATTAAGAACATGAAGAAAGTCAAAAAAGAAAACACTAATGTTTCTGCTAGCTTCATAGTGAACTCTATTGATTTTACTTCCACTGTCATCCCTCTTACCCACAAGGCCAAAGATACCTCACCAATGATAGCTACCTCCCCTATGAGGGTGGAGAACAAAGATAATGGAATTTTTTCTGCTAACCCTAATGTGAGGTAGGTTGAGGAGTTGGAGGTGACTAAAGTAAAATGTATTGGTTGCAAGGAGATGATAAAATCGGTGGGTGAGATTAAACATGAGATTGAGGCTCTCAATGGCCAATTCACTGCACTAGATGATAGTTTCAGGACCCTCTCTAAATTTTCACTAAATCTGACCTATGTTATTTCTACTAATCTTTTAGATTCTTCACTAGGATAATGAGTAAGTTGGGCTTGGTGCAAAAGATTCAAAGAAATTATATGGCTTCCTTATTGATGATTGGGCTATAATCCTATTGGCAAAAAATGGGAAGGAAAATGCTAAAGTCTAATCCTTTGTTTTATGGAGTTTGACTTGCTAGTTTATTCCATCTTTGATATATTTAGATTGACCATGGCCTTAACACATTACAATGTTATTAAGTTGATGTGATAGATATGTTTTTAGATATGTTGTTACCTACGATGTTAGTGAGTATGGCAGGCTTGTTTATAAGAATTAAGAAATAGGAAGAATTGTATGCTAGTAACTAGTAATTTTGTTTTGATTACTAGTAATGGTGATTATCTATTTAAATAAATTCATATAGGTGTTAATGGTTTGGTGAATAATTTTTTTTTTATTAAGGGGTTTTTGTTGTGAATGTTTAACCATGGTTTTGTACTAAGGGATTTCCCTCTATTTTTTTGGTTACTTTAATATAAAAATTATTTCCAAGATAATATGAACTCACTTTATGATGTAATTTATGACATAATTTATTTACATAATTGTTAGATGTATATTTATATATGTGACCATGATTGCAAGGACTAAATTTTGTGATATAATAAAATAAACGGATTAAAATGTGTTATTTGACCATTATACAATAAAATCATTACAACATGAAACAAAATAAATAAGAAAACATTAACATATTGCAATGTAAATAATTACATTCATAAAGTGAGTTCATATGTCAATGCAATCAATGAAATATTAAAAATGAGCTTATTAGGTTGTTCTGTGTCAAGGGTTGTTTTTTTGCTAGTGAGGACATATAAACTTCCATCTTCAAGTGGTTGCCTTATTAGTAGAGAATTTTTTTTTTCTTGAAGCTAAGAGAAGTTTGCATATAATATTTTGTTTCATTTAATTATAAAAATATTTTATAATTTAAGCTATTTAATGTCACATGAAATATTTTTAAAAAGCTAACAATGGAAATTTTTTATAATTAAATTATTACCAAATTTTGTACTAGTTATGAGAGTTATAATTATAATAAAATAAATAGCTCAAAGTTTTTTTTTAAATATTAATGATATGAGGTTTTTACACTATTAATGCATATTAAATAAATGGTGAGGATTCTCTTCTAAAAAGAATCAAGTTATTCTAAAATTATAACCCTAAAATAATTATCAAAGATACATTTATTAATCAATTTAATAATCTACTATTTAGCTACTAGAATACATTTGACAATATCTCTTCCTAAATCAGTCACCAAATTAAGATATGCCAAGATATAATTATTAATAGTAAAATATTTTAAGACGGATACAAAAAATATATATTTATAGTCATTTTTTAATCTTAAATATTATATAGTCCTAATTTTATTTTATTTTGTTAGTAATGGGTCAAAGCCTAGATTAATTTTTATTATATATTGTAATTGATTATTATCATGTCTTAGGATCAATTAGATTTGAATCCAAGACCTCCCACATGAGAGGCTCACAAGTTACCATTGTGTTGTAGTCTCTTGCCTATATAATCTTGATTTCTTGTTAATATACTTTCTCTAATATTGTAAGGGTGACCTTATACCATTAAATCTTTCAATTGGTTAATCTAACAATGATCTTGGTCAAGAAGTAATGTTTACAAGATATTTATGGATATAGGAAAGGAAATATGCACCAATAAAGTGAAGGCATAACAACACAAAAAACATATACCAAAGTTACGAGGGTAAATATCAAATCAAGAATGCAATCTGGGAACTCTTAAGGTCAAAATAAGGGAATGCCCCTAAAGTATTCATGAATTATGTAAATAGATTAAGAAATGGTGGACAATAAGAGGAACCACATAATTAATTAAATAAATATTATGGCTTAGGCCTTTTACTAATCAAATAATAATAATAATAGCATATAATATTTTTTCTTATAATTCTAATTTTATTTTAATGCAATTAAATTTTAATGTTGAATTATAGTTTAATTAAATAATCTTTGGTATATTAATACTCCTAAGAAAATATGTTAATATTTTCTTTTTAAAAAAACTTTTCCCTTTTTTAGTTAAAACAAGATGATTAGTTAAGAGAGAATCAAGGATAACTACTTCTAACATATACTAAAGGTTAAAGAGAAAAGATTTCCATATTCTATGATAATTATTTGGAAGAACTTCTAGATTTCATCTTGATGGTGGATCAAGAGTGTGATTTAAAACTTTGATGTTAAAAAATTAAAATTTGTAAAATCAATGTGGTTCTCTTTTGATAAAAGAAATTTTGTAGTGTGTAACATCTTGTGTGTTTTGATTGCCTAAGTTTATGAGCAAAGTTGAAAGGTATTCCATTCCAAAAAACCTTTGAGTTCTCCCTCGACTATGATGGCTTTCAAGCATATTTCAAATTTCTAAGTTAAATTTTATATTTTATAGCTATATAATCCAAGGTTATTTCATAATTATTTATTCCAATTTTGTCCAACCTTCTTGTGTAAATCTAGATATTGTTCATATAGAGGAAATAAATTACACCTAGATGACAATCATTTATTTTTATTTTTAAAATGGCACCATGTCACTGTTGGAATTCTTATTATGAAACAAGATCCTTGGGGGGAGTGGGGTGAATTAGGATCTATAAAAAAATTCATTGATAAAATAATTAATTGTATTCACACCTAATCCATCTCATATCTTAGATATCATACTAAATAATCATAAACTTGTGATTCTAAAATTTAATCTATCTAAGCATAATATCCATGAAAACATAAACACATAACATAGAGATTTTAATAACCTAGAAATACTTCAAGATGAAGGTAAAATTGCGGTGGGTATGAAATGCACAAATGTTTACTACAGCAACAACAAAGTTTGCTTGTTAGGGCTACAATTCGATTACTTCTGATGATCTACCCTTTGAGGGGTTTGCTCTATTAAAATATTTACAAGACTATTAGGTTTTACCTTGTTGAAAGGATTTTACACTTACAATAAAGTAAGGACTATATTAGGAGATTTAGATAGGTCTGTTAAAACCACTCTATTAAGAGATTTTCCATGACTCAATCTGTCAAAACTAATTCAGTACACAATCCTTCTATTTTCTCTAAAAATTGTTTGCAGATCTCCTCTCTTTAATATCTCAAACTAATCTCATTATCTTATATGCTATGTTTTTTCCTTCATTTCTCTGATTTCTCTGTTTGATCTCCTTTCCAAATTAGCCTTCCTTGCTCTGTTCTAAGCTTGTTCACTCCTTCATAGTCGCTTCTATTCACACACATTGTAATGCCCCGCCAAGGGATCCAAAAGAACTAACCTAAAGTTTCACTAAGTTTGGTAGCATTTTTTTTTTTAATCATGAAAGATAAACCATTCATATCAATCACATAGTAGCGGAAGCAATAACATGCAATCAACTAAAGCATACATGACAGGTTACATTCCTTAAGGATCCCAAGATGTTGAGTCACTTTTAACTTAATTAAAACTAAGTCTAACAATTACCACATCCACATGAAAGAATAATTAAAAGGTTTAATGTCCATATTATACATTTGTTCCAAATGCCTATTGGGAATGCTCAATCAACCATTGTGCATGTCATAGGGTATGAAAGGCTTAAAAGAATATACATATGTAAAAATAAAGATACATCATTCCCATCAAATCCATGATACAAGTGCAATAAAGTAAATGAAACCAATAACATACATGATACATTCATCCATCAATAAAGGTATAACAACCATCATAAAAGATAATTAACTAATTGTGCGATTCCTCCCTGTAGACACCTAAAAACCTTTAGAAAATAAAGTATTTTTATTTTCTGAAAAATTTCTGATGACATCATCATTTATTAATTAATTAATTATTTAATTAATTTATTTAAATTTATGCCATTAAATCCCTTTATCTTAATTAAAAATATTTAATTAAGGAATCCCTCCCAAAAATGTTTAAATCTTATTTAAACATTATTTCCTTATTTATTAAATATTTAATTAATAAATTGACCAAAAAACCCAAAATAAATTAAAAATTTATTTTTTGCCCAAAACTTGGCCAATTTCCTTAAGACCGCTAACCTCTTCCAAAATCTTCTAATCCTTCTTTAATTTTGATTAAAGGCTAATCCCATCATTTCCTACCCCTAATCCCAACTCAAAATATTTAATTAAGATTAAATATTAATCCTCATGTTTATTAAAAAAGTTTTAATAAATATCTCCTCAACCCAAACCCTTGAAATAAATAAAACTTTATTTATTTTCTAAAAATCTAATTTATCCTCATCCTAAGAAGTTCTAGACTCTTCTAGAAAGTCTTCATCCTCATCCTAGGAAATTCTAGACTATTCTAGAAAGTCTTTATCCTCATCCAAAATCTAGACTCTTCTAGAAGATGTCTTTAAACCTAATCTTAATCCCCTCCTAACATTGTCACATTTTCTAAATATGGGTTAAGACTTACTAACCCAAGCCAAAGATTAACAAATATCTCCTCCTTCACCCACCCTCATTAAATGCCATCCACTTGCCTATCCCTAAGCTAATCCTAAACCATCCTAATCCATCCTGTAATCATTTTCACAATCCTAAGCAAGCTTAAAACCCTCCTAATCAAGCCCAAGTCAAAATTCCTCTCATCTCCTTCAAAATATCTCAACCATAAAACTTTATGAAGCCCACTAGGCCATAAATGACTCTTCCAAGCCCTTTTATTGCTCTTACAAGTCATTATGAGGGTCTTTATGAAGATTTTATCCCTTGAGCCTCCTTTGTTGACTCATCTTTCCCCTTTCCTCCATCCTCTCACCATGTGACATGTGTCACTTCCTGATTGGCTGTAAGGAAGCACAATCCATGTGCTCTCCTCTCATGCAATCTGAGCCCTCCATGAGCTTTTTCTCATCCTTGCATCTTAGTCCTCAATCCCTCAAGCCTCTTGCCTATAAATTGGATCCTTCCCCTTTGCAAAACAACAAAATCCATGAAGTAAAGTCATAATGCCATTTTGAGAAGCCATTTTACATCAAAACCATACACCCACACCCAAATTTCAACTCCATTTGAAGCCCTTTTTGAAGCATAAAAGCTTGAGCATACATCCTATCTATTTAGACAAATCCACTAAACTAGAGAGCTTCTTATTGAGAGAGTCCATTAATGGCTCATATTCTCAATTGAGAGCTCATCTTAGTCTATCTTGAAGTTTATGAATTTTGTTTAGTTTGTAGAAGCTTTATTTAAATTTGGTTTCTATTAGCAATCTAACATTGCTCATATACATTTTGGCACGCCCGGTGGAACCTTGCATGGGTCATCTTCATTAGCTTTTTTAGTCAAGTTTTGTATGTCATTTGCTAATTTTGGCTAATTTTGCTTGTTTTTGTGATTGGTAGGATTGTATAAATTGGTTTTGTAGGTCCACATGAGCATGAAAAAGATAAAGGAACTCATAATCTATCTCATAGTGTTTGCAGATTTTTCAAGCTTAGAGGTGGACAAAGAACTTGGAATTCTTCTTCCTCTTCTTGTCTATATTCTTCTTATTCCATCTACTTCTTCTTCTTCTTCTTGTGGGAGATCTTGGCCATTTTTTTTTAAGGAAGCAAAATCATACACAGTTCTTTTTAGTGCTTAAAATGAACCCCCAAATCATACTTAAATCCATTAAAAACTAAAAATTTGCAAAAAAATATATATATATATATATATTTTAAAAAGTGAAACTAAACCAATTTAATCATTTGCATCCTTGCAACATCAAGGTTTTAGATGCATTCATGCAAAGTTAGGAACACTTCATTTTTGAGAATTTAAAAAGAACTTCAAGTTTCCATTTCAAAAGGTTCAAAATCAACACTAAGTGCACACTAAAATCTAAATCAAACTCAAAGCATCAATCAAGGATAAAATGAACCTCATTTGCAAATATTTTAAAGTTCTTTTAAAAATCTCATGAAAACTAAGAGTCCTAAATGGTTGCCAAAAATTATCCTAAAAGCTTTTTTATTTGTTCCAAACAAATGTCTTGTTGCAAAATCTTGAATGTTGCTTAAGTTTTTCATGCATCAAAACAACCTAGGAATATCATTTTTGGGCTTAAAACATGCAAACTAGAACACAAAATTTTGAATGAAAACCAAAGTCCAAAGTGTCATTTTCACTTTTGAGTCCAAAACAATCTTGAATGATCTAAGGTTAAAACAAAGCACTTCAAAGTTCTTAAAACAACACACAAAATCTCAATCTTGAATGCTCAAAGGAAAAAAACTTGAATGTTTAATCACTTGTCTTTGAATGCATGTTGCTAAAATCACTCTTGAGTGCCATGGATTAAAACCAAGTTTTTTTTTTTTATGAATGCATGATTAAAACAAAAAATCCAATCTTGAATGCCATAGATCAAATAATCATCTTTTGGGGCATAAAAAGAATCCACATTTTTGAAATCTTCTAAGTTATAAAAACTAATAAAAATGCTTTGAGTAAGTTTGTAGTTGGACTCACCCTCTTTAATCACCCATCAATTTAACCATTGGTTGCAATCTCAGTGCCATCTATGGGGATGGGTCTACCTAAGAGGGTGTTAAGTGCTCCACAAAGATCAAACTCCACTCACTTGGGTCTTTAGTGGTTTTTCTAAGTTAGAAAATTCCTTGAATGCACATTAATCTCGCTCACACTTCATTTGGGCATAAAAATTGGACAAATCTTGACGTGGAGGGCCTCCAAGCATGTGCTTGGCAATCGAGTTTCACACATCTTTGTTTTGGGCTTAAAACAAATTCACACTCAATCTTGAATGCCTAACAATCAATGAACATTGCATGGTTTGGACACATTTTCAATGATGCTCGCATTTCTTATGTTGACGATCTCTCGACTTTCATTATGCTGACGATGTTGTCAAATTGGAATGAACATTGTATACCATAATCACAAGTGTCTTCAATCATAGCTTACAAAATCTAAATCATCAATTGGAATAAACATATGTCTGTTAAAGCCCAAGATCATGTATGTGGTCTTGTTTTACACTTTTTAGGAGGCCTGCTTGGGGATTTCATCACCCCTTGGGACGACCTCAACTCCAGCATTTCGGTAGAGTATAAAAATTGGGAGGTGAATTAAAAGACACCTCTCTTGGAATCAAGATTTTGTCACTCGGGCTAAGCCTCAAGGAACTTTATACCCTTGAGAAGTGAAAGAGGAGAAGTGGGTTACCGCTCCTCTCGGCTATGTGACATCTTTTTGGTTTCATCTACGAATTTGGGCCTCACGTACCTTGCGTATATCGAGGACTCCCTAGCTATAACAAATTTCATCCTTGTAGAAAGCTTCCTAGGATGTTGGTGTGTTTGACGTTCTTGCTCCAAAATTTTGTTTGCTTGTTTATTCATAGCTTTTGAATGAATGTTTGCCAACTTTTGTCAAAATCCCAAAAAAGCAAAAATCTCCCAGCTCAAGGCATACTTAGCATAGTCACTGCCTCATCAAAAAATCATCCAAGCTCCCCCACTGCAACCGAATCTATCTAGTTCCTTGCTTTAGAAAAATTCCAAATCCAAAGTCTCTCCAAATCATCCCCCCCAACCAACTAGCAACCCAATCCAAAATCACACCCAAGCCTTTAGAGAGTTGTTGTCATTCTACTAGAATTTGCTATCCAATCAATCTGACCAATCCACCAGCCTCGCCAAGGTTATCCCTTTGACAGAGCTTTTTCTAGGGTAATCTAGCTTTGTCACTTGTTATCCCTCATCACCTTGAGCTAAAGGTTGGGATCCACAAGTGGTCAATCTCATGTCATGCCCATAGGATCATTAGTCTATCCTTAAGTTGACACAATCTCCACCAATCCAGCGCATAGGAAAGCAAAACTCTCACTTTTTGACAGCATGCCCTTGAAGTCTTCCATCCACAGGAAAGCCAAAAATCTCCAGCCAATCCTCCTTAGGTCTGTCATACAGGTTTGACTCTCCCTAGGAAATCCTTCATCAGCCAATCCAAAATTTGCGCTTAATCCAAATCCTACCATGAGCTTCCGTGTTCATCCATATGCAAGACCCCATCCCCATCCGACTCATCATCAAAACATGAATACCCAAACCTATCATGATGTGTTCGGTCGTATTGTCCTTGCTCCCGCCACCTCCTATTCCAATGATGATGAAAATCTTGTTGACTATGATGGGTATATTGAAAGCCTTAGAAACATTCCCCCAAGCATCCCAAAAAATCCATGCATTATTCCAAACTATCTAGTCATGCCATCTGATATCCCAGCTTCTCCTCCATCACCTAATCAACCAAGCTTCCAATCTTCCACCCTCATCACACCAGCTATTCTTATCAATCCACCACCTCCACCTCTGACACAGGAGTCTCCAAGGAATCTCCTAGAGGAAATACAAGAAAAGCCACCTCCAGCAGTCGATAAGCCATGTCATCTAATCCAGCCATGTGAAGTAGTCAGTGATGAAGCTTCCCCATCTATAATATCACCTCCATCTTCCATAGCTACCATCCCCATACCATCCATCAAATTGCTTAAAATCCTTCCACTTCCCACAAGCATCAAAATCCCACCACCCATTGAATCACTCCAAATACCATCCACATCTCCTCCTCCAAGCATTATCCAAATCCCATATAATGAACCTCATGCATCCACTCCCATCCATTCCTATCAAGATCTTGTCCAAAAGCATGTTGAAATATCCTCTGATAGAACAATAGATCTCACCATCCCACTTATTCCCCTACATGATCCACTTTTACCATCCCCTCCATATCTAAATCCTACCATCTTACTTACTCCATCTCAAGATCCCTTTCCCTCAGCCCACCCAACTCAAGATCCTATCCTCCCATCTCCTCTGCTTCATGATCATACATCTCCCATATTCCATGATGATAGATCCATCAAAAAAGAACTAATTATCATATTCAAAGCTCCAACTCCTTCAACTAGTAATGGACTCACATCTTGTGTTCCAAATAATGAACATCATATTGAAAAAAGAAATGAAAATGTATTTCTAGATGTTGGTATCCCTGCTATTCCTGCATGGTCCCAAGTCCTTCCATCTCCACCCCAAAGTTCCCATCCATCTTATTCCACATCTATTTTGGGCCCTCATCCTACTCCTTATCTCCAACCCTCCATTTTGGGTCCATATATCCCCTATCTAAATCCCACACCCTTTCCATCCATTTTGGGTCCTTACATACCTAATATGAATCCTTTATCCCCTCCATCTATTTTGGGACCTACACCTTCCCCGTTTCCATCTATTTTGGGCCCATATCCTTCCTTCCCTCCATCCATTTTGGGCAATTATATCCATCCATATCCTATGTTCCAATCTATCCATCCATCCCCTCAAATCCACCCGCTAGATCATCAAAGGCACTCACCCTTGAATCCCTTCCAACCTTTAAACCCTATCACTCCATCAATTATCTCTCCATCTCCTCCATGCTCTTTTTTCCATCCCATGGCTAATAGAAGCATATTGGATGCCAAAATACAGAAGCATAAATCCAAAATTCCACAAAAATCCAAGTCTCAACATGTCCCTTCTAAAATACACGTTCAAAACAAGAAACATTTAATCCCAATCAAAGAAAAAGTCAAGAGGCCACAAAAGCCCAAGCTAGAAAAGTCAAAAATCATGAGGATACCCAAGATGCTCATAAAAGAAATGCATCTCAAAGAAAAATCTCAATTGGCATCCATTCATGCTACTCAAAAAGCCTCATCCATCCATCCTTCATCCAAATCCCCATATAAGCATCCTTCATCCCCCCAATCCACTTTTAGTCCATATGCTTCTTATCCTAAATTTCCCATCCTCCATCTTCCAACTCTACTTTTAGTCCTTATCTTTCTCTTCCTCCATTTTCTCCTCAACCTCACTCAAAACCATCTTTCCCACTACTTTATCACCTCTCAAGGTGTGTGCCAATGATGATCTTTCCATTTTCCTCATCCATTTACCCACAAGCCTTATGTCTTTGCATCCATTATCTGTCAAACTCCCACCCACCATTCCACTTGTTCAATCCAATCCTTTTTCATCCATCCTACCAACATCTATGAGCCAAAAATAGCTGAAGAAAGCCAAAATCATTCTAGCTAAGTCGAAAGTCTAAAAGTCAAAAAATAATAAAGAAAAATAAAGTGTCCACTGGTGAAAACTCGGCAATTCAAGCACCTTGGACAAGTACCATGATTAAAACTTGGCAAACAAGCATCGTGCGTAGTTCCGCCATCCCCAGCTTAGCCTATCACCCTCATGCTTTTGGTCATCTCTTGACATCCAAATCCATCTTCCAATCTATCCACCTATCCTCCACCCTCCATCTTCCATCTCACACCATCCACTTATCTCTTGCAGCTTCAGCCAACCATCCCAGCTATCATCCATCTCCCTAGCCCCTTCAACTTTTTCCATCCTAGCTTCAATCCTATCACATCCATCATAAGACCTCCTTTTGCATGTTATCTTTTGATTGGGGGCACTATATTCCTTGTAGATCTTGTCTTGTCCATCCTCCCTAGTCATTGGTATCTAGCTCTAGGCTATCCTCATGCAAACCCAATGTCATCTCTTTATATCCATCATAATCCTAGCTATCTACCATCCTATCTAGCCATCTCATCCTACTCCTCTAGTTATCCTTGGTCACAAAATCTCTCATCATCATTGGATGCATCCTGCCAAATCCATATCTTTTGCTATCCTCCCACCCTTAGCTTTTGCATCTTGCACAACATCGAACCATCCCGCTATCCTATCATCCTGAGCTTTTGCCTGCTTGTAACTATCTTGGTCAGCTTCAGCTTGTAAATATCTTAGTTTGTCAGCTTGTACATCCTCTTTAGCTTAGTACCATTGTATCTATCCAACTTTTGTGTTAGTTCCTCCTTGCTCAACATCTTGCACACATCGTACAACCCTTGGTTAGCTATCCCAATGCATCCTTTAGCTAGATCTCCTGTCACCAAAGTGTTATCCTTTTTAGTTCAGCTTGCTAGATGCACCACTCATCCAAATCCACCAGCTTAGGTGCTCTCCGATAGGTCCTTGCAGGATATAGCTTTCCTCATGTTTGATCTTGGTCCATTGGTACCTCGTCCTACCCATCTCATTGGCAAATGGTTCTCTTTTGGATTTTCGCTTTCTTTTGATTTGGAATCTTCCCTTTTAGGTCTTGAAGTATCTTTTCCAAACAATCTTTTTCTTCCCTCCTCAAAGTTGCCACGATCTTCCATATCATGGTATACTGCGAATAGGGCAATTTGGGCATAAGGTCTTGATCAGATCTTTTGTTTTCTTTTCTTTTCTACTTGTGGGTTACCCAGTGTCGATTCCACTCTAATTCTTTCGAGATTCATGTGTGATGCTGGGGCAATCCTTCGTATTTGTTTTGAGTTAGTTCGTCAGTCCTCTGGACAGTTGGTGAAAAGGCCTTGATGTTCTTGGTAACCTTGGCAATTAACCAATAGTCCTATATCAAATCTAGTGCTCAACTACATGGTGGTACTTCTCTTTGAAGTATCCCCCTGCTCAAAAAGCTTCAATGGTTTTCCTTCATCTCCATTATCCCCCATCCATATCCAACATCCGTCTCTCCTGCCCCAGCTTATGCATCAGTATCTCTTTGAATCACTCCTCACCTTTAGCTTTAGGGATCCACAATCCTAGTCTTAGGGATCCACCAATCCAAATCAATCCACCAAGCCTCATCTTTCGAGATCCACAACCCTAGTCCTAGGGATCTCCGAAACCCATCTTCCACCAATCTAACTCTTTGAAATCCTATTGCATCAACTTTATAATCCCCTCATCCATCTCCCTATGCTAGATTCCTTTTTATAGCGCTCCACTCCTTCATCCTCCACCTTCCCTAAAGTCTTAAGCTTGCTTCCTCTTGTGCATCTGATTCTCCTTTATCATTCTCCCATAGTGAGAGTTTGAGCTAATTCAGCCCCTTCTCTTTGCCAATCTGAGTTTTCTTGCTCATCCGAGATTCTTGTACTTTTCAAGAAGCCATCGAGCCTTGCTTTCTCTCCCCGCTGCCTTCTTGAGGGGGCATCTCACAGTCCATTCTCTCCTCTTCTGCTCTAGCCTTGGGCATCTTATTTTCTTATTTTTGATGCCATGCCACTTGCGGCATCACATCAAAGAGGGGAAAAATGTAGACACCTAAAAACCTTTAGAAAATAAAGCATTTTTATTTTCTGAAAAATTCCTGATGACATCATCATTTATTAATTAATTAATTATTTTATTTATTTATTTATTTTTATGCCATTAAATCCCTTTATCTTAATTTAAAATATTTAATTAAGGAATCCCTCCCAAAAATGTTTAAATCTTATTTAAACATTATTTCCTTATTTATTAAATATTTAATTAATAAATTGACCAAAAAATCCAAAATAAATAAAAAATTTATTTTTTGCCCAAAACTTGGCCAATTTCCTTAAGACCACTAACCTCTTCCAAAATCTTCTAATCCTTCTTTAATTTTGATTAAAGGCTAATCTCATCATTTCCTACCCCTAATCCCAACTCAAAATATTTAATTAAGATTAAATATTAATCCTCATGTTTATTAAAAAAGTTTTAATAAATATCTCCTCAACCCAAACCCTTGAAATAAATAAAACTTTATTTATTTCTTAAAAATCTAATTTATCCTCATCCTAAGAAGTTCTAGACTCTTCTAGAAAGTCTTCATCCTCATCCTAGGAAATTCTAGACTATTCTAGAAAGTCTTTATCCTCATCCAAAATCTAGACTCTTCTAGAAGATGTCTTTAAACCTAATCCTAATCCCCTCCTAACCTTGTCACATTCTCTAAATATGGGTTAAGACTTACTAACCCAAGCCAAAGATTAACAAATATCTCCTCCTTCAGCCACCCTCATTAAATGCCATCCACTTGCCTATCCCTAAGCTAATCCTAAACCATCCTAATCCATCCTCTAATCATTTGCACAATCCTAAGCAAGCTTAAAACCTCCTAATCAAGCCCAAGTCAAAATTCCTCTCATCTCCTTCAAAATATCTCAACCATAAAACTTTATGAAGCCCACTAGGCCATAAATGACTCTTCCAAGCCCTTTTATTGCTCTTACAAGTCATTATGAGGGTCTTTATGAAGATTATGTCCCTTGAGCCTCCTTTGTTGACTCATCCTTCCCCTTTCCTCCATCCTCTCACCATGTGACATGTGTCACTTCCTGATTGGTTGTAAGGAAGCACAATCCATGTGCTCTCCTCTCATGCAATCTGAGCCCTCCATGAGCTTTTTCCCATCCTTGCATCTTAGCCCTCAATCCCTCAAGCCTCTTGCCTATAAATTGGATCCTTCCCCTTTGCAAAACAACACAATCCATGAAGTAAAGTCATAATGCCATTTTGAGAAGCCATTTTACATCAAAACCATACACCCACACCCAAATTTTAACTCCATTTGAAGCCCTTTTTGAAGCATAAAAGCTTGAGCATACATCCTAACTATTTAGACAAAGCTACTCAACAAGAGAGCTTCTCATTGAGAGAGCCCATTAATGGCTCATTATTCTCAATTGAGAGCTCATCTTAGTCTATCTTGAAGTTTATGAATTTTATTTAGTTTGTAGAAGCTTTATTTAAATTTGGTTTCTATTAGCATACTAACATTGCTCATATACACTCCCAACCATCAATAGCATCATTAGACCATCATGGGCCCTAGCCATCCCTCCATGCATAACATCCCAAGTCATTGAAGAGATCATCGGTATTATCATAGTAGGAATGTCACTCCTAAAACATGCTACTACATATGCATAAAGAAATCTAACATGAAAGGAATAAAACATAAGATTATTCTACAAAGTAGATAACATCCTCTATCACATGCTAATCATCAATATAAAGAAACATACCAGTAAATAACATCCATCATAAGATCCAAGAATAGAATGAAGATAAATTCCAACAAAGAATGCTCTAGCCATGGTGTCTACGGATGAATCTCAAATGGTAAGAGTGAAAAAGCACTACCACCCGACCGCGTGGAATCTAAATGGCCCACTCCCACCATGCTGAGGAGATAGTCTCAAGTCCTAAATAGGATATCAAATCACATAACACAACATAACAAATCACATAACACAAGTACTCTCTAAGTCCAAAAATCCTATAAGTATACTAACTCAAAGGTTCTAATAAGAATGACATCTAATCCCATAGGCACAACAATGACATGTAGGAAACCTACTATGTAAGCGAGAAAGTGTCATCGCATGAACCATGCTAGAGTTACCCTGGTAGTCTCTCAATAGACCCAGGCCCCCTAGTGATCCCTATGCAGCCACTAGTATCCTCTCATACTAATGAGGCATACTACAGAATGCAAGGTTGCAACCAAGCATTCTCTCTACTCCCATCCTAGTCTATGCTAGCACTTGAGGCATGGGTGAGAATAAAAAATTATCTTATTAGGTTCATTTTAATCTCCATTTAGTGTAAATATTTTCACTTATTAAATAACTTACAATGAGTTACCCTGGCAGCCACTTAAGGCCCCAGCCCCCATCGCAAGCCACTTCCTGACACTACAAGTAGATAACCTACCCTAGGCTCATGAAATCACAAAACATAAAATCACCTCAGTCCCATACAAGTGACTGGAAAGAATTATAAAGATAATCAAAATAATCACATCAATTCTCCATGAGCAACTGAAAAGCATCCAATGATAATCATGATATCCATCAGTTCTCAACAAGCAACCAAACAGCATCTCAAAATAAATAATATTGATCAAAAACTCCAAAATGGTCAATTCCAAAACATGTCACAACATGACATCATCAAGAATAAATCAACACTTTAGTTCCATAAAGGCAACTGGAAAGTAATCCAAGTATAACTGATCGATGACTCAAAAATGGTTAAGTCAAGTATGTCAAATACATACACCTCAGCTTCACACAGGAAGGCTAGAAAGCAATACCAATTAGTAAATACAAACATCTCATAGAGCACACCATCACATTACCATGGTTGGATTTAGAAAGATTGAGACCAAATAACATTACATGCCATTACATCTCATAACCCTAGCCTCTGGTAGACATCCTATAACTAGTCATCAATCTAGATAACCTAGAACCCTCAAAACATGGATAGCATAAAGACACAAGATACAAACACATGTTTTGGTTTATTTTTGCAATCACATAGTTAAGCCAAATATGAGGTTTCAATTTTTGTTTCAAGTATACTTCAAGTGTATAAGATTCTTCGTTTAAATCTCCAAGTCAACCCATTTATCTTTTCGAATAAAACATAGAATTATCCTTCCATTAATTTAAACAATTTTTTAAAATAATTAGAAGATAATTATTTACTTATTTAAATCGTTGAACTAGTTCCCATTGACTTTTAGATAAACTAATTCGTATTATTTTACTAAAAGTCAATGTTACTAATAATTCCAAGAAGTGTCTCCCATTATTCAAATTATTAGAATAATACTTATCAATTGTCAAATAATTAGTTTACAATTTCCTTAAAACACTTCAAGGAAAATCATTTATTTAAAATAATCTTCATTGATTTTAAGTAAAATCAATCTCATTAATAATTCAATTTAATTCCACTAAACACTTATTAATATCTCTTTTCTTTTAATTTTTCCCTCATTTAAAAATCTATTTATTAAAATTGACTAATAATTAATTAGACTCCTACTATTAACTAATCTTAATTAAATTAAATTTAATTAGATTAGTCAATAAATCATATAAAACTAATGCATAATAATAAGATTCTATTTTAATTCGAACCCAAACCAGAATCAATTTCCAAATCTTGATTCTGCTAAGGGAAGATTGCAATAATATTTTTAATTCCCATAACTAGATGAAACAATATGCATGCCTGAATTAAAAAATTGAAGATTCATTCATAGAGAATTATTCAGACACACATAACAGACATGATGAAGACAGGAAGGGAAAGAGCGTAATAAAATATGTGAAATAATCACGAGTGCCTACCTGGACACTAATGCTAATTCGCTACACCTCAAAAAATTGTAGAGAAGCTCCTCCTCCAACATTCGCAATTCCTCCAAGAACTGAACCCTCCCCCCAAGTGACTAGGAGTACTTGTAGAAGCATATGAGGATATCCATACACACTAGGAGAGCCTCTATATAAAGGCCTCTAAGATGCATCTAGAATGTGTCTAGAAAGAACTAGGAGATAAGCATGACAACTAAGCACATAACTTCCATGATAAGAAGATAAACATGATGAGGTGTCTAGAATGTTGTAGATAGCATGTGCTCAAATAATGTGCTAACTCCTAAGTGTAGACAACATGTGCATAATTAGAGTGCAAACTCTTATGTTGTCAACATGACAACTCACAAGAGTTCGCATACTCCTATGTGAATAAATATTAAAATAATGCACATTAATTTATTCAATTAATTTTTTTTATTTAATATTCACTTGACTCCTTTTAAAATTATTATATTAATTTTAAATCTCATGCACTCACTTTATTAAATCCACTTGTTTTATATTAATATATTTTAATCACATGCACGCATCACATAATCTAGAATCTTTTAATAATTTTAATATCTTTCCCACTTTTAAATTTATTTTTGAAACTTAATTGATAAAATATTTATTAACTTAAATAATAATATTATTTAGTATTTATTTAAAAAATGAACTCTAAATATTATTATTGAATTAAATAATTATTGTCACGTTCCAACTTTAAGCCTATAACTTCTATCTTCAAATTTAATTATTTTTATTTAATTAATTTCCTAATTAATTAAATAAAATAAAATATTAAAATATCATATTAATTTTCCATTAATCAAATCTTTTAATTAGTCTTTATTAATAGAAAATTCACTAAGAAAGAGTTCGGCAACAACAGCAAAATGCAAACTAGGGGCAGGCACTACACACACTGACCTTAGGGTTGGAACCCTTCTTAAATAGATAGTCATAGAAAGTCCTAGATCTTAATCAACAGTCCATATTTCATCCTTTTGTTCTTTTACCCATCTAATTTTCTTATTGGTTAATATTTTCTTCTTAAGATTAATGCCTTCTAACAAAATACACAATCTTCTCCTTAACTGTCTCTACAATCTTTAAATGTTGCATAGAAGGCTAAAATGATTTACACAAGTGTTTGTGCCATTACAATCTCATATGTTAAAACTGGTTTAATTGACACTTGAATTTTTTGATGCTCATTCATAACTAACATTCATGTTGTCACTCAACTTCTATACACTCGACATTAATTAACTTTACTAGTGCTCAGTCTCTATTATGTTACTCGATATGTATGTTGACTCAGTCTCTACTAGGTTCCCTAGTAACCTTTGACTTGCTCAACATGTGAAGAAATATAAACAATTTATTCATATTTCAACGTTTGGATGGCTTGGTTTTAATGATGACGGACCAATGTTGCCTTGGAAATGACTAAGTGTTAGATAGTAATAGGAAACTTGGGCTTAGAGATTAACAATCTCCCTCTTTGACATTATTGGGAAAAACAATTTGTCATGACTTAGCAATCAAAATTATATATAGTACTTCCTCTGAGACTGCAAATTGGTCTTCAAAACTTGTGTGTGTGTGTGTGTGTGTGTGTGTGTGTGTGTGTGTGTGTGTGTGTGTGTGTGTGTGTGTGTGTCTATGTGTGTGTTTTTAAACTCTAATGCTGACTCATCTAATAATTTTGTCTTTGATCTCTAGTCTTATTTCCTTTATTTTCATTCAGAAATTTCCTCCTTGTTTCTATATGAGGATAATATTTTCCTCTTTGCCAACTCCTTGTTCCAGACATTAGTAGATTTCCCACTTAATTTGTGTCATGAAGATATTTTCCCCTTGTTTTTGGCACTTAAGGCTTGGGGTTTGTAGGGATTAGATGATATTTATGCAAAAATGTTTGATGACTAGGTAAAATTTCTTCAAGCCCTTTATTTCATTTGTCTCATGTTGATTTCATGACTTGAATGTGAATTTCTATCTGGAGAGCAAGATTAGTTAGGCTCTTTGATTTTGAAATATGAGGATCTTTCCTTATTAGAATGTGAGCCATAGATAATTCCCTATAAATTATCTCCAAATGGAGTAGAAGCATGAATTGGATAGAAATCAATTTATTCCTATTGCCATTGTCTCTAACCATTAACTTAGCTAATCTCTATTGATCAAATGTCAACTTATTGTGTGAAGGTGAGCTTGAACTTGCATTCTTTCTCAAATAAATAGTAAAAGCCTTCATATCTTCCTTTCTTAGATCAATAGAATGTTGATTTTCCAATGTGAAGAACTCAACATCATAGTTTCATGTATAAAGACTGAATAACTTTCAAATTTCCTTTTGACTAAGTAGTAATGCTCAACCTACTTGATTGCAAGTTTTATTGATACATTCTCCAAAACTTTATGCTCAAATTTTTTTTCAAACCATTTGATCAATTTGTCATTGGTCTCTACATCTTCTATTTGAACCTTATTAACTATATGCACTAGTTGATCCAAAATTTGGTGTTTCTTATTAACATCATGAATCTCAAAAGCATCCACAAGAGTATCTTTAATATTATGTAATACTCGGTTCTTCTTGTGTTATCTTCTCAATTGTTCTTTCTTTGTCTTGTGACTCAAAAAAGTTTTCAATTCTTGCATTTATTCTAGTGTCATGTTATGCAAGTCATACATGGGCAATTTAATGACCTCATCTAAACTCACTATCTCCTCTAGTGTTTCATCTTTGTGTATCATTACTACGATTGAGGGGTGCTTTCACTAAGTAGTGATACATGCATTCGTTTTCCCTTTGCATTCAATCTAGGTGTCTTCTCCTATGGATTTAATCTAACCTATTGTATAGGTGTAATAATTAATGTTTCTATTTTCATGGTACTTGACAATTTTATAAGAGCTTGAATAGCCTCTTGTTCTTTGGGTTTCTCTATCTCTACCATCTATTTTTCTTCTTCTATCTCTTTCTCATTTTTTTCTCCTATGGTGCCATCTGTGACATGTATAAATTGTGGAAACACAATTATTGCCTTGCCATACTGCTTGACACTTATGTCAAAAGTAACTATAACTTATGTGACTTGAAAATCATCAATCTTTGCACTTTCAATCCTTGGATAATCTTGTATTTGTAACAAAACTAGATTGGTGCATGGTGGAGAGGGATTTGAGGTATCATGTGTAGCATTTTTCAAATCATCCTTAGTTAATACATTCTACTTCAATGGAGATGAATCAAGAATGTCCTCAATGGTGACAACATCTTGTTGTTCACTCCCTTCTACTAATTGCCTTATGTCTTCTGCTAGCTTGGAAACTTTTGTTGAAAATAATTGTTCATTTGTATATTGTCTTTGATGTAACATAAAATGTCAAGTCATTACCAGTCAGTGTCTATTAATCTCACTCAGGCAATGAAGATAGTTTCTAGTGTATGTCGAGCATCCCAAAGATAACCAAGTTCTAAGTTGGTGTCTACCAAGTTCATTGGAGAACCAAAGAGAAGTTGACATGGAGTTAGCTTCTATAGAGTTCACTCGGGCACCAAAGAGAAGTTTACATGAAGTCAGTGTCTAATAAATTCACTTGGACACCAAAGAGAAGTTGGTATGGAAATAGTGTTAACCGAGCTCACTCGGTTACCAAAGGGAATTCAATTCAGGATGTAGTATTAATCAAGTTCACTTGGTTAACAAACAAAAGTCTTTTTTGAGTTAGTGTTGACCCAGTTGGGTTAGATAATGAAGATCTTCATATTGAGCTTGTTGGATTATTTTGTTTGTACAAGCTAACTCAAGGGTTGATTATCGATTTATTTCAAGTGTGTTCAAGCCAACTTGACAAGTTAATTCATATAAGGTCAAGTTGAGAATTGAACAAGAGAATGTGTGGAATAGAAGAAGATGAATAAAGGAAGTGAATTGGAAGGATAACAGAGGATCCTAATCAACCGAATTGAAAAGAACATTTTGATCAAGGAGGATTAAGTAATCAAGTCAAAATAGAGATCTAAAATAAGCAAGACAGTTGCATCAGCAATTAGGTCAAGTCATTGTTACTCTCTAATAATTGTAGTTGTTAATCAAATCTCCTAACAGAGTTAGGTTAACAACTATTTTCCAAATCCTCTAACAAGGTGGCATTTCTAGATTGAAGTGTCTAAAGGCCTCTAACAAGGTCACTCCTAATAGGGTGATCTAGATTCTTTAACAAGGTCACACCTAATAGTATATTTTTAACCTTTAACAGGGTTGGTTCCTAATAGGGCTCACTTCAAAAAAGTGAAAAATAATAACTAGTTGCAATTGGTGATTTTCCCAAATTGGGTTTCCAAGTCAAATCTTAGTGTCTCATGTGTTCATGTTATTTGCTTTATGTTTCTATAACTAAGTTAATTAAGGTTAATCACACGTAATATCATAAGATCTGCATGTTCAGTGTTAACAATGCATATATTTAGTATTAAATGAGTGATAGTCATTCTTAGTCTAAACTGAGTTACTATGTTAATCGAGTGATTTAGTGCTAACTGAGTTACAATAGTATTATCAACAGAGTTTTGTTTTATATTGTATTGACATCTTAAGGGACTTAGATTTGAATTTTTGGCAACTGATTCACCATCCCCTCTATGTTACTCCTCTTACATTTCCAACAACTTCTTCTTCATCTTTCTCTTCTACCTCTACTACATCTCTACCTTCTTCTTCTTTATTAGCCGATGGAAGAAGCAATCCAAATTCTTCATTCCATATAAGAATGCTCTCTTTCTCTACTTCATGAACCTTATTCTTCAAAAAAAATTAACCCCTCTATTTATGTACAAATATTTTTACAAAATCTTTTAGGGGTATAGACATGTGTGTCTGTCCCAAATCAAGCATTGTCTAGGCTAAACTGGTCTCCCTTATTTTTCTTTCAGTGGATAATGCCCACTAACACTTAGCATATAATTTATTATATAAATCTTCAGGAATGCCTTTACCTAATTCTTTAGATGTATATCTAAATTTTATCAACATGTTCATCATAGCTTTTTCAAGCTTCACTTGATTATCTTTATTTAAAGAATCATAATTAATTGTCTTAAAACCTACAAAATAGGTTGAATCCCTAATCTCTTTACACACCTGATCAATAGTCATTAGAGGTAGTCTAGGTACAATTTTAAGTTTTATTAGATAGATAGACTTAGTTTCTTCATTATCTTCCTCCTCCTCATCAAGTTTCATGACTAATTTTCTCCTTGGCCTCTTAGGTAAGCTTTTTTTTGATGTTTTTGTCAACTTCCTCTTTGTTGGGATTTCTTTTTCTTTTGCATTCAAAGATTGAGCCAACTTTGACCTTGTGATAACTCTTCTTTTTGGTTCCACCTCTTGTGGTGTGACAACCTTATTCACACCTTTCTTTAGATCCTCTTTTACCTTTGGATAAACAAACATTATATTTTTTGTTTCCTTGGGCTTGGTAACGACTAGCTCTTTGCATTTAGACTGTTTGATTTCCATCATCATTTTAGTTTTTGTTGTCTCATAGGTACCGAATAGCTCAGAATTTATGTCAATCTTTTAGATAATAATATAGTCACTGTGCTATATGTTCATCAACATTAACTTTATATTGTATTGGCTGCAGCCATGCAACCCTTGGAAGTACTTTTTATGCATAGATGAACTATATATCTACCATAAAGAATATATCATCAAAATAATTATCTACCACAAACTTAGGTATCCTCATCCTTTTTCATCTTATTCTTGAATTATTCAAAAGAATTATCCATTATAGCTTCAAAATTTTCTCCCAATTGATTGATCAAATCAGTTATTTTCTTGATTTTTGGTTTGTTCTTGTCCCATGTAACTATGCCAATGGTGGGGAATGAGTTATGTACATAGAAAAATATATAGAAAAGTAAGGATCCAAACTTACATGAAGTATTATTTTCCTTCCTCATTGCTCCAAGATTCTCAGATAAATATTGTAGTTGCAGCTCAACAAGATGAAAAATGTGATCTTTCTTTACAATCTTGTATCCTTGGTCCATTGCAATGCAAGGTATGTTATTCAGTCATCTTGACTGATGGAATTTGCATGCAATCACATGTACTAAAAATTCAATAATAGGATCATCAATCCTATTTATAGACATTCCACAACCATTATATTTTGCCTTCATTTGTTGCTCGAAAACATCCCTTGTGACACTTCTCATCATCTTTGGTCTATCCAAAGTAGGGTAACCTATAACTCGACAAATGATTTCCTAAATTGGAAAATTATTTCCTTATTAATATTTATTGGTCCACCTTATAAAAAAATTTTCATATCTTGAACTCATCTCAACACAAACTTTATCCATTAAACCTTAAAAACCTTTGGAAAGGCTAGTGCATGGGTCAACCCTTTCTTGGCAACAATTTTACTATCATCTCTTAACACTCCATTGTCATTGGTTTATCATATGCTTCTTGAAGTTCATAATCTTCCATTTTTATCACTTTTCTCATGTAACATGATCTTACATTGTGAATCATCAATACTCTAGGTGGAATTGATGATAGGGCACCAAATTCATCACTAATCAATGCAATGTTAGGGTAATCCTTGAATTTTGGTGGAGGACACTGATCGTTCCTCACAATGTGTGCATTTCTCTCCTGCAACATTTCCTTAGCAGACTCAGATGCAAAAGATTTTATTTCCAAACTAGGGTTTTGAACAATTTTGCTTCAACAACTTCAAAAATAACTTAACTTGGCATTGAAATTTTAATTACTATAATCTTTCAATTTTGTCAATGACACATTGTGATTGGCTTGTTATAATATTGAAATTTCCTTAATCACCTTTTGAATACCTATGAACAAAAATTTTCTTGGTAAAATGAAAATGATTACCAAAATTTGATAAATACCTTCAATCTTGTCATTTAGGTTTGCAATAAATGCATTTGCACTTGGGTAGGTGCACAATACCTGTCTAGGCCTTCATAAATTATGTCTTTTAATTCAAATACTCAACTGCTATCACCTTTCTCAATCAATACCATTTCATTTAATCAACACATTAAATTGGTCAATGTAATCTTGTAGTCTATATTGCAATACTTGATCAATACAAGCTATATTACCGATGCTTGACACTTGATAGTGTAACTTATTACATTACTCAATTATTCTGTCAAATCTATCATGATGCATCTTGATTTATGTTGATATGGACATTTAATCACATTTCTTGTTAGGAATTGGAATATAATATAACATTTAAGCATACATTCCCTTACATACCTTCTTTGCTTAGTTAGATGTGGTATGATCACCTAATCCATTAGATTGGGTGATGTCAACCTTTCTTGCTCCACTACTTCCAACTTTTATTATCTATTTTCATGATTGTTGCATCTCAACTTTTCCTTTTCCATTGTTATACTCATTGTTTGGTGTTTGTGTTAGGGTCTTACAGTTCTTACTAACATGTCTAACCTTGAGACAACTAAAACAAACTAGGTTTCCATTTAACCATTTCTTGTAATTACTTTTTAAATGTGTCTAAACACAATTCTATGGAATGTTCCCATATTCTCTACAATAATGAAAATTATACCATGTATTGTAATCCCAATTGTAAGAGTTACCTTGCCTAGGTGCATGTGTTTCTATTTTAGATGTCCAATTGGATTCTACTTTGGATTTTCATTCATGAGCTCTATTTCAATATTTCTAATAGTTGTAATAATGTCCTTCAAATCTAGGTGTAGTAGTTTCATCACTCATCTTTGACCTACATTTAGGTGCTTGGTGTCCTTGTTTCTTGCAGTTAAAATAGTTACTAGTAAACTTATGTTTAGGTTTTTGCATATCACTCTTACTTCTAAAAATGTTGGTTATATGTCCAAGTTTATCACAATGATGACAAGTAGGTTTGCCTTTGGATTTTACATTTCTTTTCTCTCTACTCTTTGATAACTCTCCCAATTCAGTAGATGAAGAGTGCTTGATATGTCATAGACTAGAAGTATCACTAGATTACCTTGGTGATCTCATTAGTTCTTCAAAGTATCTAATAGCTTCACTTGGTTTGTTCATTCTTTCCAATAGCTCTTCCTCAAATCTTAACTCATTCCTTTGTTGATCACTTTGTGATCTTAGATTTGTGATCTCCATGTCCTTTTTGTTCAACTCCTAATTTACAAGTAACAACTAATTTATCATATCCAATTAATTGTTTATAAGCTTCTAAACATCAAATGATCTTTCTTTAAGTCTGGTAACCATTTTTCTTTTGTCTTCTTCAGCCATGATCTTTTCTTCTTCAACTTTCTTCTTTTGTTTAGTCAATTCAAATAGTCTTACTGATTAAATTTCCTATTCTCTTTTGAGTTCTCTAACTTCTTTATTTAGAATGTCATTCTTCTCCAATAGATCTACTATTGTTGCATCACTATAACTAGTATTTCCATTGTTTAGCAATTCTTTGACATCAACTTCCTTATATGGTATGTCATTCTACTGAATGGCCATATTTTTCCTTTTCTTTAAGGATTTTCTTAACTCTTCTTTTTCTCCTTCAAGTTACTACAATATGATGTAGATTTAAATCATCTGGTTCTCAATGATCTTTCCCAGCTTGTATTCCTTCATTTCCAAGATTTGTACTCTCAAATTGTTAGACTTTTTCCAAGAGAAATAAGCTCTAATACTAATTGTTGGAAGTCTTATTGGGGAAAAAGCTATTGCGAGGGGGTGGGGGGGATGAATTAGGATCTATAAAACTTTTCATTGATAAAATAATTGACTGTATCCACACCTAATCTATCTCATATCTTAGATCTCATACCATATAATCATAAACGTGTAATGTTGAAATGAAATCTATCTAACCATAACATCCATGAAAACATAACAAACATTACACAAAGATCTTGATAACCCAAAAACACTTTAAGATGAAGGTAAAACTAGGGTGGGGATGAAACCCACAAATCTTTACTGCTACAACAACAAAGCTTTCCTTTTAGGGCTACAATTTTTCTATGAGGGGTTTGCTCTATTAAAATCTTTATGAGACTGTTAGCTCTTACCTTGATTAAAGGATTTTGCACTTACAATAAAGTAAGGAGTCTATTAGGAGATTTAAATAGGTTTATTAAAACCACCATATTAAGAGATTTTCCCTAACTCAATCTATCAAAACTAATTTAGTACCTAATCCTTCAATTTTATTTGAAAGTAGTTTAAGGATCTCCTCTCTTCAATATCTCAAATTAATCTCCTTATCTGATATGCTATGTTCTATCCTTCACTGCTCTAGTTTCTTTATCTGATCTCCTTTTAGATTGTCTTCCTTGCTATGTTCTAAGCCTGTTCACTCCTTCATGCTCACTTCTATTCACACACACTGATCTTAGGTTTAGAACCCTTTTTAAATAGATAACCATAGAAATTTCTAGATCTTAATCAATGATCCATATTTCATGATTTTTTTCATTTTACCCTTCTAATTTTCTAATTGGTTAATCTTCATATCTTGGGATTAGTGCCTTTTGACATAATTGTCTCTACAATCTTTAAATGTCATGTAGAAGTTGGCTAAAATGATTTACATAATTGTTTGTGCCATTACAAACTCATATGTCAAAACTAGTTTACTCGAAACTCGAATGTTCTGATGCTCAGTCATAACTAACATTCATGTTGTCACTCAGCTTCAATACACTCGACATATACTTATTTACTCAGAATTAATTAACTTTACCAATGCTCTGTCTCTAGTGTTTTACTCAACATGTATGTTGACTCGGTCTCTACTGGGGTGCTTTGCAACCTTTGACTTGTTGGACATGTGAATAAATATAAACAAGTCCTTTTTAGACTGGCCTTCTCTGGATGGCTCATTCATAGTGATGACCGACCAATGTTTCCTTGGAAATGACTAATTTTTAGACATTTATAGGCAACTTGGGCTTAGAGATCAACAGTCACATCAAATGTCATCATGTCTCTTAGAAAAGTCATAGTCATGTTAAATAGTTTAATTATTTAAAATTTAACCTTTGTCATCATTATTGTTTATTTTTAAAATCTCATCATATCTCTTTAAAAACTCCTAGCTACATTAAATAGTTTAATTGTTTAAAATCTCACCTTTGTAATCATTTATTATTATCTTTAAAATCATAGCATGTCACATGAAATCTCACCCCGTCTCTTTAAAAACTGACTCACATTAATTAGTTTACTTATTTAAAATTTAAGCTTTGCCATCATTTATTTTGTTTTTAAAGTCACACCATGTCACAATAAATCTCATTATGTTCTTAGAAAATTCAAAATCACATTTAAAATTTCACTTTTGCAATTCTTTATTTTTTATCTTTAAAATCACACAACAACACATTAAATCTTCCCGTGTGTCATGTCACATTAAAAAGTTTAATTATTTTAAATTTCACCCTTTTAATCATTTATACTTATTTTTAAAATCTCTCCATGTTACATTAAATCTCACCATGTCTCTTAAAAAATTTCATCATCACATTTAATAGTAAATTTTTTCAAATTTTCACATATGCAATCATTTATTTTATTTTTAAAATGGCACCATGTCATACAAAATAACTCAAATTATATATAAATTTTTTAAATAACATATAAAATAATATTTATAAAAAAACTTAACTAGTACTCAATTTGGTAACAATTTAATAGTAATAATAAAAGTCACATTTACATTCATATTTAGTCGAGAGGCTCTTCAGTCACATAAAGATCCTTAGATCTATGAAGGATTGAAAAATCGTGAAACACGTCATAAATCGATGAAACTCAGGGAATAGGAAATCATTAAATTTATGAGGTCATATGAAATCAGTTGTAACAAAAATGTAATGATCTAGGATCAAACATTTTGACTTTATTGGGAAAACAATTGAGAGATTATTGAGAATCAAGAACCATGTTATGGATTGCTCTGCAATGGTAAGAAAAAAAGGAAAAAGAGACTTAATAATATGGTTCCTCTAATCATGAGAAAGGAAAGAGTAGTTGAAGTATAGAAAAATGTCATTTTTCATTGTGAAAAATCATAGGAGAAGCCTTCGCTAAGAGGTAAGAGGAATCTTGTAGAATCCAAAGGAAGTGTCAATCATTATAGTTAATAAACTAGATCCTTCTCTTGAATTATGTGGTTTTTTATTCATTTTGCAATTGGTGGGGAAATTGTGTCTTTTATTCCATTCACTTGGACTGTGATGAGTATGGAACATTTGATGCTAAAAATTGATAGTATTATCGTGCTACGATTGTGATTTAATCAATTTATCTATTTACTATTAATGTAATATATAGCCCCATAACTTCTTAATTCATTCATTCTTTGCACTTTGACTATACATTAGTGTGTAATTTTGCCTAATATTTAGTTGTCAATAGAGCCTAGGTTATGGCTATAATATGGTCTCATCTTATGAAGCATCATTTTATTATCAAGAGGATTTGAACGAGATAGTTTAAAATAAACACCTTAGGCTATTGGCTTTGGATGTTGAATAGAATTTTCTATCTAATGGCATTCAGCTTTTTCATGTTCTTGTTTTGTCTTTCATTTTTAGAGGTACTATGCCATGATTTTCTAAGCCTAAATTTATAGTAGCTAGGAGACAAGATTGGCTACACAAAGATGCTTTGATATTCATCCTTAATCTCACCTTTCACTCTCATTTGTGATTTTTTCTTGTTGTAGAGAAGATGAAAATGCATTAAAAAACTCGGTATCTATTAAATTAGTAGAGCCTAGAAGCCATGTTCCTCAAGTGTCTCCAAATCTAATACTTGACAACTCGAAACTCATAGGAGGATTTAATTTGGACAATTAATAATATGGAATCATAAGATTTTTTTGTTTGTCAATCTAAAATTTGTTGATAATTAGTGAACTATTTTTTAAAATAGTTATTAGTGGGATTAATATTCTCTACTCACAAAATTTAATTATTAAAATATTTTTAAATTTTTATTCATTTTTTCAAAAAATATTGAAGCTAATCAAATGAGATAGAGGGAAAAAATAACAAATTTTAAATATTTGTCTGATGCATCTTTCTAATAGGACAAAATGGGGCAAAAAGGCAAAAATGAAAAGTGCATGACCTTTGGCTATAGTAGACTCATATATAGTCCTTATTCAAATGATTTCTACTCTTCAAATTTATTATTCATATGAAATAATTTTTAATGGAAGATTGTGTAAAATGTAGAGTTTATTTTTTAAAAATGAATACGTAAAAAAATAATAAAAGGTTTTTCTTTACAAATAAGGATTTTTTTTCTTTTTTAAATATTAAAAATTAAAAAATAAATTATTCTATAATTAACATATAGTCCTTTTAATTTTACTTATCTAAATCTATAAAGATTTCGTTGCAACAATATATAAAAGAAGTTAAGAAATTATGTTTTGATGATTTAATTTTTTGAATACTATAAAATAAAATGTTAAGAATTGTTCTATCTATAATTAAATTATTAAATATTTTCTTTAAAATGTAAGAATATGAATTATTTCTTATTAAGAATTATTTGTTTACTTTAAATCAAATAAAATGTAAGAATGGAAATTATTTTATTATTGAAATTTTATTATTTACTTTAAATAAAATTTATTAATCATTCTAATTAAAAAACTAAATAATATCATCTTATAAATTTATTATATGTTATCAAAAAATTCAAATTCAAAATGAAGAGTCATTCATTAACACACCTACTGAAAAATATATCTAGTAACTAACTATATTAACAATAAAATGTATAATATATTAACAAAATACAAATTAAATTTCTTATTATTAGTTAAAATACTTAATATATTAAATAACATTTTAAATAGTATTTTTATAAATTATTCTAAATATAAAATTGTAAGCTAATAATAGTTAGGAGAAGAGTGTGAAAATGGGTAGAGGATCAAAGACAATAGGTAGAAATACATAGTAATTTGGCAGTTACAAAATTTAATCCTTCTCTCAAAACCTCATGATAAAGTGGGAAGCAGGAGTGCGAAGTAATGAAGGAGAAATAAAATGGGGCACTATTACATTTGGACACGAATTGTGACATTGTGATGGCCACCTGTCACCCAAGTGACACCAACAAGGATTGGCTCCTAATATAAGGGTGTCGTACTTTTGTCATCACAACTTGAGATGGTAAGGGAGTTTGTCACAATTAGGATGACTAATGGTTTCATCAATTGAATCCAGGTAGGCCAAGGGTTTATCTTTACATAGTCACACTTGTGACATCTATCCATCAAAGACATCATCGCACGTGCAACGTGTATATGACAAAAATGTTGTGTAACTGATGGCTAGCTGCGAGCCTCTCTATCACAATAGGGATGGGTATGTGGTAGCACTATTGTGGCACCAATAGATAGTTGTCAGAATTGCAACGACTTCTTATGTTAATTTTAAAAAATTGGCAGAAAAAGTTGAATAGATATGATGCTCTCATAGCTCACAATAGATTCACACATTTAGTTATCATGAAATCATAGCTTAATATTGTGCTTCACTTGGTTTTGAGAATAGTTTGATATTCTCTACTAATCAAGGCCAACCACGTGAAGGTGGAAGCTCATTTGGCCCCACACCCACCACCCCCCACCACCACCCCCTCCCCCCCAACATCTAAATTTCCTGTTAAAATCTAAAATCTTTAAGAAAGGATCAATGTTTAAAGTACAAAAAAAGTTCCAAACTTGAAAAAGTGATATCATTTTCCCATCTTCTAATGCATGTCATTTTTTCATCGCATCCAAAATAAGATTTTGCCACTCTAAATCAAGAATGCACATGCATTTGTTTTCTGTTTGCATGGACAATAGACAGAGCTAAAAAAACCCAATATGTTTACATTTATTTAATAGGTCTATGCAAACCTCTAACAAAAATACAAACCTATTGGGTTTTTTTGAGCTTCACCTGATATCATATGCATATGAATTGAGATTAAATATTGAACTATGGTGTCCTTCTCATTGCCTGAAACTAAGAGATTCACACATACAGTTAGTTGTCATACAATCATAGGTTAATATTGAGCTTCACTTGGCATTCAAAATAGCTCAATATTCTCTACTAATTAGGGCCAACCATGTAAACGTGGAAGCTCATTTTGCCCCACACCACCCCCCCCCCCCCCCCCCCCAACATATAAATTATCTATTAATATCTAAAATATTTAAGAAATGATCAAAATTTAAAGTACAACAAAAGGTTCCAAACCTACAAAGATGACATGATTTTCCCATCTTCTGGTGCATTTCATTTTTTTGTCGCATCCAAAATAAGATTTTGCCACTCCGAATCGAGAATGCACATGTAGTTGTCTTCAAATGCATGGACAATAGGTGGAGCTGAAAAAATAGAACATAATCACATTTATTTAATAGGTCTATTAAGTTTTTAAAATTATAGACCATCATGGACAATGTTTTTGATGGTCTATAACTTAAGATACCTAATTAATGACCTCTAACAAAAATGCAAGCCTATTGCATTTTTTGGCTCCACTTTTTGTTGTATGCATATGAATTGAGATTGAATATTAAACTATGGCCTCCTACATTGCTTGAAACCAAGAGATTTTCACAATTAGTTGTCATGCAATCATAGGTTAATATTGAGATTCACTTCATTTCAAGAATAGTTAAATATTCTCTACTAATAGGGCCAACCACGTGAAGGTGGAGGCTCATTTGAGCACCTCGCCCCCCCCAATGCCCAACATCTAAATTCCCTTTTAACATCTAAAATCTTTACGAAAGGATCAATCTTTGAAGTACCTAGAATGCCCTCATCGCCTCCTACTACTCTCAGGGGAAATCCATCTTCATTGCTCACAAGCAATCCATCACATGGGTCTAATCATCTGCCATTAGTGGACATATATAATAAATATGCCAAAATTGATTTTTCACTTGTATTGCATATGCATTTGTTTTTCCATTTCTTACAAGAGTGTTTTAAGGTTGGGAACCACCTCAGCATCCCTTGCATGGTTTAGAGGTGATGTCATTGTGGCAGAGTTTTCTATAAAGAAATGAGCCTCGTGAGTTAACATATAATGTCTTAAAATAGTTAAGTGCTACCTAACTATGTCCAAGGCATCTCACTCTGGAGGCATAATCCGCATACTAGGCTGCCTACATACTTGTATCCATGGGATCAAGACCCTTGAACTACTCACTCTAACAAATATGTAGTTCTAGTTTCTAATTGTTTTGATGTAGTTGTATCCTATACCCATTGGTGAACTTTAATCACCTAATACAACTCTTTAGCAACATACACCCACTTGGGTGAATCATGTGGTTTTCTATAATTACAATACCTATAATACGTTGGTGCAACCTTTTTTTTGTAGTTTATAGTTAATGTAACGTTAACCTATATACATCCTAACTCACTCCTTATATAGTTCTATTTAAAATCTTGTGTCAATAATCAATGGGTCTAAATAGACTACTCAAGTTAATGTTGAAACATAGAGTTTAGCCTTCTATTTTGAAAAGCTAGGTACACATTACATCCATGAATGTCCTCATCGCATCCTGCATAAAATGTATATATCCAATATTACAAAATTCCCCCTAAGAAATAATAGTATAAGTGAAATAAACACATAAAAATAAGGGAGAGAAAAGAGGAACCTACTTTCCAATAGGTGTTGTCATCGCATCTGTAGCCATGCTACTTGTTGAGTGAGTTTTATTATTTTTCTATTGTGCCAAGATCTCTCTATTTATATACATACAAATGGGGAATGATTAATGTCTTTCTTCTTCTTTTTTGTTTATAATCCATGAGATCTCTCTATATACATACATAGACACACAAATATGTGTGTGTGTGTGTGTGTCTATATACACATATATACATGTACATATGTATATATATGTATATACATAGATATATACATACATACATACATATACATGCATACATATATGCACATACATGCATACATGCATGCATGCATTTACATATGCAATTTTATCACCTTGGAAAATTGTTTTGATCATGCTAGCTGGGAATAGTTGATTGTTGATTTTAGTGTACCTAATGTGATGGCAATTCTATAGGAATTTGTAATCAACCCAGTTAATCAACAACTAGACCAATTTAACTACTAGCTTCAGTACTTTATAACATTTTGGATCATATAGTGATGCCAAAATTAATTTCAATACATGCATGGTTACATCCTTGGCTTCCATTTTTGGGCTAGCATATGGAGCCTTTATATCCAACCATTCATTATAAATTGGAGAGTATGCTTCATGCTTGGTATGAAAGTGATGCATTTGCATATGAAATTTTATCACCATGGAAAATTATATTTGATCCTTCTAGTTGGGAACAATTCATTGTTCATTTTATCATACCTAATCTGATGACAGTTCTACAAGAAGTATTTGTAATCAACCCAATGAAGCTTCCACCTTCATGTGGTTGGCCTTGTTTAGTAGAGACTATTAAACTATTTTCAAAACCAAGTGAAGCTCAAACTTTAAAGATAAGCTTATAGTTAATAGTGACAACCAATTAGCAAGTCCAAATGAAGCTCTTTGTTAGAGGTACCTTTTTATTTTTTAAAGCACAATGTCATGTTTTAATATTGTGTAGTTTTTTTCTTAAGTCAAAGTATTCTTTTACTATAAGAACATGATTTATGACCATTTTAGTAACTATTCTAACATCGCTTTATGACAAATCCTATTTTGGCAAAGATGGCAATAAGTGGTGCTATCTATTCCTTGGGAGATTGGATTGCACAAGTATGTATCTCAAAATCATTTGCATGTGGTAGAAATGCATACTTGCAACCATTTCATTCTACATTTAAAAACATTGATGACACTCTAGACACAAAATAATGCTCATGTTGTTGACTTGATAGTGCTATGAAGGCAAACCAATTTTTGAATTTGAATGAACCCAAATGTTCTGATCTGGTCTCCTTGAATTTAGTCTTCATGGTTCTTTGTCTCATTATTACTATCATCCTAGTGAGGTTACACCTTTGCCTTCTTTCTTAGTCTCTTATAGTTCATACTTGTTTAATTTGAATAATTTTTGAGTTCCTTGCAAAAAGGGTACAACAAACAAACATGGTTATACAAGCTTTGTTTCCTTTACTTGAACTTGATGTTATGATTTATCATTTGAAATTTTATTATTTTGATGTTGAACTTGAAGCATATGATGATGCGATGGTATGATCATGATGCTATGATTACAATTTTATGGTGTTTTTGTTGTTTATATGATATTATGTGACATTCTAATCTGGATTCATGCTTATAGTCTATATCCATTCATAATGTTTCTCCAAATCATCCCTTTGTTTCTGCATCTTTGCTATCAATTTGTCTTCCATCTTCTATTAAGAGTATGGAGATAAGTAAGATCAAGGTTCATGAACTTCATATCTTACTTTCTCCATGTGGACCTTGTGTGAGTAGACATGCAAAATTTGAAGAATGATTTAGATGATCTATACTCTAAATTGATGCCAATATAAAGTAGATATTTGTTTATGATATCGTGACAACCAAAACTCCTTGGTGCAGGCACTGTTGTCACTGTACAACTCTAGAATAGGTAGATATATAGCTAACACACCTTTTGGACCATAATTGACATCAAAGACAAGTTTGACATTAATGGCAACCCAACATACATATTTGCATCAATACCCCCCTTTTTCAATTATGACAACACTTGTGGACTCTTCACAATGTCATATATTTCCCCCCCTTGACATCAAGGACAAAGGGTGTCCTCTACAACATTGTATGGACTTTTTGTTACCATACATTACTCCCTATAATATAAAAATTCATATCTATAACTAGACCCACATATCCTTCTTTGTAATTCATGACTTCAATATTTACATTAGCTTCCCCTATCCCTATTGATTCCCCCTTAGGGAATGCACCAAAAATTAATGCAATAGAAATAAAAACTATATTCCTCATTTGCTAGTGTATATACATATCCAAAAATGTCTTACGACCAAAGTTGGGTCTTATACATCAAGTAATATGCCATTATACTGTATCTTCAACAATCCAAAAGTAGATTCCCATGAAGAAGCACCTATTGTTTTGTACAGGTTACAAGACTAATATATACCAATTTTGGTGTTGCTCTTTTAGCATTAGCATCAAATGCACTCCACAAACTGTGAAAATGGCCATGGAATGAGCGAAATCCATCTAGAAAGGTGATGCTCTTAATTTGGAAAGAATTTCTATGTGCTTCTTAGAAAATTATCTTTTAAGTGACTAAGACAGTGATCTTCTCTACAGTCTACTACCAATCTTCAACCACAAATGTGGTAGTCAGCTAGTGGGATTGTGATGACTAATGATATTAGTGCTAGAAATTTAGAAGAAGTTGATGCTTGCATAGCTTTTTCTAAGAATGATTCCTACGTAATGTCTACCTCTGGTGGAAAGGTCTCCTTGTTCAATATGATGACATTCAAGGTGCATCTTTTGAAAATATGTTCCTCTTCAACATGACTACTTAGCTGGTCAATTTAGAAGCTATATTCTTACTTGGGTTCCTTATCAAGTTTTTTGTTTCCTTTTTTCAACCAAAGTTTTGAGAAAATATTATGTGGCATGCTTTCTAATGAGTTTTTATAGTAGGTTATGACCACATTCATGGCACCTCCTCCTATAGCTACTTTTCTAGCCTTTCACCCTCAGGATAATAACATCATTGCAATTGGGATGGAAGATTCAACAATTCAGATATACAATGTCTAAGTAGATGAGGTGTGATCAATGAGTCTCTTTCTTGCTCACTCATTTAGTGCATCATTAAAAATGGTGACTTCTAACTTGAGTCTTTTCAAAACTTTTTTAAAATAACCAGGTAAAAATGAAGCTTAAAGGCCACCAAAAGAAAATTACAAGATTGGCATTTTCACACACTTTGAATGTATTGGTATCTTCTAGGGCCGATGCCCAGGTTTGTCTTCTTTTTTTATATCCATTGCCATCTCATTTTGTACATTCACATGTTTATAGATTTAAATTAGTAAATGTTTGGCCAATGTTCTGGTAGCTCTATTTCTGGAGCATTGATAGATGGGAGAAGCGAAAGTCAAATTTTTTACAAGTACAGACAAGAATATCATCACCATCGATTGGGGATATAAGAGTACAGTTCCATAATGATCAAGTTCACTTGTTGGTTGTTCACGAGAGCTTGCTATTTATGATGCTTCTAAGTTTGACTATTTGCATTATGTAAGTCTTTGTCAGCAACTTAGAATTCTAATTTAGTAAGTGATAATGATATAAGCTACCTTCTCTATATGAGTGTAAACTGATATCACACTTTTTTGTACTACAGTGGACACCTCATGATTCTTTATCTGCTCTTGTTTCAAGTGTTGCATATTCATGTGATAGCCTTCTTGTAGTTGCAGGCTACTGTGATGGTGTTGTTGGAGTATTTGATGCAAAGAGCTTGAGGCCACACTATCATATTGCATCTTCTACATATTTAGCTTCAGGCATGAATAAGTAAGTTGGCCCAAGGAAGAAAAAGTTATGTTATGTATGGATAAATGGATCCCCAAGTATTTTATGATTTAACTCAAAATGTATCCTTTGATTATTCATGTAGTGTCTATCCTTTAGTAATTGCATCACATCCATCTAACTCAAATCATTTCTCTCTTGGAATGACTAATAGACGAATTTATGTCATTAAGCCTTCAGAATCAGAAGGAAAGTGAGGTGTGGGACCTCCTCCAGATAATGGTACCATTGGATTGAATCCAACATTAATCAATCAAGGTTCAGAACCAGCTCCAAGGTAGTTCATCATATTAGAACATTGAAAATGGTGCCTTGTACTACCTTTTTATGTTTATCACTTACCTATCTACAACTCCACAATCGATATCGATAGTCTCTTGCCCTCACCATGCTCCTTTCGATATATCAATCTTGTAAACTGTGTGTGTGTGTGTGTGTGTGTGTGTGTGTGTGTGTGTGTGTGTGTGTGTGTGTATGTGTGTGTGTGTGTGTGTGTGTGTGTGTGTGTGTGTGTGTGTGTGTGTGTGTGTGTGTGTGTGCTTCTTTGTGCATAAGTTTGAGCTTTTAGAGAAAATCATTCGCTTATGAACATTCCATCAAAGATGATGTATACTAAGGATATGGCTTTTCTAGCTATTAAGTGGAAGTTTCACATTTTTTTAACATTCAAATAACTTTACTTTTATTGATGCAACTGAACTACGAGTGTCTTTTGTGTTCTTGACAAATGGTAAGCTTTTAACTTTTGTGAAGTCATTATGGATGCAAATGAACTACAACTATTGAGGTGTCAATTTTAAGGAAATTTTTGTTTCTATAGTACAGTTCAATTGCTAGAAATATTTCATCTAGAGGTGTCAATTGATAGATTGTTGAATTTTCATGTCATTTTCTACTTTGGTTGGGTAGTTCTCCTTGCATTTGTAAATCTTACTGTAGTCTTTAGCCTAATGATAGTTTGGTATTACATCCAAGGCGATAACATAGTTGAGTTAAAACTTTGCATTAAAGAAAACGTCAAGGGATAATATTTGGATTGTGGATATTTTAAATTATGTTGGTTTTAGACATACTTAGATCCTAAGTAGCTTCCCTCTACAATTTGAAGAACTGTCATACTATTTTTTTTTGTTTTGTTATGAAAGTGACAAATCAGAACACTATCAGTTTTTGTCAAGTTCATTGGAGACAAGACACAATAAATTATGATTCCAAGCAAAACATATTATCACATTTGAGTTTTGGACTATGATATTATGGACTATGCATAACACTTTTGGTTCAAAAGTCTCTAATGCCCTGCAACATTTTCATTCATGAATGATGCTAAGGTTGAAAAAATTGAGACTAGGCTAGCCAAGATCTTCCATGAATCTGCCTTAAGTTGATCCTTTAAAAATGCCACTTGAGCTTCTAGATCCTCAGAAGTCTTTGTTATCCATATGTATTGCATTTTTTTTCTTTGATTCTATCCATAAAGTTACTATGTTCTAAATTTGGTGGTAGGAAAGAGCTAATAGGTTCAGTGATTGATTACATTTTAATATTATGTCCTGGATTCTCTTGCCAAGGAATTGGTCAACAAGCAGCCAAATAAGGGGTTATAGTTATATATGCACTCTTATGATAATGTGATTGGGATTGTAAGTTTTTTTGTCACATTTATCTATTTGAAAAATAGAGATTAGTTGGTGTTATTGGCTTTCATTCTTGATAAATAATTATTTCCTAATTTTATTTTTCCCTGCAGTCTTCATAAGCAATGGTGTCTCAAGAACCAAAATTTAGGCGGGATGTGCCAATTATTGCAAAGGCTTTGCTCTCATAGGAGCCTTCTAAACTACACAAAATTTGATTCTAAAGCATAACTGCTTAGTGGAGACTCAGGATATCATGCACATTTCTTCCTCCTTCCCATTGTTTTGTATGAAATAAATCATGTGATGAACGAAACAATGGTGTGGAGGTAGTAATGTGCATGATACCTTGAGTCTCATGCATTGAGAAATTATGCTTTAGAATCAAATTTTGTGCAGTTTAGAAGGCTCCTATGAGAGTAAAGCTTTTGCAATAATTGGCACAGCCCGTCTAAATTTCTACCAAGCATTGGTCTTAATTTTGATGAACATGTCTTTCCTTTGGTGTCAAGTGTATGGTACCACCATAGAAAATTAAGGGGTCTTGGTCACAATTTCAACGATGGTTGGTTGATTCTGTCGTCCATGGTATGGTACCACCATAGAAAATTGAAGGGATCTTGGTCACAATTTTGACGTCGGTTGGTCATTTTTGCCATCAAATGTTTGGCTTCACCATTGAAAAAGTCAAGGGGTGTTTTTCAAAATTTCTACCAGCAATGGATGCAAATGAGGAAATAAGAGTTTAGCCTAGACTAAGGAAATTGACAAACCTCTCATCAGTAAGTTGACTTTTTTGAAGTCAAAATTTCAACACAGAATGACTGTGACAAAAAATTGATGAAAAAAGATTGACGACAGGTTTAGTCATCTATTCGACCGACTCTGGTCAAAATTGTGACCTTTTCTCATCAATATTTAGGGCTAAATTTACTAGTGGTCTTCTCATCCTCATCCTAAACATTGTTGTACCTTCTACCTTGATATTCCACCAAGAGGAAATCTTAGCTTCCAAATTAGGATGGGAAGTCCACATCTTAAAATGGAAAGGGAAATTATGTTTGACCATCAGAGGACTGAATGAAAGTGAGATAGGCGAGTGGTCTAACCCAACTCTAGGAAGAAGAGACAGTCTACACATGTGGGTTTGCATCTAGTTTGGGGAAATGAGGGCTCTGTCTAGACAAACTTGGATGTAATCGCAACCAGTTCTCCTATTTGACCAAGTGAATCGTCCCCCCAAAAGATCAATATCCAAAAATGCTAGATTGTTAGTGAAATTAGAGAGGTCTAATTTACTTTCGTCATCTAGGGCCAACCCCCCTAATTTTTCTTCATCTGAAAGAGGGGTGTTGAAATCCCCCATAATAACACCTTTATTTATATTACTGTTGTGAATTGAATCAAGAATCTTGGCCCAAAAAACCTTTCTTTCCCTTGAATTATTAGGAGCATACACATTTAGAATAAACCAGGTGTCACCACAATGAACATGGGAAACCTTACAAAGAAGAGCATTACCTTCATTAAGAATAGTGGAGATTTGGAAAGCCTTTTTGTTAAAGAGAGTTAGAACTCCCCCTACATCTCCTTCTGAATATGTGGCTTCACTATTCATATTGCTATAGAAAGACAATTTTCCTACCATGTCTTTTCTCATCTTTGTTTCTTGAATCAGTAGAAAATAAAGTCTTTAATCTATGATCATATTTCGGACTATCTCTTGTTTATGGGCACCATTTAGGCCCCTTATATTCCAAGATATGATCTTCATTTCTTTTTTGCAAAACATTCCTTGATGGTTCTCTAGCTCCCGTTTGCCAAGTTCTTTCTAGCCTCGTCTTGTATTACCTGACTTAGACTTCTTCTTCTTGGAGATTTAGGTTTTAACCCAACATCTACTTTGATCCTACTTCTAGTGGCTGCTAGAGATAATGGATGATGATCTCAATTTTGATTTTTCTTATTTTTCACCATACTCCCCTTACCTTTATTGTCTTGAGAGAATCTATTTATCCATTCCTCCAATTTAGATATATGGGGAAGAGTTATTAATTAAATCTACAAACTTCTTTCTCAAGTCATTGGAAGTTGAAGACTTCTTTAGAGAAGCCAAAGGGAGATCCAAAGTGTTTTGAGCCTTAGCTTTCATCTCTTGCCCTCCCTGGCTTACCTCTTCTCCTTTGTTTCCTTCACTTTGTTTATGGATAGAGTCTTTTAGGAGTCCACCTAGTTCTCTGGTTGGGGCCAAAGATTCTTCTGTCGACTTGATCTCCGTCCAGGGATCCTCTAGAGAACTAACTTCCTGCTCTTTCTCAATCAGCAAATCCTTACTTGCCATTTCTATGGCTTGGGGTTCTACATTGAGATCTTTATTATCTGACACCTTTTCTCCTTCTCCTCCTTCTACACTCTGATCTCCCCCAACATTGTGAACCTTATTTACTGACTCCTTTATTCCTTTTCCTCCTTCATTGCCTTGACCACCTTCTTGGTCTAGGACATTTTTTTCCTTAGTCCCTTCCTAGTTCTCTGATGTATTAGTCAATTTCTATTTTCAAACCATTTTCTTACCCTTTGCTGAGGTACCCATTGTCTTACTTTTTTTCCTTGCTGCCTTAGCTCTAGGACATTGATTTGCCTTATGCCCAAATTTAAAACAAAGGAAACATGCAAAAGGAACAGACTCGTAAATCAACTTTTGAACATGCCCTCCCAACTTTGAATGGAATGTCATTATTTCTAGCATATCCATGCCTTCCCTTACCCCTATGCAAATACGAGCATAGGTAAGACATCTTTTTGAGGCTATAATCAGGTCTATTGAGAGGAGCTCCCCAAAGGAGCCAGCTACCCCCACAATAATGTCTCCATTCTAGAATTCTAAGGGGAGCTCTGGAAGCCTTACCCAAACAGGGGCTTGCACAAAGAAAGAGTCATTCATATTTAGCTTAGAGGACCACTTCTGAAGAACTAAAGTGGAAAGGCCAATAGCCCATAGCCCCTCACATAGTATGTTTGAGAGGTCTTCCATACAAGAAAAATTGAAAGATAAAAAGCCCTTAGCCATTGTCGTGATAGAAACTTGACCTTTGAGGGCCCATCTCTTCTTTATAAAGGATCTCACAATATCAATATTTGACCTCAGCCCTAAGAATTCACCAACCAAGGTCGAAGCCATTGATGCAATGTTATGATCGACAAGCTCATGTAGAATGGCAATGGCACAAGAACCTTTCTCTGCCTCAGGGAGAATCTTAACTAGTGGAAAAGAGGACTTACCTATAGGTTTGACCCCAAAAAGAGATGACCATTTAGCAAGGCCTGGAAGACGTGCCTTAGGAACCGATGGAATCTTGTACGACACCTTGGGTGGAGCATCTAGGTCCCCATCATCTTTCTCCACTGGTCTCCTAAGCCTGAAGATCCCTAACCATCCCCCTTCTGCAACCCATGCCCCAAGCTAGGGGCCCAGTTCTAACATTCCAGCAAAATCCCACCTTGCTCAGAGTTCAAATTTTGAAAATTATTCTTCCCTCCCTTTCCAATGCTTGCCATCTCTTCCTATATAGTTGAATGTTGATAGAAATACCACAATCTAATTAGATTCTAAACTAGACCAAATAAATACTAATATCTAGTTAGTACAAGAAAAAAAATGGGGTAAAGAGGTGTTGAGCTATCATTTTGCACTATGCTTAATGACAGGAATCCTTTTGAACTCCTCTCTTGAAAAGCTGATGTAGGATCAGCTCCAAGGTTCCAGACAATCTTGCAACCTATTGGAATCCACTCAATTGAAGATAAATGTGTTGATTCATGAGGAGGCTTATGTTGTTTTGAACCAATTTTGGATAAGATGTTTGATCTACTTTCTCATGTTGAAAAAAGTAACCACAACAGAGATACATTTTTGGTATTTTCTATTTTATGATGAATACAATTTTATTGATGCAACTATATGATTTCCTAATTTAACCAAGTATTAGAAAAATCAAATAGAAAAGAAAGGGTGATGAGATATTAAAGAAAATAACTTGAAAGGGAAATTCCTAATAGACATAAACCACAGACAGTAACAATTTTTTGACGATACTATCTTGGGGGGGGGAAGCTTCTGTCAAAGAGGCCAGAGCCCTGAAGAAGATTCTTGATACTTACTCCAGTGGGACGGGTCAGCTGATTAATTGGAACAAAAGCTCGCTCTTTTTCATCTACACCTCTGAGTTTAGACAAAGAAAAATCGCCAGGATTCCGGGTTGTGGGGTAGGCTCTTTCCCCTCTAGCTATCTTGGTCTCCCTTTAGGATCCTCACCCCCGGAGTCTTTTTGGAATGGTATTTTGGACAGATTCAATAGGAAGATGGCGGGTTGAAAAGGGGTCTCTCTTAGTCAAGCGGAGAAATGCCTCTTAGTCAAATCTTCTCTTCAAAATCTACCAATCTACGCCCTAAGCCTCTTTGGAATTTCGGGGAAAATAGCTGAAAGAATGGAGAAAATCCAGAGAGACTTCCTTTGGAATGGTAATGAAGGGAACAAAAGATACCCTCTTGTTGCTTGGGAGAAGGTTTGCCTCCCTAAGAGGTACGGAGGTCTGGGCATTAGAAAGATCACCCACCTCAATAAGGCTCTCCTAGCTAAACAAATATGGCGGATCTTCAGTAGCACCGGTGAATGGAGGGACACCCTGGTAAACAAGTACCTTAGAAGACCCACTCTTCTTTTCACCCTTTTTAATGAAGATATCCCAAAAGGATCAAACATTTGGAATGGGATCATGAAAGCCAGGGACCTGGCTAAGGCCAGGATATCATGGAAATTGGGAAATGGGAAGGACATCCAGTTCTGGTCGGATAGATGGCTTTCCCAAGATCCACTTACCAATAACCCTATTTTTGAGAGATGGATGCAAGCTTGTACTAATCAAATTGGGTCCAAAGTTTGTGATTATTGGAATGGCTAGGAATGGAGTGACCTATCCCTCATCTCTGAGGACTTGACTCCTATAATGCTTATGCTCAATTCCATGATTCCTATCAATTTGGGGGATGAGCTGGTCTGGAGGGATAATCCCAATGGAAGATACTCTGTTGCCTCAGGCTATAATTCCCTTTGGAGCTTAAAAGAGAAGGCCCCTTGGGCGGAGGCTTGGATTTCGGGTCTCACTCCAAAGATCAACATTTTTTACTGGCTGGCTCTTCAGAACAAAATCCTTACTCATGACAATCTCATGAAGCGAGGACATGTTATGCCCAGTAGATGTCCCTTGTGTAAGAATTAGGCTAAGACCGGAAATCACATTTTCATCTTATGTGACTATGCCAGGGAGGTGTGGAATTTCATCACACATGATAATGAAACCCTCTGGTGCAAACCAGATAATCTCATGGATTTTTTCCATCAGTGGAAAGGTCTTTGTAAGATTGCTGGTCGGCAGGATCACTCGGACTAGATTTTACCCCATTTTTGCTGGGGAATTTGGAAGGAAAGGAATAATAGAATATTTAGAGACAGAGAGGAGCCGGCTATAATCCTTGGCAGGAAGGTCTCGAAGAATATAAAGGAAAATCTCCAAGTGCTGAAGGAGGAAGAAGAAGAAGAAGGGGACAGAAAGATAGCTAAAGAAAAAGACAGGAACCTCAAAAGGCAGGATGCTAGCTAGCTTCTCCCCCCAGATGGTTGGTCAAAAGACAACTTTGATGGGGTGTCTAAGGGTAACCCAGGCCCTTCAAGTTGCGGTGGAATCATAAGAAATAGCTATGGGGAGGGAATAGCTGCCTTTGCTTCCCCGCTGGGAATCCAGACTATTCATCTGGTTGAAGCAAGAGTTGCGAGTAAGGTGGTCAAGTTGGCTTTTGAAGCTGGGATTACTAAACTCTGGCTTGAGGGGGACTCCAAAAACATTATTAATACCATTAATGGTATTTGCCCTCCCTCGTGGACGATTGCGAACATAATTGCTGAGACTTGCGCCACTCTCACAAAGTTCGATAAGGTCCACGTCACTCATGTTTACAGAGAGGCAAACCCAGTCACTAATTGGTTTGTTAATAAAGGGGTTAACGCCACCAATAATCTGACCTGGCATGCCGGAAAAGATTTTTCGATGGAGGCCAAGTTGCTTATCAACCAAGATAAAATCTTGGGAAGGATGGCTCAAATCCAATGCAATTATGGATAATAAAGATTGCTTAATAAATGGTAAGTGCCATTATTGGCATCGTGATGTCCACCAGCAAAAGGGGTTTCCTCTGACATTTCGACACATTCAAAAGGACGATACCATTATTTTTAGAAAGGGGTATATTCACGGGTATCATAAAAGAAACATCACCATTTTTTCGAATGCAAAAAACTTGCACAGTTCAGAGTTCATGAGAATTGTGGAAGTTGATCAGGTAAACATGACGGGTGAGAGGAGCAGAAAGGAGCCGGTGGGGGAAGTTCAGAAGTGGAAGAACAAGGGAAAAGTTTGGAGAGAGCTGGAAAAGGGTGGGGTTACTAATTTCTTCGAGAAACTTCATGGCTCGGATCCTGAGATCACTAACAGCATGGTGAATTCGTGGAATAATGGTAAGGTTAAGGTGAACGGGGTCTACTTTCAAATTACTGAGGATGTGGTTGCTGAAGTCACGGGGATTCTGATGGAAGGGCATAAATTCTTCAGAGACAAGAAGATGTCTTCTAATGCAATCAAGGATTTTGTGAAAAACACTGAAGAGCTGAACAAGCTGGGCAAGAAAGAGATGTTTTTTGTAACGGATACTATAAAGAAGCTCTGGAGGTATGTTCTCTACGCTGTCATTGAATATATAACCCTAGACCCCAGGTTTGATAGGGTTAGGACTCACCATTTTGTGATTCTGAATCATTTTCGCCATGGTAGTAAGATCTCCTTCCCGTATTATCTTTTTAACTCGATGAACAAGGCCATTTCTAGTTTTAAAAAGAAAGCTACCGTCAACCCGGCACTGCATGAGGGTCTTCTACTTCTGATTCATGAGCATTTCCATGCTCAAACCATTAGCAAAAACCCTATCCAGGGGGCGGATGTTGACAAAAGCAGCTCCAATTTTTTCTCAGATTTCAACGATGTCGAGAGCATCAGCTCTAATGAGGTTTTTGAGCATTCAGGTAAGAAGACTAAAAGCCAAAAGAAGGATTACCCCTCTATCAAATTACCCAGCAGAAAGAGCCCTAGAGGTCATACCCCAGCTAAAACTGGCTCTGCTGAGGTGGAGGAGGAAATGGATACTGATGATTCTGACAAGGTTTCGAAGGAGGAGCTGGATGAGGAGAAACTGAGAAAAAGACAGAAGAGGGAGGGAGAGAGCATGGAGCGCTCCAGTAGTCAGGGAAAGGATTCTCTGCCCATTCCCCTCTCCCCTATACATCCTCAGCCTCCTTTGGAGGAAAATGACAACTCTGGACAGATTGAGGGGGAAGTGCAAGTTAATAACAGAAGGAAGGCTTGGAAGAACTTCAATGTGAGAATGGCCACTATGGGAATCTACAGAGAGGCGATGAACCCCCAACTCCTGGTGGACGACCTCAGAAGCCTAGACTCAATGAGCTAATTGACCCGGCTATGGTGGCTATTTCTGATAATGCAAGAGAAACGGGCATGAATCTGTTGAACAATGCCCGCAATAGCATGATCGACAACTTCAGATCAATTAAATGGCTTTTCCATGAGCTTGAGGATGTCAGAGATAGGGTTTCCCAAATGGAAAAAATCAAGAGCAAGACAGGTGCAGAAAGCCAAGGCGACCGGAACAGCTGGGAGACTCTGATGGAGAGGAGAGTAAAAAATATTGAGAACTACAATCACAACCTGGCAAGTCAAATGATCTCCCTCCTCACTTTGATCAACGACAACATCCTCTCTCTCTTGGAAAATCTCAAAGACAGGAACCAGATGGAGGAAGATGATAAATAGAACAGAGACAAAGATAGGCTGGATGTGGATAAAGCCAAGGACAGCACTATGGAGCAGGATTTGACGAACGCCCAGGATCATAAGGTAGAAGAGCAACAAGAGTGCGCCGAAGCTGCCCAGACCATGCTCGAGATGGAGAAGTAGTCTGCTAGGTTGGGTCTCTGTCCTTTGGTTTTTGTTTCTCCTGGCTTTGGCTTTTTGTCTGGTCTCTGTTTTTCTGGTTGCTTCTCTGGCCTTTTTAGTGGGCAGTTGTTTCGGGCTGGGCCTTTGGGCTTATTTTCAGCCGTAAGGCTTATGTTTTGGCTGGGCATTTTTTCACTTATTTTCAGCCTTTCTTGTTGTTAAACTTATGGGTTTCAGGACCCCTTAAAACCTGTTTACCTTATCAAAAACATGTTTGTCAGTTAAATTGTTGAAAAGATCAGGTAGGAAACCAATGAAAATAGAAGCAACACTTCCTCAATTCCACTAATGCAATCATCGATGGGAACTTAGTAATAATCAAAAAATGTTTCACTTCTCATCAAATAACAATGCCACAAAAAGTGTGCTCCTGCAAGACAAGAAACTATGCAAGAACAATAGATGATCTCTTCTCTAACTCAATACATCAACAAAATTTGTTAATATGAGGCAAATATCAGAACTAAAAGATCGCACAATCATAACAATACAATAAAACCATTGGCTCCATTATTATTCATGTACATGCATTTATAAAAATAACACACTTTGGAAAGAATAACTACACTCAAAATGAAAGAACCAATAGCATATATTATTGCATCAAAATAATGGCCTGGAGTACATATTGCATGCATGTATTTATAAAAAATCATCTCCTCCCTTTATGTTAGGAGTGAAACTTCTTAAAATGAAAACTTGTGCTAAAAAAAAATAAAACAATCTAATTATATAAAAATTGACTTTCTAAATGGTGCTAAGTAGGTCCACCCCTATTTATATTCATTAATGGGTGCATGAGCATTTACATGACATAAAAGAATAAAAGAATGAGAGGATAGGAAGAATAAGCTGCAAGATGATCTAGGAGTCTCTAGAAGCTCTAAAAATGGAAGCTTGGCCTTCTCTAGGTGTTTCTAGAAGTTGAATTGTCGTCAAATGTGTTTCCATTACATGGACTTCTCTAAATTAGGAACTGGTAGTTAACTTTCGATGCATTGCTTCTTACTCAAAACTATCAGCACACCTTTGTGAAAAGCACACCTATGCACATGCACACATATGTACCTTTTTTGTGAGATTTTTAGATTGTAGTGACTGATCAAGAAAGTACTGTACATACTTCATAAATTCTTTGGGGTTCAGGGAAACAAAATTTGGGCCCTATTTTACTAAGATTTTGGCCTGACATTTAATTATTAATTATAACCCTAAAGCAGTAAAAATACTTGTATAAAAGAGCTTAGGGTTAGGGATTGTTATATAGTGGTGATGAAAAAATTGGTTCTTGCAGCGGTATTGAGCTATAAGGGATTACAAATTGTAATCAAGTTGTAATCATTGGATCGTAATAATATCAGACTTGTTGTTTGGTGGACATAGCCCAGGGATTGGGTGAACCACATTAAATCTTGGTGTCTTGTGTTCTTTTCTACGTGATCTATTATTTTTTGATATTGGTTATATTTGCATGTAATTGTTATTTCTGTCTATGGTTTAATCCTAACACTTTTCTCTTCAAAACTTGTAAAATTCTGCATGTTCACACATGCACACCTTCTAGAGTCCTTCAACTTATAAATATCTCAAAATTGCAATGCACATATGTGCACCTTTAGGGAAGTGCACAAGGTACTTAATTCACCCAAAAATCAAAGTTCTTAGTTTTGAAAACAGTTTCTAGGTTTTTCTTGAATGACATCTGGGAGCACTCTAGTGTACTTATTTTATCCTTTTAAAAAAAATTTAGGCCTATTTTCACACCTTGCACACCTATGCACTTTGCTCTTCAAAACTTGTAAAATTGTGCAACTACACACATGTGCACCTTCTAGATTCTTTCAACTTATGAATATCTCAAAATTACAATGTGAACATGTGCACCTTGTGAACTTGGTGAACTTTAGTGTACTTATTCTTGATTTTTTGATGATTTATACCCTATTTATAGCCCAACATTTTCATATACTTGAACTCCTTCTACTTCTTCTATTTGAAATCCTAAGGCACCTATTTTGATGAACAAGCTTCTATGAGCAAAAAAAAGGGGATCCTCATTTCCAAAGTTGAAAATGGGGTGTGTGTTGTGGAACCACAACAAGAGGAAAGTGATATAAGATTTAACTCTTGGAGGTAGTGGAAGTGGAATTTCATAGATGAACAAGGTACGTCAGATGGAGTGGGATTTTTGTGGAATCCATTAAAATTAAAGGGTGGAGTGATGGATGATGGGAGAAACTAGATGAACTTGAGGTTTAGGATGTTGAAAACAAATGAACACTTCTTCATAATGAACATCTATGAAACAATTTCCATAATGAAAAAAATAATCACAACTGCATATTTCTAATAGGATTAGAAATCTAGGAGGAGAAATAGATATATTAGTAGGGTATTTCAATGCAACACTAAATAGACATGAAAATTAGTGGGACCTACAAAGAATGACAATGTACATTGAGATATCCAAAATCTTGTTCATATTCATAAATTGAAGGGTATAAGAACTAGGAATGAGGTGTTCACCTTGATGAACAAAATAGGTGGTTTCACTAGAATTTTTAAAAAAAGACTTGATAGGTTCCTAACTTTTGGCAATTGGGAGGAAGATATAATCACATATGAAGCCTTAATATTTTTCTTACATGCTCTAACCATTATCTTGTGTAGCTTTCTATTAAACAAGATGTCCTTCCAAAGGGGAACCCATTCAAGTTTGAGAACATGTAGTTAAGATATGACATTATTATAGATTTGGTGGCTAGATGGTGGAATATAATCAATATTGGAAATGTAGTGCCTCTCATGTTTGTAGTCTGAACCTTGTTATATTTTGATTCAGGAGATACTTGATACTCTTGTTACTATTTCTACATTTGAGATGACCCGAGTGTCATATGTTATACTTTGATTTTATTACCATAGATGTTATACTACTATGTTGTTTACTTTATCATATTTTCATTTTGATGCTATTTTGAGATGACAATAGGTTTATGATGATATTGGGTTATCTACTATTTTGGTTATATGTGGATTTATTCTATGTTGATTTACTTCATTTTTGTTTCATTATGCTTTATGCAAATGTGAGTGATGTAAATGGATTATTTTGGTATAGTTGAATAAATGGTTAAATTAGTTATTTAATGCATTTATGCTTTAGCTATGATATTATATGTAATTGCACTTGATCATGTATTTTAGTGCATAGGATTTATATCCCTAGTAATGGCACCTGGAGATAGTGATCCAACTATTAATATTTTACCAATGTCATCCATGTATGGTCAACATACCCTTATTTTAATTGTTTAATTAAACCTTTTGGTGATTATTAAATCCAAACTCATTTACATTATGTGACTAAACCAGTGAGTGTGTCTATGCATTTAGAGGTTCGCTTTTTCATGAAAGTTGTTAAGGAAATTTCTATTATTTTGAGTTTTTGGGATTTAAATTTTATTGAATTTAATTTCAAGTAGCTTTGTCATAGATCAATTCCTATTTCTAGGAATAGACCACTTTCATTTGGGTCAATTAGGAGTCTAGCTAGTGTAACTAGTTATTTGCCTTAATCGATTATTCACTCAAAAATTGAATAAGTATTGAAAGATGAATTTAATTCCTCACTTCTCACTTTTGTAATTTGGAAATTTGAGAGCTTTTTCTAAAATCCTTTTCTGAAGGATTGGTTTTCTATTTGTTGTGAGAGTTGTGGGCAAGGGATCTTTGTGAGGTTAGTCTTGTTGGATCCGGCTCAGGGAGACCTTGCTATACGGTGATTTCTAGTAACTATTGTGGATTATTTATTTTATTATGTTGTTTCCTATTTCAGCTCCCTTTGTTGTCAGGTAGGGCTCTCCTATTTTCATGTTTTAGCTTTGTTTATGTTATTGTTTCTAGTAGTTGTTAGTTTGGAGGTTGAGAACTAGTGTTCCCATTTGTTTCTATTTACTAGTACGGCCCAGTTGGTCAGGTATGAACATTTTTCCTATTTTTGGGATGAGGGTTTGGGGTTTTGCATTGTTATGCTGGCCATTTTTGCATATGGTGTTCGAACCCAAATTTTATTTGATTTTCAAAGATTTTCTACCCAAAGACCAAATAGGTTTTTAATTTTGAAGTTTTTCCAATTTTGGGGTTTTTAGCTCATTTTGCATGTTACCCTATTTTCTTAGGTATTCTTGGAATGTTATTGATCATGGACTTGGATCATCTATAAGATGTCTATCAAATCATTGTTTAACTTTTTATGTTGCATTGGGATACATGCCACATCCATCCTCTCGAGTTGTTATTCGATTGAGTGTTATTTTTGCTTGTGTTCTCATCTAGCCCTTGTGTTTGATCTTCATAATGGTGGTGCACCACACACATGCATGTGCATTTGTAGGGTATCTTGTGAGGCCTGATCTCCCATTTGTATTTTAGTGGAGTTATGTTCATTTGGGTTGGGTTGGGAGTATGCATGCCTATGGGCACTCATCGTTTGATGAGTATGGGTATGTAGGGTAAGGTTGATGAAGGGGCTTCTAATGCAACCATGGTGTCCTAGATAAATTTTGGCATTGAGGAGTTTCTAATAAGTGATAACTTAATTAATTTATAGAAATTAAATAAGATAAGAAATTATGGTCAGCCTTCTGAGGGTGGTGCCAAGGGGAATGGCTATTTATTCTAGCATGTTAGCCTCCAAAGTGTGTACCAAGGGGAATGCTTGTCCTTGTGCTACAACTTGGGTGATTTTAAGTTACCAATTCCCACCAAAGTCCCTACATAATTACCTATAGAGTGACTAACTAGGACCTATTGTACTTGCATTGTTGCATGGTCTTGGTTTCAGTCATCATTACTGTCTAGCATGAGTGATAGCCATGGATATTTGCTTTGTTATTTTTTTGGTTGGATCATTATCTCCATCAGCATGGTGGGAGTGGACCTATGGGTTCCACATGGTTGGGAGGCATAGCTACCTTCACCACTATTGGGGATTGGTGTATAGAGATGGCCTATTATCCCAGTATGACCATTGTTGGATGTTTCACTTGGTACTTTAGGTTCTGGAGTATGCTTTCTTATGATTTATGCTTTCAATGGAATGCTTGGATATCATGTTAGATGATGTTAGTTTAATTGACACATTCCTATATTATGATATTTAGCATATGCTATATGATGAGTTTTATTTGGGGGGACTATCTTATGCTTTACTTCTAGCATGTTAGATTTCCTTATTCTTATGTTGTAGTACATTTTAGTAGTGATTCCTCATAAGATAGCTTTGACAATCTAGTCGGTAGTTTGGGATGTTATGCATGGGGATGGCTAGGACCTTTGAGGTCTCATGATGCTATTATGGTTGGGAGGAACCACACATGAGTTTTATTATTCTCATACATTATGATGTTGCTTTTGTATACTACAGTGTGGTTTCAATACATGCTTTACTATTATTATTTAGATGGTGACTATAGTTCCATCTTGTAGTTATCATATTTGAGTGTCTCTGCCTTTATTTATGGATCCAGTACTCCCCAATGTGGACAAAATTCATTTCTTAGCTTTATACTTTAATGTTTTATGAATTTTTATTTTGGATCCTCACACAAAATTGTGCTTTCTTGCACAAGAATGTAAAATTTTGCATGGTGTGTTGGGTTTTCTCATGTAGCTCTTGGTACTTTCTTGCATGAATCCCCACACCAACTTTCGGGTATTTTGGCTACTAGGCCAAGTACTTCCTCACATTGTTTAGTGCATCTCCTCATATGAAAGGTATGTTCTCATGTGGCTTATTGTACTTCCTCACATGAGATTTTTGTCTATTGTTGGTCCTCACATGAAAAATGGGGGGCATCTCCACTAGTTTTTAGGGATCAATTTTTGGAGTTTTAAGTACCCTTTTAGTTTACTTAATTTTCCATGCCTTGATAGATCTTATATCCTTGGTTTTGTTGATGTCTTTGGCTTTTGTTTCTTAGTTTGCATGTGTTAGTTTGGCAGTTTTTTTGGAGATCCATTGGTTGTTGGGATTGTGGTTAAGTCTTCCATTGCGATCTTTGTGATCCTCATATGTCGAGTGCCGCATACATCTATACTTTTAAAAAAAATTACCTTGGTGATGCAGAGACAATTTAAGCTTTCCACTTCCTTTAACTCATCAATGAATCCCATTCGAGATTTTTCATTTTTGGGCCTCATTCTCCACAACTTCATTCTTTCACCATTTCTAATGTTAGAGATTGTTAATAATTGAGTTACATTATAGTCATGGTCTCTTCATTTTATCAAGAATTTCACCAAATGACTACTAAGCTATACCCTCATACCTCTCAACTCACACTTGGTTTTATAACAATGAAGTTGTACCCAATGGTATCGCTTTCCACAATAGGCTACTTCATTAATCACTTGTAGTGAGAAATGACTCCCATTATTGGGTGGGGCTTGAAAGACCACCACCTTTGTCACACACGTCGAGCATTATTATAAATGCCTCAGGTTTCCTTTCACCACCTTATGCCTATCATGGTCAACAGAGCTACACCATAGGGTTATAAGATTCACCACCTTTATGGTTTGGGCCTGCCATCAAATTTTAAGCAACATTACACCATCATCCTTCTTGCATTGTCATTGGGTGCAAAATCCTTGATGTTGCCACCTCTTCAAACACCAAATGCATTAAAAAATCAACAAAGGAATATAGAGTTCCTTCCTACCACTATTGAGCTCACCACCTTTGTGTTGATAGCATAGCTCAAGTTCCTCTACAAACAAATAGAGTCAAGTTCCTCTACTAAACTTGAGCCTCGTCATTATGAGATTCTTTTGTTTATGGGCCACAATATGGATGTCCCCATCCTTTCCATTCACTAGGGCTGATAGCCTATGAGTCCATGCAAGGTATACACCTCCATAAATAAGCTTTTTGTGGCTCCTTCAAACATGTCAATGGGAATTTAGTGCCCACAAAGTGCAACCGACCCCAATAGTGACTTGTAGACTTAAACAATTTCCTTTGATTAATACTTCTCATGGCTCTTCTCACAACCAAAACATGAACATAGTTTCTCATTTACAAACCCATGCATATTCAAAAAAAAAACTAGAAAACCAAATCACATAATAGAAGGAAAACATCATGAAACTAAAACATTATAAACACAAGACCATTAAATTTCAAACTCAAAACTTTACATAGCATGGCAGCTCTCTGGCTGAAGGCGAAAGATTGATTCTCTACTCTCTTGCTTTCTTTCTCACATAGTTTTTTTTTCCTAACTACTTCCCCTCTTATCATTTGTGGTTACAAATGCCTCTTTTTAAGAGCTTCTTGGGGTGGTTATAAAACATCTCACTCTACCTGACATAAACTATTTCTAACTATTTTAAACTGTTTTCATGGGTACGTGAATTAATGTTAATTTTATTCAATTTAAACATCACAATCTCTATGGTTTCCCAAAAGTATAAATGTCCTCAAGATAAAGACATGGCCTTTGACTAAAATTTTGCTCAAATGTTGAAATGTTGAGGTGCCTTTGCACCACTTAGCTTGTATTGAATCCTTGTTCCAAGGATCTCTGAGCAGGGCATTATAGGAAATCAGTCCTCAAGATAAGTAACACGTTGAGCGACATCAAATCCAAGTTGAAAGAGTGGAACAAAACCAAGTTCAAAAATATATTCTTCAAAAAATAAATATTTGAACATGATTTGAGAACCCTGAATGATAAAAACATTCAGGATTGGATGAGGACAAAATAATATGAATCCAAAAAAGATTTAAAGAAGGAAATTTTTGAACTAGTAAAACATGGGGAATGTTTTTCTAGACACAAAAATCTAGGAAGAGATCATTGAGGTAGGGAGGGAGGGGTAGTAAATACTTTCACAAAATGGTTGTGGCTAATAGAAGCAGAATTGAAAATATAAGGAAGGATGATGGATAGACGGACCAAACTCTAGAAGAGGTGAATTTAGAAGTTGTTGTATTCTTTGGATCTATATCAATAAGGAAGTGTGAGATAACAGATAAGAAAGACAAATAATCCTAAATTCAATCTCCATTAATATTAATGCATAAAAAAATGATGCTCTATATATGCAAAATTAGAAAGAAAGAAGTCAAGGTGGCTAGATTTTTAGTTGAAACCAAATGAGGCCTTGGGCCTAGATGGGTTCTTGGCTACCTTCTTCCTAAAATTTTGGGATACAATTAGGGGTGATTTGACTTCATCCATGGAAGAATGTAAGAGAAGGATGGTCATGTTGTGATCTTTGCGTCATATACTCTTGGATTTCATATCAAAGAAGATGTCCCCCTATAAGATGAGGGATTTCAAGGTAATTGCCCTATATAACATGGTATACAAAATTGTACCAAAATATTTTTGCAAACAAGCTAAATAAGGTAATCATATTCGATGAGAAAAATGGTTTTATATTGGGGAGGCCAATAGTAGAGGGAATAATAATTTCACACAAAATTATTCATTTGGAAGAAAGGAAAAATATATGTACATGACCCTCAATTTGGATACCCTTAAATCTTAATCTTTTTGATAAACAATTCCTATTTTTAGGGTTGGATATGTTTTGTTTTAGTAAGAATTGGATTGATTGTATTATAATTTGTATTTCTACCCCCCAAATTCTCAATTTGTAAATGTTAAATCTTATGATTTATTCTCCTTAATCAGGGGTATCAAGAAGGGACCTCTCTCTCTATTCATTATCATAACATATGATTTATGCAAAAGTATAGACACCCTAAGAAGGAAGACAAGTGATAGAGATTCATAGTTGAAATTAGGTTGATATTATCACTAAGTTGCAATTTGTATAGGATACTATCAAATTTGGAGAATCGTGTAGAAGGGAAGCCAAGACAAGAAAGACACTTATATATTATTATTATTTTATATATACAGAAGAATTTAATTTGGAGAAAATAAGAAGTATATTTTTTAAACATGCAGTCCAACCTGTAGAGACCTATAAGGGATTTGAATTTGGGGGACTACT